>QRDG01000622.1:0-500958 GCA_012064385.1 Puccinellia tenuiflora | reverse complement strand
AGAGAACATAATAATATTTAAGTAGGCATCACGACAATGAACAAAGACCGTTGAGTCCAACTGCATCTTTGTCTAAAAAGTCCACCGTGGGATCGCTATCCAGCCTATCACCCATCGATATTAAGTTGCAAGCAACAAACATTTGCATTAAGTAAAGCGCATGAAGTAAGCAATATTAAATATCAAAATAGACTTTAACACCACTGTTTTACCCTTAGTAGCAACAGCACACCCTCGCCCTTAGACGTTTCTGTCACTCGTGCCCAGGAACAAAAGGGGGCATGAACCCACTATCTAGCATAAATACTCTCTCTTGGAGATACACACAATCACTTGGCCAAATTAACTACGCACATCGGAGAGCATGCAAGAACATAAATCAACATATAATCCATCGGATCCCAGCAAACATATCACATATCATTAGAATAATCGATCTTGATCATGTTAGGCAGCTCACAAGATCATAAGACATGAAGCACAAGAGAGAGAGACTACCATCTAGCTACTGCCATGGACCCAAGGTCCAAGGTGGGATTACTCACAAATCATCCCGGAGGAAGGCATGGCGATGAAGAGCCCTCTGGGATCGATCTCCCCTCCGGCAGAGTGCCGAGATCTGCTTCAGAATCACCCCCGAACTAGGGATTGAGTTGACGGCGCCTCAGGATGACTTTTCTGGAAAATAATGGCCGCCCCGTCATTTTTAGGTTAAAAGTGATTTTATAGGTGTCGGAGGGGGCCGAGGCGGTGCCCAGGGGGCAGGGGCGGGTCCCACCCACGTGTCCAGGTGGGGCCGCGGCAGGCACCCGCCTGTGGCCCCTGGGTGGCCCCCCAGGCTGCCTTTTGGTCCACAGGTGTCTTTCGTCGCATAAAAAATCTCCGTAAATTTTCAGCTCAATCCGACGATATTTCCTGAAGTGACTTTTCTGAAATACAAAAATAGCAAAAACAGGAAACTGGCGCTAGGCATCTTGTCAATAGGTTAGTCCAACAAAATGCATAAAATGATTAATATGATAATAAAAACATGTGACAACATCACAAAACTAGCATGGATCAATAAAAAATTATAGATACGTTTGACACGTATCAGCATCCCCAAGCTTAACTCCTACTCGTCCTCGAGTAGGTAAGTGATAACAAAATAATTTTTGATGAGACATGCAACCAACACAATTGTGATCAAGATAGTAATGCAAAGCATAGGATGTGAATGAAGTGATACAAAACAATTGTCTATAGTTGATAGCAAGAAAGCAATGAATAACCAAGTTGAATCATTCGAGGAAAAACTCTCATAAATAATACGTTAAAGACATGAAAGCAATTTGATCCACATATTTGATCAATTCATATAGGTAACAATTCCATGAAAAAGTGTTTGAGAATCAAAACAAAGAAGATGTAAGTTTTAGCAAAAAGCTTCAACTTACAACGGTAAAGTCAATATAAAGATTCATGTTTAATCTGCCAATGCAATATGATCAATGATACCCAGGGTCAATGCTAGATTTTTGCTTTGGTGGAGATAGAAGGAAGAGGAAAACTGACTCAAGATTAAAAGTAAAAGAAAGGACCTTCGCAGAGGGAAGCAGTGATTAGTCATGTGCTATAGCTTTTTATTTTTATGAAACTGAAGTAAAACAATTTGAGACATGCATGCTTTCGTCAACGACTTCACAATAGAGAAGCTATCTAGTCCCCCATAACAAGCAAGGCTTTTAGACTTGTGAGAGCAGCTGGTTTTTAGAGAAGCGAGTACGCTCCTCTTTCTCCTTGGTTTCACCACTGTCCAATGTTTAGTGCTGATTTCTCAGATTTTCATTACGCGGAGGAGAATGGTGAGTTATATTTATATTTTTGCTTAAGCTGCTCTTGGGTTGATTCAAGTGAAGACGTAATCCATCGACATCGGGTGAAAGGGGGGAAATGACCTTGCTCGTCACGAGTTATATCTAGCTCTCTACTGCTCCCTCATGAGCCTAAAAACAGATGCACATAATGGAATATTTTGAATTTTTAAAGATAGCACATGATAAATTTACTTGTAATGGCAAGAAGTACCATGCATAGGTAGATATGGTGGACTCAGCTGGCAAGATAGTTTGGCTTTGGGATTTGGATGCATGTAACGCCCCAAGATCGGTACTATGCAGACTTGAGCGTTCCAGCCAAATCCGCATAATAACGATCCTAAAGGACGCCCACCAGGCATAACGTGCACGTCGCAACACACACGTTATGCGGGTGGAATAGTGATAACATTACAATAGTTCTCGACGGAACCCACAAAAGAACATATATACAACAACGACTCACCGAGTCAAGAACAAAAGATACAATACAAAGATCCAAATAACAACGGAAGCGGGTAGCGTCCGGCTACGGACAAGAAACAAATTGGACTAAGAGTCCTGAAGATAAGCAAAGGCACCATATCCCTGCCCAGGCCAAGCCGGAGGATTCCCAAGCTAACGTCGTCAGACTTCAAACCTGTTGGCTGCATTGGAATAGCAGCCCCGAAGGGGTCAGTACTATAAAACAGTACTGGCAAGTAATACTCACAAGATATCAAAGCTGGAATTCCGGGGAAGAGGGTTAGCGATTGAGGCAGCAAGCAGCACTAACAACTTATAGAGACACACTACAACTTTCGTCTATCAGAGACAAGGTAAGAGAGCGCATGAGGAGCCAACTATACTACACACCAAACAAAACCCGCCCTAAAACGACTCCCTCGTATCCTCAACCCACGAGGAAGAAGTCCGGGCACTCACACGGTGGACAAGTTTTATGGGTTATTATTCAAGTGATCTATCTTACTAGTCAAGTTATTATCATCATAAGGTGCAAGTTGTCTATGATCTTTTTAGCCAGCGCATTTCACCAAGTCGTCCATAACCGCGGACACGGCTTTTCGAAAAGATTTAACCCTGCAGGGATGCACCAATGAACCCACACGCATCGAAACTCTCGCTTAGAGGTGTACCGGTGGAGGTTTCGACGCAATACTTCCCTTCAATACAAACAAGTCCAGGGAGCCACCTAGCTAGGACTGATCCACCTTGAGAGTCCGGCCGAAGCTTCGAGGTGGGCCTAACCGTTGCGTGAACGGCTTCGGGAGGGAACACTCATACGATTGCCCCTCCTTCCACATGCGGTTAACGCACGGTCCGCAAAATCTACGAAACACCCGAACTACTTGTGGCATCATGGACAGGTTTGAGGATCCGGTAATAGATTGCGGGGAGGCCCATAGAACTCCCACATGTGGTTAGTGCGCTCAGTCTTGGATCAGCGGAAAAGAACTCGGGTCCTAGGCGACACTAGCAGAACAAATCACCACGATTGGCCTTCTGCCGGTGCCTTATCTTTATTTAAGTTATTCCATCGCAACAGAAATTAAAGATTACCAGTTTAGTTGAGTCTATCTATCATGTTATCAACAGGACTAGACAAAAAGATAACAGGACTGAAGCAAAGCACCTAAGCATGCACTACGACTCGCAAGGCTAACAAGGTAAACAAGCAACAGGTAATAGGATGTGGGGGTGGTGGCATATCGTGGCTGCAAAGGAAACATGCATATAGGATCGAGACACAAGCATCGTGACATAAGGCTAGCAAGGAACAAAAGATAGGACGAGTGAGAGACAGAAAACAAGCAAAGATAGCAAGGGAGTATCACTTGCCTGCAATCCGGTAGAGGTAGCAGAACCTGTCGTTGCTCACATCAACTCAACGTCCTATTCCCGAAGAAGCAACGAACACTGGGCAACGAAAAAGATGCATTTTACTTCTACGGCAAAAGAAGCGGCATGTTGATGACATGATGCATGACAAAGTAAAGGTTGTCCAATTTTATTCCCTAACACATGGCAAATCATTTTAAATGGGATCGGTGCGAGATATAGATGCACCGGACAAAACCCCATAATTAAATTGATTTAATTCGACTAAATAGATAAAGGTTCGATGTTAATTAATGATGCATGATTTTATAAGATATCGCATATAGGGGTTTAGGGTTGGGGTCGCACATCGGATTCGGGGATCTTCGGATTTCGGAACCGCCGTCTTCGGATCGGAGAGGAAGTAGTCGATGTAGATGTCCGTCCGGAGTCGAAGTAGTCGAAGTAGTCGACGTCGAGGAAGTAGTCGTACTAGGGTCGTCGTCGTGGCGGACCTTGGCGTTCCGGGCTTCGGGGTTGTCGGGGTTCACGGCGTCGGGGTACTCGGGGATCTTGTCAGGTTCCGGTCTTTGGACTTCACGGGCGCGCACGAAGGCGGCCGACACAACTCGGACACGGAGAACTTGGCGGGGTTCCGGTGTCGGGGAAGGCCTTGTCGGGTTCACGGAGGCGTAGCACTTGGCGGGTCTTCGGCTTCACGTCACCGGGAACGGGGATCGGGAAACACCGGGGAAACGAGAGACGGGGAACCGTCGGGAAACACCACAGAAACGGAGACACACGATCACGGAGGCATCGGGTCGGAGGCACGAAGCCGTCGGGGACGGAAACGGGACGTCCACGAGACGGAGACGGGAACACGGAGGAGGTCGGGAAACGAAAACAGCGGCGGGCGTCGGGAACTCAACGGAGACGTGCAAGGGAGGCGTCGGGAATGGGTCACGGCAACGGAAAGGGCACCGTTTTTCTTGGGAGCATTACATCGAACACATGGCGTGCGCTGGAGAAGACGTACACGCAGGGGAGCGAGGAGGGGCTACTGGAGGCGAGCTGGGGCGGCCGCGGATGCAGGCATGCTGGCCGGCCGAGGAGGGAGGCGAGGGGAAGCGGGCCAGCGTGGATGAGGAGGGGCGGAGGGCGCGCGGCCGGAGCTGGCCGGAGTCGCGCAAGGGAAGGGGGAGGCCGGGCGTGGCGAGGAAGGATGCCTGCGGGGCAGCACGGGATGAGGGAGAGGCGCAGGGGACCGAGGCGACGTCGGCCTGGCCGAGAGGAGCAGGGACGGGGCCGGAGGAAGAGGAGATGGCCGGGGAGGTTGGATGCGGGCTCGGGCGCGATGGAGGGAGAGGACGGCGAGGTTCAGCGCGGTGAGGAGTAGGGGATGAGGGGGAAGGAGAGGAGGGAGGCGACGGTGAGGCCAGGCGCGGGCTGGCGGCGGCCCGTCGGGAGGAAGGAGAGGGTGCGGGTGGTGTGCTGCGTGCAGGCACAGGGAGGAAGGAGATAAGAGGAGAAGGAAAAAAAAAAGGAGAAAAGAAAAGGAAGAAAAAGAAAGGGAGAGAGAAAAGAGAGGAGGGGGCAAAAGGGAAAAAATGGGGAAGGTGGAAGGGCGGATTCGCGAAACGACAAAAATGTAGGAGGGTGGCTGCAAGGTGTAGGGGGGTAGGAGGAAAAGAGCCAGGGCAGGAATTAGGGTTTGGAGGCTAGGGTTTGCTTTGCTAGGCTTTTGGGCCTAGCTAGCTGGGCTGCTCTCTCGCATCTCAAAACATTTATTTTCTTTTGCAAATTTAATTTGGCAATTAATTTTCGAAAATGGAGACGAACGTCTCGGTTAAAATATTTTCCGACAATTTTTAGCAAAATAAAATTTGGTTTAATAAAATAATTTTTGTTGTCAAAAATATGCGATGCGATGATGCTGATGTCATGATGATGCAAAAAAACAAAAACAAGCAAAAATCTAATTTGGGGAAAAACCCCGGGGCATTACAATGCATGAGTGAACCATACACTCAGTACGAATTTTTAGGCTTAGCAAAGAAGGTATTTGAAGCAAACATCTAATATTAACTGGTAACAGAGTAACATAAGACATTAGTCAATCATAACCATAAAATCTCCACGCCGTCTCCCTTATTGACCAAACAATTCTTTTGATGGAAAGATTAGCTTAATGAATTAACAACTACGAAACACCACACAGTTTCAAGCTTTTAACAGTATTTCTTTACTAATCAATTCCACTAAAATAACAAGCAAGTTTAAGCATTCATCTTAATATCTCAAAACAAATAAGAAGTATCAAGCATCCACACAATAATGTACAATACTATGTAGGCTTTCGTTTTTTCCACTATCACATGAATAGCATTTTGTCACTTTGACAATTCAAGCAATTTATCAATAACAACTCTCCAACAAATATAAGTGAAGAACAAGAGAGTTTAACAACAACTACTAGCAGATCTAAATAAGATAAAAGCTAAAAGCGAGAGCTTACTAGCAAACAAACAGTAGCTAAGAATACTCAACAAAATATAAGCGAAGCACAGGAGTATTCAAACGAAAAAGCGGAGGGTGTCTCTCTACCACATAAACAAAGCAAGGATCCAACAAGCATATGACCAACAAACAAATAAACAAAACTGAAAGTAAAAAGACGCTCCAAGTATAGCACATAATATGTAAAGTGATAAAAACTTAGTTCAACGAAGACGACCTCATGATAGTCGATGAAGAAGAGGGGATGCCTTGGGCATCCCCAAGCTTTGATGCTTGATAATTCTTGATATTCAGAGGGGGTGTCATGGGGGCATCCCCAAGCTTGAGCTCTGATTCATCTTCAATTTCTTCATTATCCTCTCCTTTGGAACTTAAAAACTCACTTCACACAAAACTTCTCATAAACTGATTAGAGGGTTAGTGCTCATAAATTAAAATGCACATGTGTTCAACTCAAGACAAATTACAAAACAAATTTATTAGGCATTAGCTACTGTTTACTAAGGCTTAATGTGGCACTCCACCTCTAGAGTATCACATTTGACGATAGTAAAGAGACGAATACAAAATAAAAGCAGAATCTGTCAAAATCTGAATAGTCTGTAAAGATCGAATTTTTCGAGGCACTTCTGTAGCTCTTATCAGAAAACTCAAAACTAAAGAAAGATATATAAAAGTATCAGGCTTGCTGTCTAAAAAGTTCAGAAAAATAGAAAATTCATAGATTTTTTGAATTTTCGAACAGTGAAGGACAGAAATCTGTTTCTGGACAGCAAAACAACACCTCGCACTTTCAATGCATTAGAGGCTAAACTTGGCATAAAAAAACAAAATAAAAGGATACAATGAAGTTTCTACAGAGGCAACAACTCCAAGACTCAAGAAAAGTAAAAAACAAACTGAAAGTAAAATATGGGTTGCCTCCCAACAAGCTCTTTTCTTTAACACCTTTTAGCTAGGCGCAATGTCAAATATCAAGTTTTTTCGGAGGCCTTTGCAACATCAAGAGCATAGCTTGACCTTATGATTGATTCAAAGGAAAGATTTTTTCTCTTTCTAGGGAAGTTCTCCATCCCTCTTCTGAGGGGGAACTGAAATCTTATATTTCCCTCATTCATATCAATAATGGCACCAACGGTCTCCCCAAAATAATAGGACAAGAAGCATTACACTCAATGTCCATAACAATAAAATCAACGGGAACATAGTTATCATTAACAACAATAAGGACATCATAAACTCTACCCAAAGGTTTCTTTTAGAAGAATCAGCAAGATGAACATTTAAATAGCACTCTTCCAAAGAATTTAAATTGAGCATATCATAGAAACTTTTAGTCATAACAGAAGCACTAGCATCAAGATCACATAAAGCATTACAATCAAAGTCATTTATTTTCATCTTAATAGTGGGTTCCCATCCATCTTCTAATTTTCTAGGAATAGAAGTTTCTAGCTTAAGCTTTTCTTCCCTAGCCTTGATAAGAGCATCGGTAATATGTTTGGTGAAGGCAATATTTAATTTACTAGCATCCGGTGACTTAGCAAGTTTTTGTAGGAACTTTATGACTTCAGTAAGATTGCAATTATCAAAATCAATTTCATCATCTTTAAATAGGCTAGGAGGTTCCTCATTAGTAGTTTGGATTCAGCAATTCCAGCTTCTTCTTTCTCTCTAGCCCACCTAGCTTTCAAGCGAGCCATCATCCTTTCATTCTCATTAATTTGAATAGAAATAGCATTTAAAGATTCAGTAGGCTTGTCTTGAAAAGGAGTGGTTATAATTTTTTAAATTTCAACATCATGAGCAAGATCTTCCACTTTAGAGACAAGTCTATCCAGTTTTTCAAGTTTCTCTTCGACTGTTTTATTGAAAGCTTTTTGCGAAGTGATAAATTCCTTTAAAACATTTTCAAGATCAGAGGACACATTCTTATTAGTATTATAAGAATTACCATAGGAATTGCCATAAGAGTTGCCATTATTGGGAGGATAAGCCTTATAGTTGTTACTAACAAAATTATTTCAATAAGCATTATTGTTGAAGTTACTTCTATTAAGAAAATTAACATCAACTTGATCCTTTTCTTGGTCAATTAATGAAGCAAGTGGGACATTATTAGGATCAATATGGGACTGATTGGTAGCAAGTATAGACATAATCATATCAACCTTATCACTCAAAGAGGAAATTTTCTCGACAGAATTTACCTTCTTACCACTTGGAGCTCTTTCGGTATGCCATTGTGAATAATTTGTCATCATCTCATCCAAGAGTTTAGTTGCTGCACCTAATGTTGTGGATATGAAGGTGCCTCCCGCGGCCGAGTCCAAGAGGTTCCTTGAAGAAAAATTCAAACCTAAATAAAAAGTTTGGATAACCATCCACATAGTTACGGAAAAGACTTGCTACCCCCATGGGTAGCTACACACCCTAAGTTTGACCGAAAGTATATGCAATGGTAAAATGAGATTACTCAAGTAGACAAGGGGGATGTCACTAGTAGAGTTGATAGAAATATTAAAAAGTATTTTGAAATTTTTTCGAATTTTTTTCCATCTGCTGTGATTTTTTTAGTAAAGTTTGACCCAAAAGTCAACAAAAAAGTCAACTATGAAAAAAAGCTAAAAATGACGACCAAATTTTTTTTTTTTAAAAATTCCGAAACCAGTTTTGTACACCAAATATCCGTGTTTTACTAGGAAAACAAGCTAAAACTGATACATACGGCTTGCATCTCCGTATAACGCATGGGTGTGTAGCTACCCATGCGGGTAGCAAATTGTCTCTCCACATAGTTAATCCATGCGTGGGATAATTTTTAACCATGAATTTCATTCTCTCCCAAGCTTTAGCAACATGTTCATTATCAAATTGTCTAAAGTTCATAATGTTACTCCTTAATTGTATGATTTTAGCTGGTGGATAATATTTTCCAATAAAAGCATCTTTACATTTAATCCAAGAATCGATACTATTTCTAGGCAAAGACAATAACCATTTTTTTGCTCTCCCTCTCAAAGAGAAAGGGAAAAGCTTCAGTTTTATGATGTCACTTTCTACCTCTTTATACTTTTGCATATCACATAACTCAACAAATATTTAAATGAGAGGCGGCATCATCAGTACTAGCACCAGAAAATTGCTCTTTCATAACAAGATTTAACAAGGCAGGCTTAATTTCATAAGATTCCGCTTTAGTAGCGGGTGGAGCAATTGGAGAGCATATGAAATCATTGTTATTAGTGCTAGTAAAGTCACACAACTTGGTGTTTTCAGTGGAAGACATAATGATGAAATAAAATAACAAGACATGAATAAAGATTATACTAATTTTTTTGGGTTTTAAAATTTTGCAACGGGAAAAATAAGCTAACGAGAAATAAAACAAGCAAGACAAAAACAAAATAAAGTGATTGAGAGTATGAGACTCCCCTTGCTGTGGCTCCAAGATCCCCAGCAACGGCGCCAGAAAAGAGCTTGATTGCTACTGATGATGAGTTGGGTGGTGCCCCGAGCGAAGGCGGAGATGTAGCAAGCAGCAGTTTTCCCTCGATAACAAACTGAGGTTTATCGAACCAGTAGGACCTTGATCAACAACAAAGTGAATGTTGAAGATCTCTGGCACTTAATTTTCAACAGACGTGGACCTGCACACACTCAACCAAAATACTTTGCCCCCAATGACGGAAAGGTTGTTAATCTTTCCGGTCTCGCAGAAAACAAAGCGGTTAATTGTATAGTGAAATAGATGAACTATGAAATGGACCAGAGGAGTAATGATGGTGAAAAGTGATGAATAAAGGTTGCAATCAATATAAAAAGATGGACCGGGGCCATGGGTTCACTAGTGGAGTCTCTCGAGTAAATAGAACATTCATATGATGGGTAAACAAATTACAGCTGGGCAATTGACAAGATTATAACACAAAATTAATCTAGCTATGACAAAGAGAACATGATAATATTTAAGTAGGCATCACGACAATGAACAAAGACCGTTGAGTCCAACTGCATCTTTGTCTAAAAAGTCCACCGTGGGATCGCTATCCAGCCTGTCACCCATCGGTATTAAGTTGCAAGCAACAGACATTTGCATTAAGTAAAGCGCATGAAGTAAGCAATATTAAATATCAAAATAGACTTTAACACCACAGTTTTACCCTTAGTAGCAACAGCACATCCTCGCCCTTAGACGTTTCTGTCACTCGTGCCCAGGAACAAAACGGGGCATGAACCCACTATCTAGCATAAATACTCTCTCTTAGAGATCCACACAATCACTTGGCCAAAGTAACTATGCACATCGGAGAGAATGCAATAACATAAATCAACATATAAGAATCATGCACAATCTGATCATAACTTTAGAATCCATCGGATCCCAGCCAACACATCACATAGCATTACAATAATCGATTTTGATCATGTTAGGCAGCTCACAAGATCATAAGACATGAAGCACAAGAGAGAGACTACCATCTAGCTACTGCCATGGACCCAAGGTCCAAGGTGGGACTACTCACAAATCATCCCGGAGGAAGGCATGGCGATGAAGAGCCCTTCGGGATCGATCTCCCCTCCGGCAGAGTGCCGGGATCTGCTTCAGAATCACCCCCGAACTAGGGTTTGAGTTGACGGCGCCTCGGGATGACTTTTCTGGAAAATAATGGCCGCCCCATCGTTTTTAGGTTAAAAGGGATTTTATAGGTGTCGGAGGGGGCCGAGGCGGTGCCCAGGGGGCGAAGGCGGGTCCCACCCGCGGGTCTAGGTGGGGCCACGGTAGGCACCTGCCTGTGGCCCCTCGGTGCCCCCCAGGCCCTTTGGTCCACAGGTGTCTTCCGTCGCATAAAAAATCTCCGTAAATTTTCAGCTCAATCCGATGATATTTCCTGAAGTGACTTTTCTGAAATACAAAAACAGCAAAAACAGGAAACTGACGCTAGGCATCTTGTCAATAGGTTAGTCCAATAAAATGCATAAAAATGATTAATATGATAAGAAAAACATGTTACAACATCACAAAACTAGCATGAATCAATCAAAAATTATAGATACGTTTGACACATATCAGCTGGCGGGCAGCAAGCTTGGTGGAGTGCTACGGAACGTCCGAGTACGTGGTTTTTTGGAGGTCGGGAGCAATTCCCGTCGTCTCGACACCGACACAGCTACGCCTACGGGTGTGGCCTCCCTTCCTGAAGGGCGTCAGATGTACCCCTTCCCCACCCCCGTAGCGTACTGGGGAAACCCTAGAACGCGTACCAGGGGTAACCCTGGGACCGGTCGGGCAGCAGGGGCGTCATCGTCGATCACCTTCTTGGAGGTGCTGCTTGGTACGCGGCGCTTCGGAGTGCTAGGAGCGTGGTGGATGTTCTCCGAAGGGCACATCGGTGGCGAGTCATCTCCGTTTTCATCGATCCGCCATTGTCGGCGTTTTTTTTCTCTTTTCCTTTTCTTTTCAGTTTCTTTTGGGCTTTCTTTGTGTTGTTTGCCCCAGCAGGGGTATCGCTTTGTATCGGCTATATTAATATAGCGGGGCGAAAGCCTGTTTCGAGGGAGGGCATAGAAGTACTTCGGTTTTAGAATATCTTCACTTGGCAAACAGAGCCTAAAGTAGATATTTGAAAAAACAATATAAATAATTAAAGTTCTTGGTGTAACAAGGCTGCAGTAGTAGTATTTAACCAGTGTGTGCTTGTGTGCTGCTGGTAGTATGGCAGCACGGTGTAGACGGTCTGCACGACGGTCAAGACGAGGAGGAAGACAGCGGCGAGGAGGGAGACGATGGCCCAGGGGTTGTCGGCGTGGTTCCGGATGAGGCTGGCCCGCCACTGGTTCAAGCGCTTCTCGCGGTAGGTGTTGACCTGGCCGTGCACGGCGCGGAGCGGGTTGCGCTTGTCCAGCACGGCCCTGTTGGCCAGCCGGTTGAACATCTTGGCCACCTCCTTGTCACTGCCGAGCCCGTTCCAGATGATCCCCTTGGAGCAGACGAGCTGGGCGTCGGCGGTGGATTTGATGATGGTGTCCATGAAGAAGACGTAGGCGGTGACCTCGTTGGCGCCCAGCCCGGTGTGCAGCCGCTCGAAGGCCATCAGGCTGAAGAGCTTGTGCTCGGTGTAGTCGTCCACGGTGAGCTCCGGGACGCAGAGCACGCCGCCGCGGAGGAAGCTGATGTCGTGGAGGCTGCGCGTCTCGCTCCTCTTTAAATGGACGCCCGCCTGGTCAAGCTCCGTCGCCGAGGGGACGAACTCGTCTTGCTGCCCCTCGGAGATCTCGCGTGGCGGGCCGTGGATCAGGCTTCGGTGACAGACGTCGATGGGGTGGAGCGCCAGCCTGCCATCGCACATCGCCGGGGGATCAGGCGTCAAGGACAGGAAGTTGAGCACCATGTTGTTGATTGCGTCGTCGGTCTTGAATTAATTGAGGAGATGGCATCAATCAAATTAAGAAGACGACGTCAGATGGAATCCTGCAGGTCAGGGCAGGTCAGCTACTAGCTGGAAGTGTTTGGTGATCGAGAGGTACGTACCGCCGCATCGGGGCCGGAGACGACGGCGGCGAGCCTCTGGAGCACGAGCAGGGGCAGCTGGTTCTCCATCATAAGCATGTCGCGCCGGACGTGTGGGAACATGTACAGCTCGCCGTGCCGGCTGAAGACGGGATCGCCGGGCGCGTAGTCGCCCGTCTCGCCGCCCTCGGCTGCCGTCCTCATCACCTCCAGCAGGAAGCAGCCGTCCATCACCATGACTCGCAGGAACTCGTCGGTGTCGTGGCGCCACTTGTCGTCCAGGTCCATGTACGCGTCCTCCAGCTGCTCCACCACCTCCCCCACCGCCTTCAACAGGTCCCGCACCGGTCTCCCGGTGCGCCGGACGAGGTGAATGACCGCTCTCTGCTTGTGCTCCTCCATGGGCATGAGGTCGGAGCTGCCGTGGAAGAAGGGGCCCAGGGAGACAACCTGCGGCTCGTAAGGGGAGATGTGCCTGCCGTTCTTGACGTGCACCGGCACCCGATAGATGGAGTGCTTCCGCCACCGCGCTGCCTCCACCAAGGGGTCGACGCTGCCGTCCTGCCCGAGAAGCTCCTCAACGTCGGCAATCCACGACTTCTCCTTCCGACCTGCCATTTGGACTGGATTAATTTCTGAACTGTTTGGCCTGGCAGTAACAGTAGTGCCAGCCATGGGACGGATCTCTACTCCGCTAAGGTACTCGAGATTCCAAAACCCGCGTGGGGTTGGAGACCCTTTTTTGTTCTTTAATCTAAACTATAATATTGGAACCGGTGGTGATGGTATGGTACGTCTTTTTTTATTTCCAATTTTACCCCTGCGTGTTAGAAAATATTAGACCACCGCCACCGCCAATCCGTGGGTGCGTAGGTACGTCGCGTTTCGTATGTCGCATCACGCTCGCTCGCTCGCGTGGTCGCGTGATCAAACCAACCGATGTGGGCTTCCTGATAATGGGCCGACTCGATCGGATCTGTGTCCCAATCGGAAAAGAAAAAAAAGTTTCGTTCTTAAAGAAACTGGATAGGAGGCTTCGTATATCGTGGTCCAACTCCGTCCGTCCGGATCGGAAGCACCATGCATGTCTCATGTACAGTATGAATCTACCTCGGTGACATCCAGGAGTCGGTCACGTCCGGAGTCCAACAGGTGCAGCCGTGCAAGCATCGGAGCCATCATTGATTCCTTGTGCTGCTTGCCTGCTAGGAATTGTAATCCGATTCATATATCAATCTGACAATCCCTGTACTATATATGCCTATGGCTATCAATGCAATCAGCAAGACGTGCAGGTGGAGCAACCGAGCAAGGCATCAAGGTTGAGGGAACACCTTGGTGATTTCTGCCGTTTCAGATTTGACAATTTAGTTTCCACAGGATTGATTAAAGGGGGGGAGTGTTGTCGAATCGAATCAGGTGAACCGGGAGGACGTTGTCCTCAGGGATCACATCTACAAGTGGACGGCCACCCCGCTCGCCACCCCGCTCTTGTCTCTTGCCGTTGTGGTGGGCGCTCTTGTCTCTTGCCGTTGTGGTGGGTATCGAAGGTGCACTGATTGCTAGGTAGCCTGGATTTTGTTGGACAGTTCCTAACTAGCTTGCTTTGTGGCGCTGATTGCTACTCTCTCTGGTCCAAATTAGATGACTTTACTTTATCTAAAAGATGTCTAAATATATTCGTACGTACATAAATGAAAGTCATCTATTTTAGAACGGAGGGAGTACTTTGCTTTGTTTTTCTCTTTGGTAGCTAGCTGGATTTGAGATGAGGGCGCCGGGAGATGGAGACGAAGGCTGTCGAGCCACACTGCTGCTCCGCGTAGTTACTACCAAACGGAGTAATTACACAGTTTTTTTTTGATCAATTAACATCATAATGATTTGTGAGTACCTTAATTATTTTGACACTATTATAATTCCTAACTTATTCAAACCCAACTGTCATGTCAAATATAATTCAGTTTATACCATCAATTTCCTACCCATAAAATGTTTTGTTAATTTCGGTTACATTTACGTAACCATCTTGCATGAGAGAACGTGTCGATCGACTTTGGGGCAAAGTTTCGATCACTCCGACGTTTATCTTACAAAATTGTTTTTTTTTCTATCCCGTTGCAACGCACGGGTATTTTGCTAGTATTGCTAGTATACAGACTTCTTTATCTGCCACCACGTTGCGATTGGTGGCTTCGATGCTTACCGAGTCAGATCGATATATTGAAATGAAAATGTCGGTGTGCTCTGGCTGTCTGGCAGGTGAGAAAAAGAAGGCCTTCTAGAGTGGAGCCGAGTGTGACCGGTATAATACTGCATGTTTGCTACAAATGGCACATGACCTTCTAAAAATATATGTTCCTCTCTGGTTAGCATCAGCTTTATAAGTCTGAACCCGGTGCGTCTAACCGATACGAGTTATTTTCTCCAACTTACATACACCGGCTGCAACCTTTCAAAACTTTACTTAGGGCATGTACAATGGTCTTATCTTAGCTATACCACGTAAGATAATTGGTGAGTTGGAGGAGAGAGAAATGAAAAAAAAAGGTTTGTCTTCTCTTAGCTAAGAGAGATGATCTCTTAGCAACAATTGTCTCACCGTAAATTTAGGAAACCTGATTATTATAGATAAAGTTGTCTTATCAACCATTGTACATCCTATTTTTGTTGAATATATAAGCAATTTAGCATATGATTTCATCCACGAAAATAGGAAACAACTCATGACTGGAACAAATATTAAACTAAGCATGTGATCTACTAATACAGTAGACATAGAGATCAAATCTACAGCCAGTGCTACGAATAAAAACTGTAATAAGATCTGAAACAGAAAGGACAAAATCACGTACATCGCAGCGGGAGTGGAACCGCTGCCATCCCCGTTGTCGCCCATGTTGTCGATGAAGAGGTTGCCAATGTCGGAGAAGAAGTCGTCGTTGGGGAAGAAGTCGCAGCCAGTAGTCGCGCGAGTGCGCTCCCCAAAAACCTGATCGCCCCTCTCCCGTACAGGATCACGAGAGGCGGGGTTCCGGAGGCCTACTGTCCCGCCTCGCGGTGTACGCCGGAAGACGGGATGGAGAAGACTTGGAAAACGGCGGCGCAAAGGTTTGGAACTGGGACGACGAGAGACCATATGTTTTCGCACAGGCGGCTAGGGTTAGCTCAGCCTGTATATGTAGTGCGAGTCGAGTAGGACGTGAGAGCAGCCCCACGTTCGAGTCGGTAACAGCCTCACGATCCAAAAGAATCGGAAACGTAATTACTAATTAATTGACTCATTAATTTTCCCGAACAGCAAAAAGATAGCCATCGGCTCGGCTCATTCCCGCAACCCGCGGCGCGTCGTGACGAGGCGAGGCGTGGCGAGGCGGGCGGCGGAGGAGGAGCGCGCGTGTGGCATTCTCTTATTCTCTCTCTTTTCTATGCTTATACAAGTGCTAGTAGAGCTCACCTTATAAACTGGTGCAACTCTCATCCAACTAGCAGTATGGGACTAAACTTCAGTCCCACCACTTGCATGCATGAATGGGCCATGAGAATTTCAGAATTTATTAGGCTATTGGGCCAATGGCCCACTAGTAAATACTAGTAAATTCCAGCAATCCCCCACAAAGTCTCATTGGCTCATGTCATCATTTAAGTTCCAAAACATTGTTTATATACCGATGCTTAGTGGAGACTATTAAGTTGAACTTACACTTAGAACATTACACTACACTAGTTCACAACTTGATAGTGGACTATGCCTTGAACTACAAGTTTTCTGCGATACTAGATTCACATAACGTCTAGACCGATACTAGGCTGCCGCAAGGCTTCCCCGTGGGTGGAGCTTATACGTCATACTCCAAAGCCTTTCATGAGCTTACTAGAGAGAACCCAACTCTCATAGACTGCGACGTTTAACAGTCAGACTCATATAGGTGTGTTCCTCAAAAGATGCTCTGTAGGACAACATCTTCACTTATAAAAGTAAGTCAATCGGAACACATTAAGATAAATATCAACCTGCCATACAGATCAGGAATATGAGAGTATTGCATCTAAGTGGGATAAATAATATTAAGGAATACTCTCCTCCCAGCTGACCAACAACTTGTCTCCCACTTCTACTTCACAGGATCTCCGATCACATAGAGTAGGTTACCACTGTGGACAACTCACAAAGTGGGTCTCAATCCCATTTCCTTAGATGCATTATCTATCACATTACGTGATAGACCCTTTGTGAAGGGATCTGCCAAATTTTTAGATGTTTGGATATAATCCAACGTAATAACTCCGGAGTTCTTTAATTTTCGGACAGATTTCAATCTTCTCTTCACATGTCTTGATGACTTCATATTATCCTTCGAACTGTTTATCTTAACAATCACAGTTTGATTATCACAGTTCATAAGGATGACGGGTATTGGTTTTTCAACCACAGGTAAGTCCATCAAGAGCTCACGAAGCCACTCTGCTTCAACAGTGGCTGTGTCTAGTGCTGTGAGTTCTGCTTCCATAGTTGACCTGGTTAAAATGGTCTGCTTGCAAGACTTCCAGGAAACAGCGCCACCACCAAGTGTAAAAACATAACCACTGGTGGCCTTAATCTCATCAGCATCAGATATCCAATTTGAATCACTATAACCTTCCAGAACCCTCGGGTTTCCGGTGTAGTGAATTCCATAGCTCGCAGTGCCTTTTAAATAGCGCATAACTCTCTCAAGCGCATGCCAATGATCATCTCCCGGATTAGAAACAAACCGGCTCAATTTGCTCACGGCAAAAGAGATGTCAGGCCTAGTGGCACTCGCCAAATACATAAGCGAGCCAATAATCTGAGAATATCTCAGTTGATCTCTAGCAATCCGTCGATTCTTTCGAAGCAACACACTAGGATCATATGGTGTTGGAGAAGGCTTGCAGTCGCTGTACCCAAAACAACTCAAGACCTTTTCCACATAGTGAGACTGAAGCAGAGTAATCCCACCATCGTCACCTCTCAGCAGCTTGATGTTCAAGATAACATCAGCTACTCCTAGATCCTTCATCTCAAAACAACGAGATAGGAAATCTTTAACTTCCTTGATTAAATCAAGGTTTGTTCCAAATATCAGTATGTCATCGACATACAGACAAAGGATAACTCCCTCGCCCCCACCATGGCGATAGTACACACATTTGTCACCTTCGTTTACAACGAAGCCAGCAGCAGTCAAAGTTCTTTCAAACTTTTTGTGCCATTGCTTAGGAGCTTGCTTAAGGCCATATAAAGATTTTAATAACTTGCACACCTTGCCTTCTTGACCAGGTACTACGAAACCATCTGGCTGATCCATATAAATTTCCTCATCTAACTCTCCATTAAGGAAAGCCGTCTTAACGTCCATTTGATGAACGAGAAGACCATGTGAGGCAGCCAATGAAAGTAGCACTCGAATAGTGGTCAACCTGGCTACAGGTGAGTAAGTATCAAAGAAGTCTTCACCTTCTTTCTGGGTATAACCCTGGGCCACAAGCCTTGCCTTGTACTTTTCAATTGTACCATCGGGTCTAAGCTTTTTCTTAAACACCCACTTACATCCTATAGGTTTGCACCCATAAGGACGATCAGTGATTTCCCAAGTACCATTAGCCAAAATGGAATCCATCTCGCAACGAACGGCTTCCTTCCAGTAGTCAGCATCAAGAGATGCATAAGCTTCTGAAATGGTATTGGGTGTGTCATCCACGAGGTACACAATGAAATCATCACCAAAGGACTTTGCAGTCCTCTGTCTCTTGCTCCTAACAGGAGCTTCATTGTCATCCTCCACTGGATTCTCAATGTGTTCTATCGAAATGGTGGATTCAGGAATTGCAATTAAATCCTGACTCGATGAAAAAGGTATCTCCTGATTAGATGAGCCAGACATATCCTTCATAGGAAATATGTTCTCAAAGAAAGTCGCATCATTCGACTCCAAAATTGTACCAACATGCATGTCGGATACCTCGGATTTTATTATCAAAAATCTATAACCAATGCTATGAAAAGCATAACCCAGAAGAACACAATCTACGGTTTTTGGTCCAAGCTTTCGCTTCTTGGGAATTGGTATATTGACTTTAGCCAAACAACCCCAAGTACGTAGGTAAGAGAGTTTCAATCTTTTCCTTTCCCATTCCTCAAACGGAGTAATGGTTTTATTCTTTGTGGGAACTCGGTTTAGGACATGACACGCAGTCATTAGCGCCTCCCCCCACCATGCCTTGGAGAGACCTGATATATCTAATATGGTGTTAACCAAATCAGTTAGAGTACGGTTCTTTCTTTCGGCCACCCCATTTGACTAAGGTGAATAGGGAGGTGTCCTCTCATGGATTATACCATGTTCCGCACAAAAAGAATCAAATTCATTGGAAAAATACTCTCCACCACGATCAGACCTAAGCCTCTTAATCTTTCGATCAAGTTGGTTCTCTGCTTCAGCTTTATAGATCTTGAAATAATTTAAAGCTTCATCTTTTGACTTCAGAAGATATACATAGCAATAACAAGTGGAGTCATCGATCAGTGTCATGAAATATTTCTTTCCACCTTTAGTCAACATGTCATTCATCTCACAAAGATCAGAATGTATAAGCTCCAGCGGTGCCAAGTCTCTTGCCTCCGCAGTCTTATGGGACTTGCGAGTTTGTTTAGCTTGAACACACACTTGACACTTGGAACCTTTAACAGTGGTGAATTTCGGAATTAAACTCATATTGGCTAATCGTGTCATGCAACCAAAGTTAATATGACAAAGTCGTGAATGCCAAATATTAGACACATTATCATGGCAAACATGACTAACAACTTTAGTGCAAATATCTGACAAAGACAGGCGGAACAAGCTTCCGCACTCATAGCCTTTTCCAACAAATTGTCCATACTTAGAAATTACAACTTTATTGGACTCAAATACCAACTTACAACCATCTCGACATAATAGCGAACCGCTGACGAGATTCTTATTGATGGAGGGAACATGATGAACGTTCTTCAGGCGCACGATCTTCCCCGAAGTAAACTTCAGATCGACCGTACCAACGCCACGAACAAAAGCATGTGACCCGTTTCCCATCAGCACGGGGGATGTCCCTGTGACCTGATAAGAAGAAAACATGGAAGCATCAGCGCAAACATGTACATTGGCACCAGTGTCAATCAACCATTCAGGAGAATGACAAACTGAAAGAATGGTGGGAATTATACCGTACCCATTATCAGTATCGGCCATGACAACATTAGCGGTCTTGCCGCTCTTCTCAAGTTCGCGTTGCTCCTGCCGTTTAGGGCATCTAGGAGCCCAATGATTTGGATCACCACAAGTGTGGCAGGATCCCTTCTTCTTCTTCTTAAAGTTGGTAGAATGAGACGGCTTGTTCTTCATGTCAAACTTGCCTTTGCCCTCAGATTTGTTCTTATTATTTTTTAACTTGCTGGGCTGCTGGTAATTCTTCTTCTGTACCACATGGGCACTAGAACCAGCCTCGGCAACTCGAGCTCGTGTGTCCTTTGCTCTAGCCTTCTCTTCCACGTCAAGAGAACTAATGAGATCCGAAACGGAAAACTCTTGTCTCTTGTGTTTCAGAGAAGTAGCAAAGTTACTCCATGAAGATGGGAGCTTAGCAATAATGCCACCGGCAACAAACTTGTCCGGCAACACACACTTAAAGTGCTCAAGTTCCTTAGCGAGTGACTGAATCTCATGAGCTTGTTGAACAACAGTACGCTCTTCAGTCATCTTGTAGTCATAGAATTGCTCCATAACATACAACTCGCTGCCAGCGTCCGAGGCCCCAAATTTGGCCTCGAGCGCAGCCCACATGTCCTTGCCATTATCAAACGACATATACGAATCCACAATGGAATCGTCAAGAACACTGAGAAGGGCACCCTTGAATAGGGTATCAAGCTTAACAAAGGCCTCCTGTTGAGCAGGAGTAAGATCGCCCTCAGGCTTGCCTTTGATGGCGTCATAGCAGTTCATGTTTTGGAACCAGTATACTGCTCTCATGCGCAACCTTTTATAGGTCACCCCTTTAAAGGGAAACGGCTTCATAGACGCGACAAAGCCAGTTGGAGTAAATTGCATATAATCAGGTTTTTGGATTGTTGAATATATAAGCAATTTAGCATATGATTTAATCCACGAAAATAGGAAACAACTCATGACTGGAACAAATATTAAACTAAGCATGTGATCTACTAATACAGTAGACATAGAGATCAAATCTACAGCCAGTGCTACGAATAAAAACTGTAATAAGATCTAAAACAGAAAGGACAAAATCACGTACATCGCAGTGGGAGTGGAACCGCTGCCATCCTCGTTGTCGCCCGTGTTGTCGATGAAGAGGTTGCCAATGTCGGGGAAGAAGTCGTCGTTGGGGAAGAAGTCGCAGCCAGTAGTCCCCAAAAACCTGATCGCCCCTCTCCCGTACAGGATCACGAGAGGCGGGGTTCCGGAGGCCTACTGTCCCGCCTCGCGGTGTACGCCGGAAGACGGGATGGAGAAGACTTGGAAAACGGCGGCGCAAAGGTTTGGAACTCGGACGACGAGAGACCATATGTTTTCGCACAGGCGGCTAGGGTTAGCTCAGCCTGTATATGTAGTGCGAGTCGAGTAGGACGTGAGAGCAGCCCCACGTTCGAGTCGGTAACAGCCTCACGATCCAAAAGAATCGGAAACGGCTGAGTAATTAACGCGTCCGTTAATTACTAATTAATTGACTCATTAATTTTCCCGAACAGCAAAAAGATAGCCATCGGCTCGGCTCATTCCCGCAACCCGCGGCGCGTCGTGACGAGGCGAGGCGTGGCGAGGCGGGCGGCGGAGGAGGAGCGCGCGTGTGGCATTCTCTTATTCTCTCTTTTCTATGCTTATACAAGTGCTAGTAGAGCTCACCTTATAAACTGGTGCAACTCTCATCCAACTAGCAGTATGGGACTAAACTTCAGTCCCACCACTTGCATGCATGAATGGGCCATGAGAATTTCAGAATTTATTAGGCTATTGGGCCAATGGCCCACTAGTAAATACTAGTAAATTCCAGCAATTTTTTAGTCATATCTATAAATGTATGATAAGACTGTTTTATCAACCATTGTACATGCCCTTAGTCCGGTGGTATACCGTGAAAGGCCCAACCTCTCAGAAGTTTACTTAGAGCATCTCCAGTCGAGGCGTAAATAGGGCCGTCAATAGCGCTATTGGGCGTGCCAGAAAAGAAAAAAATGACGCCCAGTTGCGGCGTCAATAACCCGGTTTCGTGCGGTCAGGCCCAATATCTCGTCCGGCACACCAAGCCAACGCCCTCCGTGACGGGAGCCGCTTGTGTGCGCCGGACGAAACCGAGGGCGACGCCACGTCGGATCCCAACGGGTGGGCCAGCCATGTCATTGGTACATGAGAATCCTTCAAGTCTTCGTTCCCATTTCCTCGTCGTTTCCATCTTCATTTCCCTTCGCCGCCACCTGCTCGTCGTCCCACCCCCGCCTCCCACACCTCTTCTGCCACCAGACGACGGAACGCCCACCAGTAGCGCCGCGCGCGTCACCTTCGTAGCCTCGTAGCAAGCCGCCTCGCCTCGCCGGCGCTTCACAAGACAAAGACCGCAGGCGCACTCTTGTGTCCACCTTGCATGGAAGTTGTTCGACGGACTGTATGGTAGCACCATTTTTCTTAATTTTGGCCGCCGTCGGCTCATCGGTTGATTGCTTAGAAAAATTGTTTCATTCCACCAGATCGTGGACAACGACGACGAGTTGATGGAAGAAGAGGCCGAGGAAGAGGAAAACATGACAATCCTTGCCTGTCTGCTGCAGCTACAAGCCGAAGAGGCCGCCAATGTCGCACCCAAACGAGGAGGTTCAAAGCTTGGAAGGAGGAAGAACAAGCCGAGGCAGAGGATCTTGTCCGTGAATGGAGCGAAGGGATTTCCTGGGATGCTTGGAAGCATCGATTGCATGCACTGGAGCCGGAACAATTGTCCATTTGGTTGGCAAGGGTTGTACAAAGATGGCCACAAAGGGTATTGCAGTGTGGCACTTGAAGCTGTAGCCGATCATGAAACGTGGATTTGGCACTCTTTCTTTGGCATGGCAGGATCACACAATGACATCAACGTGTTGCAGCCCTCTCCGGTGTTTGCGAGGCTTGTTGAAGGCAATGCTCCTCCAGTCAACTATGTGATCAACGGCAACAAATACAACAAGGGGTACTACCTAGCCGATGGCATCTATCCAAGATGGGCGACATTTGTGAAAACAATCTCCAATCCTCTAGGCAACATACAATCTAGGTTTGCCTCTTAACAAGAGAGTTGTAGGAAGGATGTCGAGCGGGCATTTGGATTCCTTCAACAGAGTTTTGCAATCGTCCGGTACCCAGCTCTGACATGGTCGAACGAGCAGATGTGGGAGGTCATGAATGCATGTGTGATCATGCACAACATGATCATCAAGAGTGAACACGCAAATCCAGTGGATGATCCTCCGGGATTAGTCTCCCCTCCAGCAGGGTGCCAGGAAGAGGTTCAGAGCCCTCCCGAATTAGGGTTGAAGATGGTGGTGGCTTTAGGACTGTTTCTATGGAAAATAATCATTGCTCCATCGGTTTTAGGGTTAAAGGGAATTTATAAGCGTTGGGGGAGGCCGAGGGGGTCCATGCCACCCCTGGCCTGTAGGTGGCCCCTCTGGCTGCCCTTCGGACTCTTTGTTTCTATGTAAAATTAATTCCCGTAAATTTTCAACCAATTCCGAGGACTTTTCCCAAAGAAGTTTTTCTGAAATACGAAACAACAGAAAAACTTGAACTGACACTTGGCATCTAGTTAACTAGATAATACTCTGCGTGTTGCAGCGGAACACGCAGAAAACATAAGAATAGTTATAGTAAAGTACACAGACAAAAAGAAAAAAAGAATATGCATTATGAAATTGAAGTACGTAATATTTATTATTTTGCAGCAAAGTCGAACTAAAATTTGATCACTTGATACACCAATTTACAATCTATGTACACAAATAACAGGATGTACCTTTTAGTTACATAACCCATCGGATTCAAGATTACCCAATAAATGATGTCAGATATGTGCCATGCCCTTTCTCTGTAACAAATATATTTCACAAATTGTGCAACACATTGTAGTGAGAATAAAAGATAAATATTATATTACGCAATATAAATTGAATAAAAGCTAGACAATAGCATGAAGGTTCTGGTATTACTGTCGGTAAAAATGAACTGAAAGACATGTAGATCATGGCGACACATTCACAACTATAGTGTAGCTAAGCTGAATAATTGATTTGACCTTAAAAAAATACTACAATCAGTCAGTAGAGCTGAGAAGAATGCACATATGAAGAACTTCCTATCCTTCTCGCAAAAAAAACCCTCCAAGCTGGCCAAATGGGCCGTGCTAAACGGGCCGGCCCGAAGCACGGCTTTTTTGGCCGGGCCCAAGCACGGCACGATTTAAACGGGCCACGGCACGGCACGGGCCCGTTAGTGCTCGGGTCGAAGATCGATTTGAGGCACGCGGGCCGGCACGACACGGCACGATTAGGCCTTTTTTAATTTTTTTTAAATTTTTTTTACCTATTTTGGGCTGTATTAGTGCTGATGGGCCGTATTCGTGCATATGGGTCGTGCCTAAATCCGGCCCATCGGGCCATATTCATGATGATGGGCCGTGCCGAAATAGCGACCGAAGCACGTGGGCCGGCCCGGCACGGCACGATTAGTAATCGTGCCTAACGGGCCGTGCTGGGCCGTGCCGGCCCGTTTGGCCACCTATACGGTCTAGCTCATGAATTTGAGCTAATAAAGTAAACAAAATCTTGACAATAGCATGAAGGTTCTGGTAAGTAAAAATGAACTGAAAGACAGGTAGATCATAGCGACACATTCACAACTATAGTGTAGCTTAGCTGAATAATTGATTTGACCTTAAAAAAAATACAATCAGAGGCAGTACCTTGCACAGAGCTGAGAAGAATGCACATATGAAGAACTTCCTATTTTTCTCGCAACTACGGGGCTAGCTAATGAATTGAGCTAATAAAGTAAGCAATTTCCATAGGACAACATGGTCCAAAATCAGCAGAAATCACTCGACACAATCACACGCTGAAAAGCACTCTCCCCTTCTTATTTAGTTGTTGCTGCAGTGCTGCGACCGTAATCTGCAAGAAGGAAAAAAGAGCATGTGCTTAAAGCAACAAATGCAAAGTTTTCATCATTCAACACACCTAGTGAGAGGAAAACAAAGACACGCCCAATAGTGAATGGCAGCACAGTCTGCACCAGGCAGAGTGGACAGATGGAGATGGTCACAGAGAAGCTCTTAACTGACGGCGGCGGTGATCCAAACAGGAATATAATAGATAGCCAGGAAGAAACTATCTCGAAATTCTGAGCCGTCGTACTTCAGAATATCATGAATTTAGCAATGCATTTACGGCGAGCAAGGAACAAACCCAAAACAGGGAGGATCATGTCAGTTCGCTTGGTAATTTTATCAAGCACCTAGCAAAGCAAACCAAACATGTTCATTGCCGAAAGCAGCATGAAGATGATAGGCAGATCAGGAGATAAACATTAACACAAATCAGAGGAGAGAGAAGCTTTACAATTAAATCAGAGGAATAATCTTACTTTGGATGTTTGGACAACACGATTTTGTGGATCTCTGGCCAGATGGTGACGGCAGTAATTCTCGAGGTCTCAAAAACATGGAGACGCCAAAAAAAATGAGGCCTGCTATGTAGCGAGAGAGAAACAACTGCCCCAGCGATCTGAGAGGAAGAGGCCTTCAACTTCATCCATGACCACCATTACACAGATGCCAACATTGTGGTTTTGTTGCTTGGAGCTACATGCCGCTAGAGATGTTGTCGATTACACCAATTGGAATAATGCAATATCTGTGTGAACTTTGTGGTGCTCATGTGTAGTTATATTGAGAGAACGTGGGGAGAGGAAGACAATGCACTGTCGTTTGATTTCTCAGAGAATTTATACGGAGAAGATGAAGGGTGACTGTAGTCCGCGGCTGTACAGATTCAGTTAAGAATAAAAATAATAATGGGCAGGGTGTGGGCCGTTTCCTGATTTGAGAAGAATGCACAACAATTTATACGCCAGCATCAGTGCATCACCATATAAGCTGAACTTCCTCATCGAATATCCAGAAAAAAACCAAGTTGAAACGTTTTTAGCTGAGGTGGCGGATTGATGACGTGGACCAGTTAGATGACAGCTGATGTGTATAGCTTGCATGTTAAGAGAATTACCTTAGTGGGTTGCTCTTATTTAGATATTACTAGCAAACATGTCCGTGCGTTGCAACGGGAGAGAAAAAAAATCTTCGCTCACATAGGTACACAAAGTAAGATCTACTAAGTATAACCGCGGCGTGTTGCAAACCACTTTGCAAAACACACAAATACTAAATGCCATTGTTTGCATTTACGAGCAGATTTTCAGCGAGACAATAGTTTGGACATATGACCGACACACATCAAATAGAATAACATCTTTACAAAAGAAAAAAAAGAAGGTAGAACTATAGACAGCTGAAACCGAACTTCTGTTTGCCACTCTGCATAGCAGCCACAAATCTGCAACACGGTCTTATAAAAAGGAAAACCCTACAAAACAAATGTTGACAGTACAGTACTCTTATGAGGTAAAAGAAATATACAGTGATCTTTTAGAGCTACGAATAGATTGCAAACTGGCGGGCATGGATAATGGCTCAGAAACTGTGTGAGGCAGCAAAACCCCTGCAGTCAGTGGCGGCACCAGATTCTGGAGGGTCGGTAATCATTGTAAAACAAAATCCTCAATGCATTATATGAACTACTAACAATTGATCTCTCCCCTAATCTTATATCTTTACTATTAAAGGAGAGTCCGTGAATGCCTGGTGTCACACTTTACGTCACGTAAATACACGATGAGATAACTAAAACAATCTTTTCGCAAAAAAAAACTAAAACAATCCTAAAAACCAGCCGTGGTTATCCCTCACGCTCTCTCTCCCAAACAAACAACTATATTCAAGTCAACAAACTACTCTCTTCCTAACTAACTTGACCCGATCGTGTGGGAGCTTTTCTGACCTTGATTTTTTTCCATATTGATTTTGTTATGGTTTGTATCCATGCATGCAAGGCACCACACCATCCAGCGCTTCCCCATTTTTCTCCGCTCCAAGCATTGTTTTCTGCCAAAAAGAAAACTGAAATAACATAACAATAGGAACGGCTGTTGGGTGTTTTGAGCTTGGCGATGAAGCCGGAAAAAATGTTGTGCTTGAAGTAGTTAGGCAGCAGTCCCGCAGTGAACTCCGACAGACTAAAATCATCGGTTCAACGCTCTACGAAACCATTGCGTCCATCGGCGGGTCATCCGTAATCTCGTACATCTTCTATACGAACGTCGTCGGTTCGCCACCGCTGCCACCACTACGGGCGCCGGTCTCACCTGGGGCTTATAAGCGATGCAGCGGGGAGTGTGGCAGGCTTTTCGTGCAGAATTTTCATAACATCTACCTGAACGGCGTCATGCCCGTGCTTGGTCATGCCTCTGCCGTGAATTTCCACCGCTGCCACCACTAAGGACTTGTTTGGATGTCCGGGTTAAATAGGCCCGAGAAAATAATCCTGGCCGGGAATCTGAATAAACATGTGTAAAACCTCAGGATTTTATTCCTGACCTCCGAACTAGGGGAAAATTCTCTCCGAGAAAAAGGCCGGTATCCCCCCGGGATTGCAGTTACCAAACAAGCCCTAAGGGCGCCGGTCTCACCTGGGGCTTACAAGCGATGCGGCGGGGAGTATGGTGGGCTTTCCGTGCAGAATTTTCGCCTCGCCATGCTCCACACAAAGCCCACCTTCAATGTCAGTCATGCACTCAGGACACGCTGCTTCATCGGCTCGGGCACCTCGTCATTATGATCTCAACAGCAAAAGTTCACCGGGTGCAGTCTTCGGCTTCCCTCGAGCGCTAGCTTGCCGCCGTTAGGAGCTCATGTGGTAGAGTAGGAGACGTCGGGCATGCTGGTGCTTAGAGAGCTTTCTCCTTATCCGTGGGCGAAACCAGCAGAGGAAGAAAAAAATTAAGGTAGGGAGAACTCACAAATTGAGGCAAAGACATAAATAGTGTCGAGCTAATTTGCATAATGTTTCACTAAAACAGCGTAACTTTTTCATACAAAATCTTTTTTTGACGTTCGACCACTCAAATTGTTCTAATAAAACATATACATCCAAAAATCAAGGTAGGGTGGCCGCCCTACCTTACCCTAAGGGGAGCTCCGCCCCTGGACGAAACAGACAAGGCAAGGACCTTTATCAGAACAAAGAGGAGACGAGGACGTATGGTGATTGTAATTCATGTTTTCTTTTACCAAAAAAATGTGAAGGTACAAAACTAGGAGTGCTGGATGGCATCCACGACGCACCGAGCTCACGCGAGGAACGTGGGCAAGCCGTGCTCCACCTTTTTTTTCCAGGTAATACGTGTTGGCCAGATGGTGGCGCCATGTATTGGGTAGCGTTCACACAATCTCATCCAAGGAGAAAGAGGACGACAGGGAGAACGACTGGTATACTTACTTCATGGAGGCTAAGGAGAGTAAGAGCTACAGCGACACACTCCTCAACTACATGAACATCGTTGTCCTCTGCCACCGATGCCAAGACTGACATTGTTGGGACAAGTTGGCTGTGGGGAGGATCCGGATCCTGGAGCAGGCTCCAAGCCTGGAGGTCTTGTGTCCAATCATAAAAGAGATTGGATTTATCATTGTACCTTCAGATGATTGTCACGTACGCTTAAGACACATGTCCTATGGACTTAAGTTGTTTTTGTGCCAACATTACTATGCGAAATTTCATCACAAATTGTATGCGAATAAGCTCTAAAACTATTTAGGATGAGAAAATAATCTCCACCATACACAGAAGCTTGAGCACTACCTTCGGCGGACACTTGAATCTCCATCATTCCTTTTCCTCCTTCCTAGATGCAAGAGGTGTTGCCACCGGAGTAGGAGCAATGACCATCGCACTCTTCACACCTGGTTTCAATCAAGAGATGGCATTGATGGGTGAAGGGAATGTGAGGCCTGTCAGCACGAGGACAAGAGTAGGCGGGCAGAAGAGGATGTAGGCGCTGATGAGGACGATACGATACATGCCGCCAAACTCAAGTCAATGTGAATGAGACGGCGAAGGGGACAGACGGTGTTATAATAAAAATATTATTCTGAACGGGGATGAATATGCGGACTAAGCGCATCATAGCGAGGATGAGGCGGCAACTATTAAGATGTTCAAGGGATATCGATAAATCGCAGGAGGAGATGCTTTGTTAGGTGAGAAGAAAAATGAAGAGTATGACACATGGAGACGATGGACGTGAATAGCAACATTGTTGAAAAATAACGACACCGATTGTGTTTGTAAAATTCATTAAAAAAACATTTTAATCAGATGTCACTATTTATTATTTATTTATTTTGTTCCGTGGCAACGCACGGGCAACCAACTACTCCCTCCGTTCCACAATATAAGATGTTTTAGATGTTTCACATGTTGTCTAGATTCGGACTAAAAGAATGGAAAGTGGGTGAACACATACGCTAAAACATGTCTAGATACATGTGGTACAAATACGAATGTGGAAAAGGGCTAAAACATCTTATATTATGGAACGGAGGTAGTAGTATTTACTAATTGGAGGCACGTAGAAGCCTCCATGTTAATCCTGGCAAACTAAGAAAATTATCCAACCGATCTCGGTATTACTTATCTCCAGCCGTCAAACGAGGATCCATGAGTCCACACCCAATGTCCCACGTGCTAGCCACGGATGCCAAGAAAAAATAAAAAATTTGCGTCGCCGGCAAGAAAGAAAAATCTTCCACGCAGACTCCTTCCTCTGCCGATCCTTCCACGCCGAGGAACCGACGCATCATACACAACATTAGCACCGTTCTTCCTCCTCCAGTGGTCCTCTTTGTTCGTTCTCCAAAAATCATCTCCTTCCCTAATCGCTGCCTCCTGCCGATCTGCAGCAACGAGACTTCCAGTGTTTATCTCACCTCCCGAACCACATCCAAGGCTGGATTGATTTCTTTCATGGACTGCCTCTCCCATGTCCTCAGGTTGATACTGCACCTCCGCAGCGACAGCAACACAAATTTGCACGATCCGGCCGGACGCAGATTTCGCTAAGGATACAGCGTACGCATGTTTCTCTACTCAAGGCTGCAGATCAGATCTAGCTGATCTCAGGTATGTAATGTGCTATTTCTTTTCCAATATCAATCCATGACCAATCACGTCCTCCATTCAACCATTGGACAACGTTGGAAGATGAAACTGCAGCGTAGCTTCCTTGGTCATCCAGAGATTGATTTTGCATATTACTTCTCAACCTTGGTTTAATCCTATCATGCTGGCATAATTGATAGGTGCAAAAGCATTGCTCTTAGATTTCAGCCTCACAGCATGAAACCATAGAAACCTCATTGCGTCAAAAATAAGTTTTCGTCGTGTCAGTATACCTATCTGAATCTTATTTTGGACATCTCGGAAAAAAAATCTTAGGGTATTAGCCTCACAGCATGAAACCACAATATCTGCGTCTAACATAAGTTATTTGTTGTGCCTATATACCTGCAACATCATGCATTGAATTGACCTTTTCATACAGTCCAAGTAGGGCCGGGATTCAATTCACCAAAGCCGTGGACGTGCTTCCACATATCAAACTCAAGCACCTCTTCTAATTTTGTTGGAAACTGGATAGGTCGTTTTGGAGCATTACCCAGATTGTTCAGTCTACTTCTCTCTGTTTCTCACAAGAAAAAATTACATATTTGTTTAGATGGATCCATTCTTTTAATATTATGCTCACCCAATGTTTTAATATGATATAAGCATCTTACAAGCACAAACTATACTCTATTCTAATGTAATTTCTTTGATAGTTCTGTTGCAGACTTGGAGTGTATATATTCCATTCAGGAGGTCAAGAGGGGGGCAACTTAACAATAATTATTTGAAGCAACATGGGAGATTGAACACTTAGATTTTTTTTCTCACTGGTTAGTTTAAATGTCCTTCTTTTGTCGAATTGATGTGCTAAATAATTAATTATATATGTGAGTTGTTTTTTATACAGTTATATGCATCTGTTGTATGGAGCTAGGAGTTTTTTAGCAAGAGATGTAATGTAATTAGTATCTGACCCAGTAACATCAATGAACGTCAAAGAAATTTGTGTGTGCTGACTGAATACATGATGCTAAATTATACACACACGTGCATATATACTTTACAAAATATGACCGTGTATACATCATACATCTAACATAATCTGACATGGAGAGCTAAATAATATCAGTTTAACCTAAGCGCCACTCTTCTCCTAACCTCCAACCATAGTGAGATGGATTCATTGATGGAATGGTAGGTCATGTGGGAAGAGAAGGCTGGTGTGACGACGTGTTCAATCCGACAGGTATCCCGCCTCCGAATCCATCTCCGGTCGACTCCAGTTGTGCCCGCACAAGGTGGACAAGCCGTCTCTGCCTCCCACGACATGGCAGATTAAAACATTAGCAGCAACGGCAGCGGCAGCCGGCCCAAAGTTTCTGAAGCCATGTCTAACAGGTTTGGCCGAGTGTGCTCCACTCAGAACTGATACCATTCTTGCTGATGCAGGTAAGCTAACGACCCAGCTCTCCATGTCAGATTATGTTAGATGTATGAGTATTTGTGTCGACAAAAATACGTTTTTTGACGGAGCAGTTTCAGAGCAGTCACACAGTATAAACATTCTCATGCTTATTAAGTTTAACACACATTATTCAGTCTTATTTGCCTACACTCAAGGAGGCATCAATTGTTGTATCCTATCTTAATAATCTATATATTATTGTTTCTTTCTTTTCAAAGAAACACAGATCAGGTCTGGAAGTGCAATAAGACGAATTTAATAACTAGTTATAGACTAATGGTGATTTACCAGTTTAACCGCATATTGTATTATTGTATCTTTTTTCAGTTCGTACTAGCATGTAGTGTCCTGATTCCTTAAGATGTCTTGCTCTTTGAACCTTATCAGTTCTTGAAGGTAAAGACGTACTACTTAAAATGTTGATCAACTTTTAATTAGATCTCCCCGTTGACAAAATCTTGAATTTGAGAACTATGTACTGTCCACTTTTTGATATCCACGGTCTTATTTAATTTGCTTGATTGGTTAGGCCTAAACACTCCCTGCAAATGTAGCTCCATTGTTCCCAGCGGGAGGGATTAAATTCAAACCCCTAGAGTCCCTACATGACTGCCAAAAGAGAGAAGTTATACTTATTTTTTCCTAAAAATTAATCACTGTGCTTTCCATTTTCTTCATAAATCTTACCTATTTGGAAACTGAGACTAATGCAAGAACTATGCTTGCAGATGTAAAGTGACCTAGAATTTTTCTTACGCAGGTTATTAGCCTGTTACGCGGTAGAGTATACGGCGATCTCCAATTAATACTACAACGAAATCCCACATGACTGCGTTGTTAAATTGCCTCTTGGATTGTCTATGTACCTGCGTTATAAAATCACTACACTTCTTAGTTCTCAATTTGGGTCAATTTCTAGATGCATCTTTTTATGAGACGAGTCAGATATATATAATCCTGTGGTCTATGCCCGGACATACTGTTAAATTTTCATAGGATAAATTATTGATCACGGAGCTTGGAATTTAAGGGTGGCGTCGAACTAATCAAGGCTGGTGTCACGATGAAAAAAACCATATGTTGTGTTTCGACGAGTGGACCATGCAGGAGGCGGAGCAATGCCAAAATCCAAGGGGAATTTAGAAAGTAGTGCACTTCTGACTGCTTCTTCAGTTTTTCTTATAAATGGTGGATAAAATTGTAAAACTTATAATATGCCTCTATTACATAAAAATCTTCCAGGTTTGTATCCAGGTAACGAAAGTGTCATTTTATTTTGTTACCTAATCTACTGATTGTCTTCATGTGTCTGTGTTGACTAAGGCTCTTATTGCAGACAATGAAGTTTACAACACTTTTGATATGATTATTTTATACGGAGTATAAGTATAAGAATATTAATAAAACCACATGCCTAATCAAAACCCCCTAACAAGAAACAATATGAGGAATAGTAACTTCATGAAACTATTATTTATTTTCTTATGTTTATCTTTCAAAATATTATTAGTTGAAACATTTAGGTTCTACTTCAGATTACTTATGAAAATATGCATTTTTTCTTTCAATGTATTGTGGTTGGAAATACAAATGATGGAGTCTACTCTATTTTAAACATATAAACATTCGAGAGATCACATAAATCTCCTATTCATACTGCTATTTTTCCCAAATATTTCCATCTTTACCAAAAGGGTTGAACTATGGGTTTTTTAAAATCCACCCCCGTGCGGATGCCCGGGTTGATGACTAGTTTCTATAATCGCATGAAGAATAAAATATCGTCTATTCGAATTTTCAATTAGATTGATAACAAAATGCATGAATTCAATAGATTAGGCTTACGTTAGTCGCTGTCAGTGAGCAGCCGAGCAGAGGAGGAAGCCGGAGAGGTCTGCTGACTGGTGAATGTTGGCTGCTCCATTCTGGCCTCTAGGGCAGAACTACTCCAGGCTGCGGCTCCTTGCCGGACTGCTGGTGCAGCGGTGTTGGCGACAAACCAGGAGCGACAATGGGCGCGCACAACAGTGGCTGGGGCTGGAGCGGGCGCGGGAATCACACGTGTTGTGTTGTCGTTGTGTTGTCACTGCCGTGCCGCCTGCCGCTGTGTGTGCGTCTGCGCGTGCGAGCCAGCAGAGAGGAGAGATCAGAGACATGCATCATCAGCAAGCAAATGACAACATAGTAAGCAGCCTAGCACCAATACCAAATGACCGATGGGTAACAACGGCCATCATAGATGTTCTTCATCTAGTAACATATTGAAGTTTCTTCGGGGAAAGAGTTTAATTCGTCCTTTGTCAAGGATGAAAAGTCTAAATTGCATCTTCAGAACATTAGATGGCTTATGATTTGTTCATGTGGTAGTTCTTCTATGTTCTCAGTCTTCTGAACCTTCTACCTCTGTCTATTGCAAAATTTACAAGTCTGAACAGGTTACTCTATGTAAAATATGATGTTCTGTCTGGTAGGCAGAGGTGCTAATGATTTAGATCAACTTGTATGATAGTATTTCCTTTCTTGTTCATTATGTTTTCCCAAGTTATATAAACCATCCATAAACAGTTAAAAGTTGTTAACTTGTATTCTCCTATAGTGCAGCCCAGATTCCCAGATCCGAAGGAATTTGACCCTTGTTTAAGCACTTAGACCAAAGACACGCAAGAAATCAATTGGCAATCAGCAGTAGTTCACCTCTGACGGAGGGAGTCGGGCGTAGGGAGAAAGCCTGGGAGACGGGCGCACCAGGCTGTAGTCTGATACAGAAGGCGGGAGTCCGCGGCCGGGCTAGGAAGGCTGGATTCACGCAGCAGGCTACAAACGTATGCCTGGAGGTTGCCGGGCGGCGGGCTGGGCGGGAGTCCAGCGGTCGGGCAAGGTTGGCTGGAGTCGCGTAGCAGGCTGCAAACGGATGCCTGGTGGTTGCCGGGCGGCGCGCTAGGCGGTGGAGGGGCTGGAGCGTGCGGCAGGCGAGAGACCGGGGGCAGGCTGCAGACGGAAGCCAGAAGGTGGCCGGATGGCTTGCTGGGCAGTGGAGGGTTGGCTGTCGTAGGTGGTGGCGGCGACGGTCGATGAGGTCGGGTATCTGTAACTCGAGCGAAAGGGGCGAGGAGGCGACCGATGGATGTTTTTCGGGGAATCACGGGAGGAAGAGCGCGAGCTGACACGAACCGTTTTTTTACTTAACGGGGGCAGGCTATGTAATTTTAATTAGAATCAGGGGTAATTCTAACGACGTACCAAACCAAACCGTAGAAGCCTTATTGCTTTTATATTATTAAAAAAATGTATAGATGTATAGACAGATAGGTTAGTACAATAAGAATCCCTCCAAATGATAAATAAAAATGGTAGAAACATATAATAATGATATGAAACAAGCATTAAACAGTAAAAAGTAACACTTTCAGACTTAATTTTCAGTGTTACCATCTACTGAGACATGACATCTCCTTATTCCCTATTTTTCTTCATCTTACACTTGCATTACTGCCTAAAAATTCACTGCTCGCTAGCCAATATCGAACACAAACCCTTGAGGAGGTCAATCAACAACAAACTCTTGGTCCTGAAGCTTGGAAATAAGGCCAATAGTTGTCCCGATGCAACCACACATATAGCTCGTCCAAACAATGTGGAAATGATCCATAAACATCTCATTGCAGGACAAGCCCTAATCACATCGATTTCACCACATGCCTTGATCTCATGAACCCTACGACATAAAGCCCTCGTCGCATGCTCACGACCAGCGAAGCAGACAAGCGGAGGAGATGAACGGAGCATGTGTGCGAGGGAGGAGGTCACTAACCATAGTGCGGAGGCAATACACCCCATCGGCGGAGGTGTGGAGCATCCGGCATCGTCGCCTCGTCGAGCTCTCTTTAGCGCTCATGGTAACTGCCAGAACAGACGAGGAGAGATTTCTGCGGAAAGCGTAAATTCTGTTCAAGGGGGCTTAATTGGAAATACGAAAGAAAAGAGGACCGATGTCTACTACACGCTTCTATTCTTGTAGACTTGTTGGGCCTCCAAGTGCAGAGTTTTGTAGGACAGCAACAAATTTCCCTTAAGTGAGTAACCCAAGGTTTATCTAATCCACGAGAGGAAGAGGTTGAACGTATCCTCTCTCAAGCAACCCTGCAATTAAGATACGAGAAGTCACTTGTGTCCCCAACACACCTAATACAATTGTAGGTTGTATAGGTGCACTAGTTCGGCGAAGAGATGTTAAAATATGGGTAATATGGATGGTAAAACAAGGTTTTGTAATTCTATAATAACAATGGCAGCAAGCGAACAAGTGACAAAAGTGGCTAAAAATGGTGTATCAATGCTTGGAAACAAGGCCTAGACTTTATACTTTCACTAGTGACTAACTCTCATATCATTAACATAATTAAACACATGATACTTCCCACAAAACTCATGTAAGGTAGACGTTACTCGGAGATCATTCTTTTGTGGATCAAATAGGATGAGAATTGCGTAGGGCTATAAAAACATACCTTAAAGTTCGTATTCCACATCTATGGACATTTCATGTTGTCACTATCGGCATCCAGAGATAGTACTAACAAACACCATAACCTATCTCTTGAATAGTCTCTTTCTAATACATCCACGGCACGAGCACTGTCACTGTCACAGCATGGAGATTATACTAAACAAAAGCATCAAGAAACCTCATGATCTATTCAATTCAACAATAATAAAGAACAAACTCATGATAAAGATCCCTCTAAGCTATTATCATAGAGTCACACACGACACCCGCACTGTCATCGTAGCACCGTGATCACAACGGTGACTCCCGAACTCATACTAGATGACACCACTTGAGCAACAACATATCCATTACATAAAGGGAAACATCATGTATTCAACTATATCAACAAAGCTCATGATCACAACAAAGATCACATCATGGGAGAGAACCACATTACTACTCGTACAAGCATCAACCCCGACGAGGGACTACTCCCCCCTCATCATGGGAAGCAGCGGTGTCGATGAAGATGGCTCCGGAGGTCGATCCCTGTCCTAGCAGGGTGCCGGAACAGCAGCAATCTGTCCCCCTGAACTTGGTTTCGCTCCCGGCAGCGCTCTGCTCTGTTTCTAGGAAAATCCTTCGGGGGTCATCGTTTTTAGGTCAAGACTGAATTTATAGGCGAAGAGGCGGCTCGAGGAGGTGCTCCAGGGCCAGGGGTGGGTGGTGGCCACGGGCCCCTTCCAGTCCGCGGCTGGGAGTCGCCCCTGGCCTGTGGGCTGCCTCCTGGGCCGCCCTTTGGGATCCGGTGATGACGGAATTGATGAGAGTGTTTCTCCCTCAACTACGCCAACAAGCACTCTTGATACCCTGAAAGGAAAATAATATATGGGATAGGTTGAGCCTCCAAGTGCAGAGTATGTAGAAGTGGAAGTTTTTTCCCCACGAGGGTGACTCGAGGGTTTAATATCGAACTCTCGGGGAATCAGTAGTGGGGATTTTATCTCCTTGTCCTTCTCTAGATTTCCTGCATACAAAGTAGATTGCTTTGTGCCCTCAACCTCACCAAGTAGTTGTCAAGCACAGGGTGTGAGAATGATATTAAGATAATAATGAATGCAAAATAGTAAATAAATATGCAATGGTGGTAAGTAGTAATACAAGAATGATAGTAATGATGATGAATGATATTTTTGGGGGTTTTTATATGTGTATGCAATGAATAAAAGTGTTTTTGTATTTTCTGATTTTAAAATGGCTGAATGTAGAAAATGCTTAAAAGTGGTTGGAAAGTTGTTTCTTATGATTAAAAATGGACCGGGGTTCATGGTTTCACACATGCACTCTCTCTTTAATATAGTGTGGCAAATAAGTAGACATAGGATTAACATATGAGATTGCAAACAAGTTTAATGACATGTTACTAATTATATGGGCATCATGTCCTAACATAGAGACCTTTTGATTATTAGTCTCACTTATAATCCACCAAGATGCGAACTAAATCATAACACCTCAGTAATTAAGATGACTCAAAGTATAGCTTTAAGATTAATGACATGAAGTGAAAATAAGAACATGCTGGATCTAGTCATAGGTAGAGGCTTGTCACTCCTCATACCTTGCAACATGGTATTTTGGTTTATCCCTAGTGAGGCAACAAAGTAAGGTAAACACCCAATGGATCGCGATATTAAGTTGTCAGCTTATCACATCACCACCCCCATTACTCCAACTAATGCACACGTTCCCCCTCACACGCTCTCATAAACATGCTTGATCAAAACAAGGATACAAGAACAGGGTACATAATATGCATCTACTTTCATAACTGAAATAAACACTGCAATCTCAACATATATTAACTCATAAAAAGATCCACCACAAAGGTAGTACAACGATGACCGTAATCATGTTCAGCAGCTCATATGGTGCTAATTAGTGAAGCTCAATAGAGAGAGAGATACATATGCTAATGCCACAAACCCATAGTCCAGAGGTGGACTACTCCCTCTTCATCATGGAGACGGTGGAGATGTCGATGGAGAAGAAGGAGACCTCTCCGGCAGCGCTCTGCCGGAGTTTCCCCCTCCAATCTGCAGCCTCCTGGTCTCTATTTCTTGTTTCTCTCGTGTGCCGGCTCTCCCCTCGAAAAACGTCGGGGGGCTCTTTATATAGGCGTTTTTAGGTCACGAGGAAGCTTCTGGAAGAAGGATCGTCGCAAACGGGGCCACGAGGACCAAAAGAGGTGGGCCCACGCGGCCCCTGTACCTGGCCGCGTGGGGCACCCTCTTTCGCCCCTCCGGCCTCCGTTTGCTTGCTTCCTTCGCTCCTAGGTCTTCCTCCCTCCAAAATAATGATCCCCGTAAATTTGCAGCTCATTATGACGTCGTTAAGGCCCTGAAATAAATAAGGAAAGAAATAGGGGTTTTCTGCCTGCGCAGGATTAATTCCATAAAAAGGGGAAATCATTATTAATTACCAAAAACATTAAATAACAGTAATATACCCCTTATATGATGCAAATATGAATGGAATACAAGTATTATAGTGCAAAGTTCATGTATGCATTTTACATGCATCAACATCCCCAAGCTTAACTCATGCTCGTCCTCGAGTATGAAAGTGATAAAACTAACATGAACTTTGCAATATAATAACAACATGAATATAAAAGATGATTGCTACTGCTACATAAAGTCAAATGATTCATTAATTCAAAGAAGTAGCAATATACAAATAGTTTATAAAGTGATATCAAGTATTCAATGCAAGGATGTTCAATGATTGTTCACAAAGTGTAACATAAAATATAGTAATATGGACCACAAGTATGCAATATGATAAGTAAGAACATCCTATATTGGTCATAGAGTGAAGATGAAAATCTGAAAGTAAAAGGTGGACACTTTGGAAAGGTATAAATGAGTAGAGGTAAAACATGCATAAATTTCATCTATCTTCCAAACTATTCTACTTGAGTTATTGATTGCAATGGTAATACTTGGTGTCAAGCTCTCATTCCCCTATCATAGCATCTTGAATGATTAAAGTTAAATGTGAAAGCAAATATGAGTAGTGGCCTTGATAAAGTAAAGGTTAGATGTCTCATGCCCCTTGAATACAAGTACCTACACCATGATTACTCATTTTGGGAAACAAAGCAAGTTTAAGTTATCTATCATTGTAAGTAATAATGGTATTATCAAGAGCCTCAAGTGGGGTACCTCTTGTCCCATGATATGTATCAAGCCCACATCAAAACAACAATACAAACAAACATAATGAACAACCTCAACACCCTTTTATTTACCACTTGATATAGCTTTTTATTGTAGGGTGTATCACAGAAAGTTCAAAATAGCATGTAAGTAAATTTTCACCATGAATGATGCATGGCTTAGATTAGCGGCCCAGGTTTCTCTCTAACCATTTATACAAAATCATTTAAACTTACTCTATTTCCACATTATTTCACCATGATAGGCATCCATAAACAAAAGTACATGATATCAACTAAATAAATGATGGAACATGTTGAAAGCTTTGCATGTGACAGCATGATGCATCTAAAATGCATACATGAACTTTGCACTATAATAGTTATATTCCATTCATATTTGCATCATATAAGGGGTATATCACTATTATTTAATGAATTTTGGTAATTTATAATGATTTCCCCTTTATATGGAATTAATCCTGCGCAGGCAGAAAACCCCTATTTCTTTCTTTATTTGTTTCAGGACCTTAACTGCGTCATAATGAGCTATAAATTTAGGAGAGTCATTATTTTGGAAGGAGAAGATTTAGGAGCGAAAGAAGTCAACGAACGGAGGCCAGAGGACCAAAAGGGGGGTCCCACGTGGCTACAGTACCAGGCCGCATGGGCCCATCCAATTTGGCCCTCGTGGCCCCGTTTGCATCGATCCTTCGCCCAGAAGCATCGTCGTGACCTAAAAACGCCTATATAAAAGGTCCCCCGACGTTTTCCAGAGGGAGGCGGCGGAGAAACACAAAACCAGAAACAGAGAGGCAGAAGGTTGCCACCGGAGAAGATCGGAGGGGGGAAACACCGCCAGAATCCACCTCCGGAGGGCTCCACCCCCCTTCGGCATGTTCATCATCAACTTCTACAGCAAGATCATCTCATCTCCCCCGTCTCCATGATGAGGAGGGAGTAGTCCTTCCTCGGGGCTGAGGGCTCATGCCGGTAGCTATGTGGTTTATCTCTCTCTCCCATGGTGTGATCTTTATGTGATCATGAGCTTTGTAATCTAGTTGAATCCATAGATGGTACTCTTCTTTATCTTATGAATTATGCTACTCAAGTGGTTTTATTGATGTGATTGTCGGAGTCACCTTTGTCCCATGGTGTGAAGTTGACAGTGTGTGCACCGTATGTGGCTCTTAGGCTAAAGATTACATGAATACTTATCATGAGTTATTATTTGTGGTAGATGTCTCTATGAAATTGGGGTGTTTTTCTAGTACTATTTAGGGAACTCAAGTTGCCAGTGTGGGGTTCCCTAGATGTGGAATGCGACTTTAAGGTGTGCTTTTATAGCTGATGTAGCCCAACCCACGTCCATCACAAGGACAAACCATCCGACACATGCCAAGTCACCATGGGCATCAAAGGTGAACTCTTTCCTCTTTGAGATCTCATTTCCTACCCTTTGGAATGGTATGCTACTTGAGCATCCGCCCATTTGCATTGCTAGGTTTGACACGATGGATACAAAAACCGATGGGAGGTGCCGAGGAAGCCCAAGAGTTGATTTCATCCAAGGCGTACGCGTGGATGAGGAGGAGGAAGTGTCATGGACAAGGAGAGGAAGAAGGAGGCGAAATCAGGCAGGCCGGCCTCCAGGCCAGCCTAGGCCGGCCCCCAGGCCGGCACCCCACCAGAGCCGGCCGGCCTCCCAGCCGGCCTAGGCCGGCCCCCAGGCCGGCACCCAACCAGAGCTGGCCGGCCTCCCAGCCGGCACCCCTCCAGACGACGCCGGCCTCCAGGCCGGCCCAGGCCGGCCACCAGGCCGGGGCCCCTACAGACGCCACCGGCCTCCAGGCCGGCCCCCAGGCCAGACCCCCACCTTTCAGCTCCTTTTGTACTAAGACTATAAATAGCTTTCCCCCTTTTCCATTTGAGGTAGAGAAGAATGAACTAGAGTTGAGCGTTGCTCCTTCCCGTGATGGGTTCCTCCGAGGAGGATGATGAATCTCTTGTTGTAGCTACTCTTTCACTTAGGTGTCTCTAGTAGTGCAAACCAATCTTTCACTGCGGTGATTCTATTGGATCGGTGGACCGGCCGGTAAGAGAAATCGGTTTCATTAAGCGTGTTGTTGACTTGGGTTTTGGGATCCGGAGGCTGCTCCGTTGGGGGTTTGTTGCCGGGTGATTCTCCCTTGTAGGCTTCGCGAGTTATCCCCACGATTTGCCCTTTTTCCCCTCGTGTTCTTCGTTTCCACCTCCGTGTTCTTCGTGTTCATCCTCTTCCCCGCCTCAAATCCGTGAAGATCGGGCAACACCCTACATCATATGGTATCAGAGCAAGGGTTGCCACGGATTTGCCTTTGTTTCCATCCCCATATCCACAAAAATTTTCTTTGATTTTGCTAATTTCGAAAATTTCCACCAAAAATAGCCTCAAATTGCTTTTGGTTCGATCTGAGATTCTTGTGAGTTTTGGTAGGTTTTGATCCGTGGATCCATTGCTATACTTGTTGATCTACCTTCCTTTGCGTTCCCATGGCCAAATTCCGTTGATTTCCCCTCCGATTTGGTGTTTTTCGGGCCGTTTTCCGCCCAAAATCGCACATTTTCGCGTCCCGGAAAGGTAGTGTCGGCCGGCCTCCAGCCCGGCCTAGGCTGGCCTCTAGGCCGGACCCCCGGCAGAAGCCGCCGGCCTCCAGCCCGGCCTAGGCCGGCCCCCAGGCCGGTTCCCCTGCTGAAATTTTGTTTTGGCCATAAATTTTCACTCCGGACTCCGTTTTTGGTGATTTTCGTCTCTAATCGAAGCTACGGACAAGCTCTACATCACCACGGCGGTTGATCCATCATCTATTGCCACCATATTTCGTGAGCAAGGAAGGGACATTCCACTCCAACGGGTGAAGATCGTCGACGAAAGGTATAACATCCCCGAACCTTCTCCCACCTTGCATCACTTGTTAGCCAAGCCATTTGTGCCTATCTTACCTATTGATACTAGCTCATCTATGACACACTTGATACCTCGTAGTGTTCTGAGCAAACCTTGTATGCGCTAGTTGATATAGTCCTTGTTGGCAAGCAAGTAAGAGGCAAAAGAGAAAAGAGAGTAAGAGGCCAAAAGATAGCATATAAAAGAATCAAAAGAGAGAAAAGAAAAAGAAAGATCCTCTTTGCCATATCTCTTGTAGGTCGCGCTAGCTCGATGAAAAAATTCATAGGTGTGGTATCTTTGTGCAAATCTTGTAGCCCACCAATAAATTGCAATCGAGTTGGTTTCTCTCTTGTACGTGTGCGACTCGAGCTTTAGTATTCGCTAGGTCCATCGCTAGATCATTTTTGGTTGCACAAGTCCCACTTATCAAAGCGTGTGTTTCTATGTGCTTCACTCCTATCTTTTGAGATCGACTTGTATTTGCTTTGTGGTCATCGTGGTTCTCTACTTGCCTTTACAATATCTTGGTTTCCGGTTGTTCCATTTGCTTTCCACATTTCATACCTATCCACTCATAAGCCGTGTGTGTTTTGGAATTGCGTTTGGATCTTTGAAATGCAAGTCACCCGCATTCTTGTGTATCGGTTTCTCTTGGCATGGTCCACTAGTTCCAATACTATCTACTAGGTGAGGTTGGTTTCTTAGTTCCTCCCACTCCACATATATATACACTTGTCTTGTGATTGACCATGTCTAGTGAGAGCGGAGCATCCTATGGAGGCCATGATGATGAGAACATGATGAGCGACAACGACTACGGTGCGCCAAGCATGGATGACATCATGAGCGACAACGACTACGGCGCCCCGAGCATGGATGACATGGTGGACCACGACATCGACGACACCTCCACGAGCATGGACTACATGGCGGAGCACCACGACTACTACGACTATGACGCCGCAACCGTCCACGACATGGCGAGCTACACCGACTTCGAGCCCTCAAGCATCAACATCATGGCGGACCACTACAACGACTACAACTCCAATGATGTGGCGGGACCCTACATGGACTACGACTCCTCAAGGCACGTCAAGGATCTGCCACGCGCTACACATCATGTGGACGACGACACCGACGATGAGCCCCCACTTAGACGATACTCAAGGCCACGAACTCAAGAGCGCCACCGCCATGAAGCACCTACAAGCTCAAGAAGACGGAGCTCAAGGCATCTTCGCCTAGAGGACAAGGAGACTCGCCCTCCTCCTCATCGTCAAGCTACCTCACCCTCGAGACGGCGGCCAACGCAAAGTGCCTATGCACATGAGTCTTCGTCAACGAACACCAAAAATCGTCATCGGCGTACGTCTACTCATGATCATCATCGACGTCACTATGAGGACTCAAGCCACTCAAGGCCACGCCATCAAGAAACTACTCCCACATGCAAGTTGGCGGCAAGTACACATCATGAGGAGTCTCTTCCGTGTGCTATAACCAAAAGGGCATCCAAGAGTAGATCACACTCCAAGAAGGACCGGGGCATGCTTCTCAAACTCAAAGCCGACCTCGACAAATTGAAGACCAAGCTCGACGCCGACAATGCCAACTTCGAGATCGAGCAAGCCGAGCTCAAGACCATCCGCGAGGACTTCATCGCCAGCTTATCCAAGTTCTTCAAGCCCTCACATGACTCTTCACCGAGCTTATTGTCCACACCTCTACAAGATGGTGACCATGAAGATGGCGAGAAGACGGTCGAGCATGGGATTTTCCCTTCGACCAAGGAGGCGAGCATTGAAGAGGCTACCACTTGTGATGGCGAGCCAAGTGAAGAGGTTGAGCATGGGAGTTTCCCTTCAACCAAGGCGGCAAATGGAGTTGAGACTACCGAGCCTATCCCTATGTGCTTGAATGATAAAATGGTACCAATCCCATGTGAGCATGAGAGCCACCTAGCCCACTTGAGTGAGAGTGCAAGTGAGTTGAGTGCCTCCACCATATGCGAGATTGAGTGCTTCCACTTTGAGGGAATGAGTGATACACACCTTGAGTTGGGAGAGGTAGTTGATAGGTCAAGTGAGGCCATTTCGATTTCTAACAACTTACCCTCTACCTCTAGTGTGTTCTCTCATGTTCTACTAGGTTCCATGGATGATGAGTCGCCAAGCATCGACATGATGGTGCCTATGATGGAGAAGATGTACATGGAGGATGAAGACGATGCCACCCCATGTCTACATCATGATGAACAAGTCGTCCATATGGACGCCGCTACCTCTACCACAACACCTACCTCTCATGAGCGGGACTACAAAGGTACGCATATGGGTGTTGATGATGCCATGATCCCACTAGTGGACATGATGACTTGTGATTGCTTGCATGCTATGGATTTCTCGTTTGATGTCACCTATGATTCTTTCATATTCCCATGTGATACCTTGTTCCAAACCAATGTTGATCATGTGGAATTTCCTATGTGTGATGATCTTGCCACATGCATGCCTTGCTATGAATCTTTCCAATTTTCTCCCATTGTTGCATGCAATATGTCGAACAATTTCTCTTTCCTATATGTTGCTTGCAATGATGATAAAATGCTTGATAATGAGTTTGCCCCCATAGCATTCTCAAAATTTGGAGATTCTTCCTTTTGCTATGTTGAGAATTTTCCTTCCTTCATTTTGCATGTTGACCATCCGCATACTTCACACTTCCATTTTGAACGTGGTGTGTTTGGTGATGTGCAAATGAAGAGACGCATCATGATGGATGATGCATTCATGTACCATGCACACAATTTCTTTTTATGGAATTTCGTGTGTAATGGCTCATGCTTCATAATGTCAACTTCAACTGAACATGAGTTGACAAAAAGAGCTCTTGAGAGCATTTACCATGAGAGTTGTGGCTCCGACCAACCTCTATTTCCTTTTCCATGTTTTGCATCGAACAAATTGAACAATTGCTCTTTCCTTTGGTTCGCGTGCAAACATGTGAGTGCTTTGGTTTTCCTTTGTGACATTCATGCTACCTTGATCTTACTTGTAAATGATTTGTGTGTTGCCACAAACTTGATGAGCAATTTCTCTTTCCTTATGTTTGTTGGTCACCATAATGATATTTTTAGCATGTCTTGTCATGAGGCCTTGGGATGTTATCTTCTTGGTGTTGCAACAAAATTGATGAACACTTGCTCTTCTCTTTGCTTTGTTTGCACCCATGATGGCGATGATAAGAGACTCTCTCACCTTGTGTGGTTCACAAACATCTCTTTCCGACGCTTTCAATGCAATGAACATCATATGGTTCAAAATGAGATAGCTATCTTAGCCTTCTCAAATTTTCTTGGAGATTTTGTGTTCCCAAATTTTGAGGATGTTTGGACGATTTGTTTGCACATTGACCTTGCATTTGTATTCCATTCCATATATTTGTGTTGTGCTAATGGTGTTATGAACAAATTTGGACATGTCATCAATGATGTGCTCCTCTATCATGCACACACATATTTTGCTTGGTCTTTGGTGCGTATAGGTATCAATAGCGGCATGGTGACTTCCACTTCAACGTCGAGACATCTATCTCCTTCACTTGATGAGGACGTGCTAGCGTCGTGGACGACGCTTTTCGAAGGCAGGGAGATGATGTAGCCCAACCCACGTCCATCACAAGGACAAACCATCCGACACATGCCAAGTCACCATGGGCGTCAAAGGTGAACTCTTTCCTCTTCGAGATCTCATTTCCTACCCTTTGGAATGGTATGCTACTTGAGCAGCCGCCCATTTGCATTGCTAGGTTTGACACGATGGATACAAAACAGATGGGAGGTGCCGAGGAAGCCCAAGAGTTGATTTCATCCAAGGCGTACGCGTGGATGAGGAGGAGGAAGCGTCATGGACAAGGAGAGGAAGAAGGAGGCAAAATCAGGCAGGCCGGCCCCCAGGCCGGCACCCCACCAGAGCCGGCCGGCCTCCCAGCCGGCCTAGGCCGGCCCCCAGGCCGGCACCCAACCAGAGCTGGCCGGCCTCCCAGCCGGCACCCCTCCAGACGACGCCGGCCTCCAGGCCGGCCCAGGCCGGCCACCAGGCCGGGCCCCCTACAGACGCCACCGGCCTCCAGGCCGGCCCCCAGGCCGGACCCCCACCTTTCAGCTCCTTTTGTACTAAGACTATAAATAGCTTTCCCCCTTTTCCATTTGAGGTAGAGAAGAATGAACTAGAGTTGAGCGTTGCTCCTTCCCGTGATGGGTTCCTCCGAGGAGGATGATGAATCTCTTGTTGTAGCTACTCTTTCACTTAGGTGTCTCTAGTAGTGCAAACCAATCTTTCACTGCGGTGATTCTATTGGATCGGTGGACCGGCCGGTAAGAGAAATCGGTTTCATTAAGCGTGTTGTTGACTTGGGTTTTGGGATCCGGAGGCTGCTCCGTTGGGGGTTTGTTGCCGGGTGATTCTCCCTTGTAGGCTTCGCGAGTTATCCCCACAAATTTGCCCTTTTTCCCCTCGTGTTCTTCGTTTCCACCTCCGTGTTCTTCGTGTTCATCCTCTTCCCCGCCTCAAATCCGTGAAGATCGGGCAACACCCTACATCAATAGCCCTACACAGTGGATTGGTGTTCTTTATCCAACCAGAAATTAATTCAGAGTAGCATAATGAGGAGGAAATATCTATGTATTCAATTATATTATTATTGTTGAGAGTGTCCACTAGTGAAAGTATGATCCCTAGGCCTTATTTCCAAAGCACCGTTTACACCTTTGTATTGTCCTCTTGTGTTAAAGAGGATTGGGACACTTTCACACTCTTGTTCCCTTGTCTTGTCCTCTTGCATTAAAGAGGATTGGGACACTTTCACATTCTTGTTTTGTTACATTAAACTTCCATCCATTAAATCAACCATCTTGTTCTTTAAACTTGTTTAGTGCATAATCAACTAAAACTTGTGACACTTTAGTTGTAGGGAATAGATAACTTTTCCTTCTTGCTCCTGCGGATCGATACCCTTCTTCCACATTGAGAGGTGCTACAGTGATCCCCTGCTCTTGGGGGTTATCAAGTACTTTTCTGGCGCCGTTGCCGGGAGCGTAGCGCTTAAGTTTCTATTCTTGTTTGCACTATTTATTTATTTTCAGTTTTGCATATACTCTAGTTTACTTTCAGTTTTGCATTTAGTTTAGTTTTACTTTCAGTTTTGCATTTATCAAAAACCCAAAAAAAATTAAAAAGATGGAAAACTATTATAGAAATGCCATGATAGCTGCTGAATTTAGAGAATCTTTTGAAGGGAAAAGATTAAAAACCATCACGAGGTATGTAAATGAAATCGCTAGTAAACTGCTTAATTGTCATAAGGAAGAAACTTGTTGCTCTGAATACTGTAGACACTTTGAATTCCAATTCCCTTCCAATAAAGTTGAACCTGTTATTGCAACTTATCATACAGGGATTTATGCTCACTTAGGGATGGCAGAAGTAGAGCAATTTTTTATTTTTGTGGCAGCCTATGAATTAAACACCTTCATTGATGAACATGAAACCTGCCCTATAGCTTCTCAATCTAAAAATATGATTGCCTTTATCCTTAATATCTGCATAGATGAATTTGATGAAAATATCTATGTTTTTGACACAAGGAAGAGATTTGCCCAAGGAAGATCTAATTTTTTGCCGGAAGAAGATGATGAAAACATAAGCTTAGAAGAGGAAGTATGTGAAGAAGAGGATAAAAGCCTAAGCTTGGGGATGTCCATGCAGCCCCAAGAAGAAGATAATGAAGAGCAAAAGGATGAAGAAATTGATGAACAACTAGAGAATGAAGAGAAGGATCTTCCACCTTCACCACATATGGATGAGGGTAACACTCAAGATTTTGCTAATGATAAACTTTGCTTTTATGATCCTGATGATGAGGAAGAATATGAACCTATGCCTAATGAGAACATTATTGATAATGATTTTAAAAATGATGAAGAATATGATTTAGACATGCTATATGATAATGCTTTAGATGATGGTCCTATGCTTATTGATAATCCTCCATGTTTAGTTGTTACTACTTTATGTGTGGATAAAAATGATATACTTGCTGCTTGTGATGATACTCTCACTCATGAGAGTCCAACTTTATTTCTGAACTCCCCTATTCACACCTTGGAGGAGAAATTTGCTTATGTTGAGAAATACTTATGTGGTTTGCAATTATCTTTAGTTCCAAATATTTGTTGCAACCATGATATTAAAACTTATATTGATCTTAATAATTATTTTGAAAGAGGGAAACATGTCTCTAAATATCTCAATAATACTATGTTTCCTCTCTTTATGTTGAAGGTTTTAATGTCGCACTTGCTTTGCCTTCCTATGCTAATTACTATATGCTTCATTGATTTATTTTCTTACAAGATCCCAATGCATAGGAAGTGGTTGAGACTTAAATATGTTTCATATTTTTCCTTGATTCTCACCTTTGTGTTTCAATTCGTATTCCTATGTGAGCATCATTAAAACTATCATGGCTGTCCAGGAAACAGATTCCTAAGCTTCACTGCGAAACATGTTAGAAATCACAGAAAAGGAATTTCGACCTGAAATTTTACGACAGCAATTTTCAGCTATTAATACACATTTCATTAGTTCAAAGTTTTCTGATTTGAGCAACGTAAGTGCCTCTGAAAATTCATTCTTTATGGGCTGTCCAGTTTTTGACAGATTCTGTCTTTATTTTGCATTACTCTCATTACTTGTGTTTTGTGTGGTTCTATTGATCGAAAAGCAACGCACAACCATAGTAATATTAGCTAATGTTTAGAATCAACTCATGATATGTCTTTACTATACCTATGAAGATTTAATTTATGGAGACACTAGCCCCTCTAATCAAGTTTTATGATGAGTTATGTGTGAAGAGAACTTTCAAGTGGAAGAGTTGAGGGACATAAACAAAGATCAAGAGGGACAAACACTCAAGCTTGGGGATGTTACCCCTAGGCTAACCCTACATATATCAAGTAAGTACAAGAACTTAAGCTTGGGGATGCCAAGCCACCTCACTCCAACCATTTTGATACCAAGTAAGTAAGCCTAGCTATATGGCTATAAGAAAAAAAAGCGCTTTACGGGAGGCAACCCGGTTGTTTTTATTTTTAATTTTCTTTATGTCCTCTTGCTGTAACAAGAGACTTAGTTTTTAGTTTAGTTTCTGGAATAATTAATAAAGTGCCAAGTTTTACCCATTTTGGTATGAAAAAGTTGTTATTTTGCATATGGTGATTTCCTTCCAGCACAAGTCTGTGCATGGTTTGATTTTTAGTTCTTATTATGTAAATCCTATTGAGATAATATTTTTACTGTAACTGCAACTTTTCATCCTCTGTATTCCTGATTTTTTTCAGAATTTTTAGACGAGTTTAAGTAGGACGGAAAAATATGTTTTGCTGCTGTTGTTTCTCTGGACAGATTCTGTCCCATATTGTTTTATGCATAGTTTGAACTTTTGAGTTGAATCTTTTTGATCCAATTGAGTTTATGAGTAGGCATACAAAATTATAAACTATCTGAACATTCATAAGTATTTTAGTCCGTGGATTATAAGCAGCAAGTAATGCATTTGTCTATCACTACTAATGTCACCCCACAGAAAAGAAATGGGAGAAACAGTGTTTTGAAGTTTTTTCACAGGGATTAGAGGAGATGCACCAAGAGCTATCCAAGGATGGTGAAATCCATAAGCTTGGGGATGTGAAGACAACCCCACTGTACCTACACACTCTCGGTTTGCACACGTCTAACTTTTGTTTTTCTATCAATGCACTTTATCGCATGAACTTGGAATTTGTTTTTTGTTTTGATTTGATTTTTTTTTGAGACCACCACTATCATTTATATATGAAAGAGCTACTGGAAATATGGGTTGAAATATCTTGCATGATTTTATTGTGTTGGGAAAAGGGATATCTAAGTTGATTTTAATGACACATATAGTTGCATGATTCATGAGCTTCTTTATGAGTAATAATTTGCAAACGCTTTATCATGAGCTATCTTTTATTCATGTTTTGATGTTATATGTTATTTCACCTTGTTTGACATGAATTAGTTAGTTCTATGGACACTCATGCATGCATCTAGATGGTCATCTTTCTCCCTTTTGCTAGCCCAAAAATTCCAACAAGTAAAAACTTGTTTCTAACACCTTCAACCCAAGTTTTTCCAGTGAGTCCACCATATCTACCTATTAGCTTTATGCTATTCCAAGTATGTTTATCATGTTATTTGTGTTATCTATGCCTCTAAGTGAAAATGATGATGTTAGTTATTGTAATGGGAAAAGTTGGTTAAAAAACTCTCGCGAACTTGATGCACACTTTACTTTTATTGCATTCAATAAAGATGAACCATTGTGATTAATATTATGATGATAGTGGCTTGATAAATGTTTAAGGTTGGGAATTAGCCCATATGTGCTGTCACATGCAAAGCTTTCAACATGTTCCATTATCTATTTAGTTGATATCATGTACTTTTGTCTATGGATGCCTATCATGACGAAATAATGTGAAAATAGAGTTAAGTTTAAATGAGTTTGTATAAATGGATAGAGAGAATCCTGGGCCGCTAATCTAAGCCATGCATCATTCATGGTGGAAATTTACTTACATGCTAACGGAGGCCGGAGGACCAAAAGGAGGGGGGGGTCCCACGCGGCTATAGTACTAGGCCGTGTGGGCCCATCCAATTTGGCCCTCGTGGCCCCGTTTGCATCGATCCTTCGCCCAGAAGCATCCTCGTGACCTAAAAACGCCTATATAAAAGGTCCCCGACGTTTTCCAGAGGGAGGCGGCGGAGAAACACAAAACCAGAAACAGAGAGGCAGAAGGCTGCCGCCGGAGAAGATCGGAGGGGGGAAACGCCGCCGGAATCCACCTCCGGAGGGCTCCACCCCCCTCCGGCGTGTTCATCATCAACTTCTACAGAAAGATCATCTCATCTCCCCATCGTCTCCATGATGAGGAGGGAGTAGTCTTCCTCGGGGCTGAGGGCTCATGCCGGTAGCTATGTGGTTTATCTCTCTCTCCCATGGTGTGATCTTTATGTGATCATGAGCTTTGTAATCTAGTTGAATCCATAGATGGTACTCTACTTTATATTATGAATTATGCTACTCAAGTGGTTTTATTGATGTGATTGTCGGAGTCACCTTTGTCCCATGGTGTGACGTTGACAGTGTGTGCACCGTGTGTGGCTCTTAGGCTAAATATTACATGAATACTTATCATGAGTTATTATTTGTGGTAGATGTCTCTATGAAATTGTGGTGTTTGTCTAGTACTATTTAGGGAACTCAAGTTGGCAGTGTGGGGTTCCCTATATGTGGAATGCGACTTTAAGGTGTGCTTTTATAGCCCTACACAGTGGATTGGTGTTCTTTATCCAACCAGAAATTAATTCAGAGTAGCATAATGAGGAGGAAATATCTATGTATTCAATTATATTATTATTGTTGAGAGTGTCCACTAGTGAAAGTATGATCCCTAGGCCTTATTTCCAAAGCATCGTTTACACCTTTGTCTTGTCCTCTTGCATTAAAGAGGATTGGGACACTTTCACACTCTTGTTCCCTTGTCTTGTCCTCTTGCATTAAAGAGGATTGGGACACTTTCACATTCTTGTTTTGTTACATTAAACTTCCATCCATTAAATCAACCATCTTGTTCTTTAAACTTGTTTAGTGCATAATCAACTAAAACTTGTGACACTTTAGTTGTAGGGAATAGATAACTTTTCCTTCTTACTCCTGCGGATCGATACCCTTCTTCCACATTGAGAGGTGCTACAGTGATCCCCTGCTCTTGGGGGTTATCACAGCACATATGGGCTAACTCCCAACCTTAAACATTTATCAAGACACTATCATCATAATAATAATCACGATGGTTCATGTTTATTAAATGCAATAAAAATAAAGTGTGCATCAAGTTCGCGAGAGCTTTTTAACCAACTTTTCCCATTACAATAAATAACATAATCATTTTCATTTAGAGGTATAGATAACACAAATAACATGGTAAACATACTTGGAATAGCATAAAGCTAATAGGTAGATATGGTGGACTCACTGGAAAAACTTGGGTTGAGGGTGTTGGAAACAAGTTTTTACTTGTTAGAATTTTTGGGCTAGCAAAAGGGAGAAAGATGACCATCTAGATGCATGCATGAGTGTCCATAGAACTAACTAATTCATGTAAAAAAAAGGTGAAATAACATACAGCATCGAAACATGAATAAAAGATAGCTCATGATAAAGCATTTGCAAATTATTACTCATAAAGAAGCTCATGAATCATGCAACTATATGTGTCATTAAAAATCAACTTAGACATTCCTTTTCCCAATACAACAAAAGCATGCAAGATATTTCAACCCATATTTCCAGTAGCTTTCTCATATATAAATGATAGTGTGGTGGTCTCAAAATAAATAAAAATCAAAGCAAAAACAAACAAAAAGACGCTACAAGTTTATGCGATAAATTGTTTCAAATGAAAAACAGAAGTTAGACGTGTGCAAACTGAGAGTATGTTGGTTCAGCGGGGATGTTCTACACATCCCCAAGCTTATGGTTTTCACCATCCTTGGATAACTCATGGTGCATCTCCTCCAATCCCTGTGAAAAACTTCAAAACACTGTTTCTCCCATTTCTTTTCTGTGGGGTGATATTAGTAGAGATAAACAAATAGGCTTCTTGCTGCATATAATCCATGGACTAAAATTCATATGAATGATCAGAGAGTGTATATTGTTGTATGGCTACTCATAAACTCAATTGGATCAAAAAGATTCAACTCAAAAGTTCAAACTATGCATAAAATAATATGGGACAGAATCTGTCCAGAAAAACAGCAGCAGAAAAACATATTTTTCTGTCATACTTTAACTCATCTAAAAATTCTGAAAACATTCAGACATACAGAGGATGAAAAGTTGCAGTTACAGTTAAAATCTCAGCTCAATCGAAGTTACAGAATAGCAATGAAAAATCAAACCGTGCACAGACTTCGTGCAGGAATAAAATCTCCGAATAGAAGTAGCAACTTTTTCAAACCAAAATAGGTAAAACTTGGCAATTTTTTAAAAATTCCATAAACTAAGCTAAGAAAACAATCTCTTGTTACAGCAAGAGGACACAAAGAAAATCCAAATAAAACAACCGTGTTGCCTCCCGTAAAGCGCTTTCTTTATAGCCATATAGCTAGGCTTACTTACTTGTTGTTTACTGAAGATGAAGCTCATGAGGGAGCTTAAAAGTTGTACCCTTCTTCCTTGGGAAGTGTTGCATGAATTTCTTATGTGGAAACTGGAACTTCACATTCCCTTCCTTTGAATCAATAATAGACCCTGTGGTACGAAGAAAAGGTCTTACAAGAATAATAGGACTAAAGGTTTTATTCTCCATATCCATGATTAGAAAATCCACAGTTACAAAAGTCATATGTAACTCTACCATAACATCACTTACTTTTCCTAAAGCACGTTTAATGGTATTATCAGCAAGTGCAAGTTCAACAGAGCATTTTTCAAGATTCTTTAATTCAAGTACTTCATATAATTCTTTAGATAAAATAGAGGCACTAGATCCTAGATCAAGTATGGCATGGTGTGTCTCTTTTCCAATAGTTACTAGCACCTTGGGAATCCATATATCCCCAAGCTTAGGTGGTATCATAGCTTCTTGATTGTATCTAGCAATTTTTTCTTTCAAGACATGATTAGCAATATAGGAACCAAAACCATATTGGTTAACATCAATAGAAGGATCACTTGCAAATTTTTGTAAGATAGATATTAATTCATACTAGGTACAATTCTCTAAATCAAGCAAAGGATCATTAACTTCACTAAGCATCTTAACTTCTTCAACTTTCACTCCCCTATTATAAAGATCAAATATTTCATAACGGTCATCAAAAACATCTTCAGGTACTTGGGCTTTATCTAAACTTTTCTTAATTTTTTCTTCCAAAAGCACGCCATCAAGTAGATAATAAGTATTAGAAGCAGTCATATTCATAAAAGAACCTTCACACTCCTTATCCAAAAAGACTCTAGAGGTTTCAGATAATCCTCTATAAAAGATATGCATCAGCATCCAATCTCTAAGACCATGTTCCATTCCAAAACCTGTACTTCTAAATCTTTCCCATGTTTTTACCAAAGGTTCATCTTCCTCTTGTTTAAACTTGATAAACATTTGTATAGAATTGCAAATCATTTCAATGGAAGAAAATCTTTCAACAAAAGCAGCTTTCAAATTAAACCAGATGCTAAAGTTACCAGGTGGGCATCTCAATATCCAATCTAATGCTTTCCCCCCTAAAGAGTAAGGAAAAAGCTTAAGTCTAACATTAGGATGGTTCAGTTTTAGCATGTTGCATCTTTCATCAAATTTCTTAAGATGAGCTAAAGGATCTTCCTTAGGTTTTCCATAGAAACGATATTCATAGATTGATTTCATTATCTTAGGATCTACCTCAATTTCCTCAATAGGGACATTCTTATTTTGAGGGAAATTCCTAACACTAAATGGCCAATGAGTTCTCTTTTCCATTTGCAAGTTTTTATGTGTTTTTAATTTTTTATGCAAAACTGAAAATAAAATGACACTAAATAATGCAACCGAATTAAACTAATGCAAAACTGAAAATAAAAAATGCAAACCGCAATCTAAAAATGATATGGAAGACAATAACAAAACAAAATAAAATGCTTGAAGGTAAAGATGGACAAGATGATGCTCACGTAGGTGCAACCTCCCCAAGCTTAGGTGTTAGCACAAGTTGGTGATGAAGTTGACTTTGTTGTAATATCCTTGGATAAAACCTTCCAGCTATGATTCCCCGGCAACGGCGCCAGAAAAAACACGTGATGACGGAATTGATGAGAGTGTTTTCTCCTTCAACTACGCCAACAAGCACTCTTGATACCCTGAAAGGAAAATAATATATGGGATAGGTTGAGCCTCCAAGTGCAGAGTATGTAGAAGTGGAAGTTTTTTCCCCACGAGGGTGACTCGAGGGTGTAATATCGAACTCTTGGGGAATCAGTAGTGGGGATTTTATCTCCTTGTCCTTCTCTAGATTTCATGCGAACAAAGTAGATTGCTTTGTGCCCTCAACCTCACCAAGTGGCTGTCAAGCACAAGGTGTGATAATGATATTAAGATAATAATGAAGGCAAAACAGTAAATAAATATGCAATGGTGGTAAGTGGTAATGCAAGGATGATAGTAATGATGATGGATGATATTTTTGAGATTTTTATATGTGTATGCAATGAATAAAAGTGTTTTTGTATTTTCTGATTTTGAAATGGCTGAATGTAGAAAATGCTTAAAAGTGGTTGGAAAGTTGTTTCTTATGATTAGAAATGGACCAGGGTTTATGGTTTCACACATGCACTCTCTCTTTAATATAGTGTGGCAAATAAGTAGACATAGGATTAACATATGAGATTGCAAACAAGTTTAATGACATGTTACTAATTATATGGGCATCACGTCCTAACATAGAGACTTTTTGATTATTAGCCTCACTTATACTCCACCAAGATGCGAACTAAATCATAACACCTCGGTAATTAAGATGACTCAGAGTATAGCTTTAAGATTAATGACATGAAGTGAAAATAAGAACATGCTGGATCTAGTCATAGGTAGAGGCTTGTCACTCCTCATACCTTGCAACATGGTATTTTGGTTTATCCCTAGTGAGGCAACAAAGTAAGGTAAACACCCAATGGATCGTGATATTAAGTTGTCAGCTTATCACATCACCACCCCCGTTACTCCAACTAATGCACATGTTCCCCCTCACACGCTCTCATAAACATGCTTGATCAATATAAGGATACAAGAACGGGGTACATAATATGCATCTAGTTTCATAACTGAAATAAACATTGCAATCTCAACATATATTAACTCATAAAAAGATCCAACACAAAGGTAATACAATGGTGACCGTAATCATGTTCAGCAGCTCATACGGTGCTAATTAGTGAAGCTCAATAGAGAGAGAGAGATACATATGCTACTGCCACAAACCCATAGTCCAGAGGTGGACTATTCCCTCTTCATCATGGAGATGGTGGAGATGTCGATGGAGAAGAAGGAGACCTCTCCGGCAGCGCTCCGCCGGATTTTCCCCCCTCCAATCTGCAGCCTCCTGGTCTCTGTTTCTTGTTTCTCTCGTGTGGCGGCTCTCCCCTCGAAAAATGTCGGGGGGCTCTTAATATAGGCGTTTTTAGGTCACGAGGAAGCTTCAGGAAGAAGGATCGTCGCAAATGGGGCCACGAGGGCCAAAAGAGGTGGGACCACGCGGCCCCTGTACCTGGCCACGTGGGCCACCCTCTTTCGCCCCTCCGGCCTCCGTTTGCTTGCTTCCTTTGCTCCTAGGTCTTCCTCCTTCCAAAATAATGGTCCCCGTAAATTTGTAGCTCATTATGACGTCGTTAAGGCCCTGAAATAAAGAAGGAAAGAAATAGGGGTTTTCTGCCTGCGCAGGATTAATTCCATAAAAAGGGGAAATCATTGTTAATTACTAAAAATCATTAAATAACAGTAATATACCCCTTATATGATGCAAATATGAATGGAATACAAGTATTATAGTGCAAAGTTTATGTATGCATTTTACATGCATCATCCGGTCTTCATTTGTCCAATAAAAAATCCCCGTAAATTTTCGTCCAATTCCGAGAATATTTCCAGAAGTAACTTTCTGTAAGAAAAACAGGATAAAAACAGGGAATTGGCACTGGGCATCTTCTCAATAGGTTAGTTCAATAAAATGCCTCAAAATGATATAACATGATAGTAAAAACATATGGCATTGATATAAAATAAGCATGGAACAATCAAAAATTATTGATACGTTTGACACGTATCATGGACCACTTTGTAAAATTCTGGTAGCCTATCCGACCGAGGATCCATCTGTGATATCTTCTTGTCTCTCAAGGGCTTTTAAGCAAAAACACTAATCCAGCATGGCACCACATTGTCTCGGACGGTTTTGTATGAACTTGCACCTCATAGTTTCATACCGCGTCAACACAAATTGCAAGTTTTGTATTAACGTGCACCCGCGGGATTTTTTTTTGTACTACGGGTGTAATTACCTCTTGAAATAACTTGATAAGGTTTTCATCTAGTTTGCTTCGAGTTTCTTGTGCAGTACACTGAAGTGTATGAAAGTACATTGGGTTTTGATTTTAGTAGATCATCAGCTATTTTGACAGTGACCATTATGATCAGTCGAAGGGTTTGCGTGAATGACTGATATAACTTTATTTTTGGGCTGGTAGATATTGTGATATAATAGTCTGAGCGGTACGCCATGCTTGTATTTTACCACTGACGCCTTCTTCTGATCCTTATTTGTGTGCTACTTCTGCAGGCATTCCCTCAAGGCTCTCCACTCACACCTGATATTTCTAGGGGTGATACTGGAACTTGAATCAAATGGAAGAATGGTGGAGCTACAGAAATCTTTGTATGGCGATAAGTTGTGCCGAGACAAAGATGACTCCCAAACTTCAAGCAGCCTTACATTGAGCAGCTTTTAGGGGTTGTTCGTCATCTCCGGGGCATGTTCAGTGCTGGCATTAACCCTGCACAGTCTCAGAACCATTAACTACTACTCCCTCCATAACGTATTATAAGACGTATTAGGAAGTTGTTTTAGCTTTCACTACTAAAAATCTGGTGTTCAGCGACGTTTTGAAACCGTCGCTAATGAGCTCCAAAACGTCATTGTGAGCCATCCGCGACGTTTTACATGACGGAATCAAAACGTCTCTGATCGAGTGTCACAGACGATTTTGCAACATTTTTTGACCCAAAGAAAACGTCGCAATATCTCAAAACGTCGCTAGCATGCAGACCGGCCCAGCTCGTTTGTGACGTTTTTTTTTAACGTCGCGGACGGTGACACGTGGCAAACGGTGGAATAACGGCCGTTAGCGGCATTTGCTGACGTCACTGTCGCCGTTTCTGACGCCATATCCTCCATGACATTGTTTTTTCGTCGCCAATAGCACCGTTTGCTGATGTCACTTTTCAGTTAGTTGACGTCATCAATTTCATAACATTATTGTTTGTCACAGACTGCTCAAGTAGATACTACGCAGACCAATCAGAGACTGCCACATGGACAAATCAGCAAGTGACGCGTTGCATGTCAGCCATGATGTCATGACATTATTTTCATATTTTTGACTTGATTTCGATCCACAAGATGATCTTGACACAATTAAATACATAAACAGATATGCACAAATATACCAACACCTATTTACACACATTTACAACAGGGGATTAACATAACACCAGTTCCCAATATTCAGGATTGCACATCCATCAGACTAGGAACATTATTCAAGCATCTAAGAATTAAAGCCAAACTTGGCTGATGCTCTCCATCGAATTGTTCAAGTTTCCAACCTTCTTTCCTCATCCATGCACAATCAGCAAGATTAGTGAGAATATGTAAGTACAAAAAGGATGGGACACGATATTTTTGGAAGCTTCAAAACGATATATAAACAAGGCATTTTTTAGTATAAGTGATGGCCTTGAACTTAGCTTAGGTTGAGAATCCAAGCGCAGTGTGTGTAGTATAGGAAAGACGGTTTCCCCATGGGGGGTGACTCGAGGGTTTAATATCGAACTCTCGGGGAATCAGTAGTGAAAGATTTATCTTCTTATACTTCTCTTGAAAACCTGCAAAACAAAGTAAATTGTTTTGTGCCCTTGATACGTCTCAAACGTATCTATAATTTTTGAGTGATCCATGCTAGTTTTGTGATATTGTCACATATTTAAAGAACAAACTATGCCGAGATGTCGCCTAGAGGGGGGTGAATAGGAGATTAACACCTTTTCTATTTAAGGGCTTGATAATTGCGGAATAAAACTATGTGTTTAAATTAACAAGCCAACAACCTAATTACCAAGCTCACCTATGTGCACCAACAACTTATGCTAAGCAAGGCAAGCAACAAGGTGATAGCAAGATATAAACTTCAAGCACGAAGGCTATCATAATGTAAATTGCATAAGTAAAAGGCTCGGGTAGAAATAACTGAGGCACGCGGAGACGAGGATGTATTCCCGAGTTCCTCCTTGTTAAGGGAGTACGTCTCGTTGGAGGGGTGTGATATCGCCACAAGAGGCCTACTGAAGATGCCACAAAGGCCTCACCCTATTCTCCGATGAACCGCACTCAAGGGTTTGGTTCACCTTCCATTATCGGAATCCTTTGAGGTGGATTCCGGAGCCCTTTTACAACTTCCTTGGGGCATACACCCACAACTCAATTGGGGGCTCCCAAAACATGCCGAAGCTTCAAAACTCGAAGTCTTCGCGGCACCTCCAAACCGTCTAGGGTACACAATGCACCCAAGAGTAACAAGCTTCTCAACTTCGATCCCATGAATCTTCGTGGAGATCACAACCCGATGCAACTAATGCAAAAGGCAAGAACACACTAAGTGGTCAAATCCTTCACTCTCAAATTCCAACCAAGCAACAAATGCTTTGGGGGGAATAAGAGAGGAAGAACAAAAGGGATGAACACAAAGCAACCCCAAAATCTAGATCCACTAGTTCCCCTAACTTAGAGGAGATTTTGATTGGTGGAATGGTAGATCTAGATCTCCTCTCTTGAATCCCTAAATTTAGGCAAGAATCATTGGAGGGATTGAGAGGAATCAAGCTCATAAGTTTGCAACAATGGAGAAGGGAGAGAGAGTGAGTGAGCTCAAAAAGGTTGACCACCTATTGGGGAAGAAGGCCCCTTAAATAGGTGGCCCAAAAATCTGGCCGTTGGAGGCACTCCAGTCCCACAGCGCCGTACTTCCAGTCTTCCTTTGAAACTTCACACAACGGTCTTCAGACAACTTCCTTCAACCTGCCGCAGCGGTAGTTCCGCCGGAGCCACCGGTAGTTCCGGTTTAGCGGTAGTACCAAATCAACTTCCAGTGCCACTTCCGTTCATTCCAGTACCTAGCTTTCGTAAGCGGCACTGGGCTCCGGAAGTACCACCGGAAGTTCCGAGCGGTAGTACCGCTGGGAGCGCCGGTACTTCCGGTAAAGCCGGTAGTTCCGGTCCTACTTCCGGTGCTACTTCCGTTTGAGTCTAGTACACAGCTTTCGCAAGTGGTACTGGGCTCCGGAAGTTCCGAGCGGTAGTACCGCCCGCGTGGCCGGTACTTCCGGTTACTGAAAAATAGCAGAACACCTGGTACGAGAAAAAACATAACTTAATCATCCGGACTCCGTTTCCGATGATCTTGGGCTCGTTGGATTTGTAACGAATAGATCTACAAGATCATGCAGAGAAACATCATAGTCCATCATGTGAGGAGGAAACCACAAGTAGAGAGTTTGACCTCTCTTAGAAAAGACACACCGGTAAAACCTCCAATATCAAAAACGCAAGAAGATATTCATGAGATCCGTTTTTATGAACTAGAGCTTGGTATGGAGATGAACACAAGCTCTAAATTCTCACATGGATAAAAGCCAAATAAGAACCAATAAGGATGATTGCAAGGATGCAAGGATGCAAAGGTTTAAGCTCTCCATGAACGATACGATCAAGATACTCGGTCGAGAGCCCCTCTTGATAGTACGGCTATCTATCCTATAACCCGGTCTCTCCACTAAACAACATGAGACCGGTAAAATAGAAACCCTATCAAGATCATACCTTTGCCTTGCGCATTAATCCACTTGAGGTCGATGATGGCGATCTTCATCTCCTCAAGACGCACCACCTTTCTTGATTGCGCTTCGCTTGGTGAAGATTCTCATGATGCTCCCCCATACACCAAGATGGGAGAAGCACCACAAAGGCAAATCTTCACATGGCCTTTATCTTCAAGAGGATGTCAAGCTCCAAGCATGAGATATCTTCATGAAGATCATCTTGAACTTGCACCACACAACCTTGATGGCGATCACCACTTAGACGCCATCCTCCTTGATCAACAAATGATCTTTTTTTCCTTAACCTTGACTCCAACAAATGGAGATCAAGCAACGCAATGGACACACCTACAAATAGCTCAATGCAAACATTAGTCCATAGAGATTGTCATTAATTACCAAAACCACACATGGGGGCAGCCATGCACTTTCACATGTTTTTACTGTCATTTATATCATTTTTATGCATTTTGTCGGACTAACCTATTGACAAGATGCCAAGTGCCAGTTCCCTGTTTTTGCTGTCTTTTTGTTTCAGAAATTTACTTCTGGAAATTTTCTCGGAATTGCACGAAAATTTACGGGGAATTTTTATTTGCCACGACGAAGTACCAGTCTGAAGGAGAGCCGGAGGGGAGGCCACAGGGCAGAGGCGCTCCCCTGGCGCGGCCTAGGGGTCACCCTCGTGTGGGGCCCGCCCCTGCCCATGGGACCTCACCTCGGCCCCCTCCGACGCCTATAAATTGCCTTTTACCCTAAAAACGTCGAGGCGGCCATTATTTTCCAGAAACTCGACCCCGACGTGCCGTCACCGAAAACCCTAGTTCGGGGTCCAATCTGAAGCTGATCCCGGCACTCTGCCGGAGGGGAGATCGATCCCGGAGGGCTCTTCATCGTCATGCCTTCCTCCGGATGATTTGTGAGTAGTCTCACCTTGGACTATGGGTCCATGGTAGTAGCTAGTTGGTAGTTTCTCTATCTTGTGCTTCATGTCTTATGATCTTGTGAGCTGCCTAACATGATCAAGATCGATTATTGTAATGCTATGTGATGTGTTTGCTGGGATCCGATGGATTATGAAGTTATGTTCAGATAGTGCATGATTCTTATATGAGTACTTTATGTTCTTGCATGCTCTCCGATGTGCGTGGTTACTTTGGCCAAGTGATTTTGTGTATCTCCAAGAGAGGGTATTGATGCTAGATAGTGGGTTCATGCCCCCTTTTGTTTCTGGGCACGAGTGACAGAAACGTCTAAGCGCGAGGGTGTGCTATTGCTACTAAGGGTAAAACAGCAGTGTTAATGTCTCTTTTGATATTAGTATTGCTTACTTCATGCATTTTACTTAATGCAATTGTCTGTTGCTTGCAACTTAATACCGTTGGGTGACAGGCTGGATAGCGATCCCACGGTGGACTTTTTAGACAAAGACGCAGTTGGACTCAACGGTCTTTGTTCCTTATCGTGATGCCTCCATAAATATTATCATGTTCTTTTTGTCATAGCTAAATTGGGTTTGTGTCATGATCTTGTCAATATTGCCCAGCTGTAATTCGTTCACCCATCACATGCATATTTTATTTACTTGAGAGACTCCACTAGTGAACCCATGGCCCCCAGTCATCTTTTTACATTGTTTACAACCTCATTTACTTGCTTTTAATCATCATTACTCCTCTGGTCACTTTTCATATTTCATCTATTTTATCATACAATTAACCGCTTTGTTTTCTGCGAGACCGGAAAGATTGACAACCTTTCCGCCATTGGGGGCAAAGTATTTTGGTTGAGTGTGTGTAGGTCCACGTCTGTTGAAGGTCAAGCGCCAGAGATTTTCAACATTCACCTCGTTGTTGATTTCAAAGTCCTACTGGTTCGATAAACCTCGGTTCGTTAAACGAGGGAAAACTGCTACTAGCTGCAATTCCGCCTTCGCTTGGGGCACCACCCAACTTATTTTAATACAACAGCAGCCCTCAACCTCACCAAGTGGTTGTCAAGCACAAGGTGTGAGAATTATATGAAAATATAACAAATGCAAAACAAGAAATAAATATGCAATGATGATAAATAAATATGCAAGGATGGTGGAAACAATGATGGATGATATTTTTTGGTTTTGTATTGTGAATGCAAGATATAAAAGTGTTTTTTGTATTTTCGGATTTTTAAATGGCAAAAAATAGAAAATGCTTATAAGTTGTTGGAAAGGTGTTTCTTATGATTAAAAATGGACCGGGGTTCATGGTTTCACAAATGTACTCTCTCTTTAATAAAGTGGTAGATAATGGAACACTAAAATTGACATATGAGATTGCAACAAAAAGGTTTCATGACCAGTTACTAATTATATGGGCATCACGTCCTAACATAGAGATCTTTTGTTTATTAATCTCTCTTATACTCCACTAAGATGTGAACTAAATCTTAGCACCTCAGTAATTAAGATAAATCAGAGTATAGCTTTAAGTCTTATGACATGAAGTTAAAATAAGAACATGCTAGATCTAGTCATGGAGAAGTGGCAATGGTCACACTCACGCCTCCGGTAGCATAGTATTTTTATTTATCCCTACTGAGGCAACAAAGTAAGATAAAAATACCCAAGTGGATCGCGGAACTTCTCTCACTTTCACCGCACTAGCCACCCCCTCATTACTCCAACTAATGCACACGATCCCCCACATACGCTCTCATAAACATGCTTGATCAAAAAAAGTAGACAAGAACGGGGTACATAATATGCATCTACTTTCATAACTGAAACAAAACAATTGCAATCTCAAACATATATTAACTCATAAAGAGATCCACCACATAGGAATTACATAGATGACCGTAATCATATTCAACAGCTCATAAGGTGCTAATTAGTGAAACTCAAGAGAGAGGAGAGATACATAAGTTACTTCCACAAACCCATAGACCAGGGGTGGACTACTCACTCTTCATCATGGAGATGGTGGAGATGTCGTTGGGGGAGATGGAGACCACGCCAGCAGCACTCTGCCGGAGTTTTCCCCCTCCAATCTGCAGCTCTAGATCTCTGTTTCGCTGTTTCTGTGTTTTCGGCCGCCTCCTTTCCGAAGGGCGTTGGGTACTATTTTTATAGTTGGTTTTAGGTCAAGACGAAGGTTCTGGAGAAAAGATCGATGGCAACGGAGCCTCGAGGCCCCAGATGGTGGGTCCCACGCGGCCAAGGAATCTGGCCATGTGGCCACCTTCTTCTGGCCCTCGGCCTCCGTTTATTCGCTTCCTTCGCTCCTACGTTTTGTTCCTTCCAAAAACTGATGCTCGTAAATTTTCAGGTCATTGGACGTCGTTTGGGTCCCTGAAACATCAAAATATAGAAAATAGGGTTTTCTGCCAGTGCAGGGTTAATTCCAGAAAAATAGGAAAACTGTGAAATCTTCCCAAAATCATTATAAAACAATGATATAACCCTTATATGATGCAAATATGAGTATTATAATGCAAAGTTCATGTATGCATTTTAGATGCATCATAAGCAAGTAGATACTTCAAAGAAACTAAATACACGTTTAGAGTTGTCATGCTACACAGCATCAGTACTGCTCAGATCAGACGACCAATAGCGGCATCAATCATCAACAACCATTTAGCTTCAATTAAGAACATATTAAGATGGAACAATTAAGAACTAAACGGAAGTGCATAAATTACATATATGCACGTAAATTATGAGGTTCACTTGTTTGCTTATCTGGAAGCAGAGACTACTATTTGGAAGCAAGCAAAACATCATAGGGAACACAGATGAGCAGTTTAATCAAATGCCAGGAGGAACCAGCATGCTATTATCAGAAAGGGCGAAGCCCATGAATACCTGATCTTGTGTGTTTGTTGCTCGTTGCACAAACTAGCTGTTTTTCATCTATTTGATTAACTGAAGGAGTAGCACAAGCTATCAATCTAAACTATTAACAAGGCAAAGCAGATGTTAGACAGAGACACATGTTTACTTGGTTCAGTTCTATGTATAAATTACTAGATATATCTAATACCAACACTTCCTGAAACCAGAATGATTAATGTAAACTAGCAGTTGGTATTTCTCCCAAACTGCGGGTGTCATGTTCACCACATGGATTAGGCAACGACAGTTGTTCTTAACAGGTACAAGAGTAACAGAACTAGTACACAAACAAGCACATATATTTGTTCTTAACAACTCACGAAATTTGTTTCTCAGAACTTGCAGGAAGAAGCGAGAGAGAGGAAGAGGGATCGATTGGAGTAAACCCAGAAGAAACTTCTGGTCATTCTGTTTTTGAGGAAGAGCGGCAACAACACTTGAGGTTGGAGAAGAGCAACAGTAGGCGTCCGATGGAGGTCATCGTCGTCTTCGCTGGTTCGTTGGTGAAGAGGAACCAGGATCAACCTTGAAGTTATTATAATCACAACACACAATATAAGATCAAAATGTGCTAGTGGTAAGTCCAAATGCAAGAACAAAAATGTGTCGCAATCAACACCTATATAACCAAGTAATGTGTATAATTAAGGAAGACAATATTGATGCATCATTCTTACATATAGCCTGATTGGAAAAATCACTTACTGTTACATTTTAATCCTTGATAAATTATTGTTCCATTTAAATATTTGATAAATTATAAAGGGTTTCACACACTAGTTATCACTCACACCTATTTCAGTTTCAATAATATTGCTCCATTGAGGCTCTATCATGTCAGGCATGTAAATTGATTAAGCAAACTGCATCTCACAGTGGTAGCATCAAATATAATTATAGCTATAAGCAGAATCAATAGCATATCAGGAAAACTAGCATATCAATTGTTAGTCTTAGTAATTAACTATATAGCATGAACTAGTAAGCATCACAAAAGATACTTATCCCAGGAAAGTTCCTCTAATACGCAGCACATACATCACCAGGTAGGTATTATAGGTTGCAGCAAGTAATCCTAAAAGACTATACGCAGCACATACACATAGGAATTTCTCTAAAAAGACACTATTGGGGTTTTAGCAGCACATACCCATACGGCATACCAAACAGTAGTGTGGTCTTAGCAGATCAAGCGATGTACCAAGTAAAATTTGTCAAGCAAAGATCTAGCATCCAAAAAAAAGTTCCTCGTGCACTGGAACTTAGGAATCCATCAAAATATGTCACGAAATCGACCACAGATGGGAGGAAAGAGGAGCGAGCCATATACCTGCTTGAGCTGTCCCCTACGCTTGGAGAGAACAACGATATGGTCGTTCCATGCGGCGTCCTTGAAGCACAGCTGGGCGAGGACCACCATCGGCGAGTCGACCTGGTGCATCAGAGAGGGCGGTGGCGGTAGATCTGCAACTGGAGCTCGTCACGGGAGACGAAGCGTGGCGCGACGCCCACACGCACGGTGAACGGCCGCCAGACCCGGGCAACGCAGGTCGCGGCATGGTCGACCACGGACGGACGTGATCTGCACGTCCCCCGAGGGCGGCGGCGCGCCGGTGGTGTCGCCGTAGGGGGATCTCGGGGCGCCCGGGAGGACGGGATCTGGGCGCGTTGGCTTCAGGGCATAGAAGGGTTTCGCGACAGAGGGGTGGTTGGCGGCGGGGCGGAGATAGGAGAGGAGGGTGGTGGCGGCAGGGCACAGAAGGGAGAAAGGAGGGTGGGTGGCGGCGCGGTGAGATGGGAGTGGTTAGGGTTTGCGAAAGAGGAGGGAGAGGGAGTGAGGGACCTTGTGTGACTTGGTGTATAGGGAGCGGGTCGATGGGATCTAAAATTTGGACAAGGTAACACACGTAGATATCCCGCGATGGCACCAAAATTTTCACATCGGGCTCATTTTCTTCTAGCACCTCACAACAGACTAATAGAGTGGCTGCAGGTGGGACCTGGCACTTCTTGACCCACCAATAAATAGGCATAAATTCAATTTGATAATGCTCCCATACTTGGCAAATAGGTGTATCCCGTAGCATAGTTTTTGATAATGCTCCCATACTTGGCAAATAGGTGTATCATGGTATTGGCAACAATGTTACCGAACTGAGTTTTTTAAAATTATAATTATAAATATCATTTTTCGTTTTCTAAGTGTGAAAAATGACTTTTTTGTGAAGCAAGTACACAAAATATGATGCAAAATGGCACCCATCCAATTTTCACACAAAGTAGTCCATATTTGATGGATAATACACGAATATTAGGAATTTTTGTCTCTTTCTGCCTAATTTCGCACATTTAAATGACTTTATGGTGATTTTCCGAAAGTAATACAAATTTGAACTACCGGTGTGTGATAATTTGCTCTGAAATTTTTGCAAGAATTATTTTAAGATGCACAAGTAGTGGTTACATCAGAGAACCATCGATAGTTTTGGAAAAATCGACCTCATTCAATGAATAGCCATGCCGGTCATTTGGACCATTTTTTCAAAAAAAAGTCAAAGAAAAGAAAGAAAACCTCAAAAAAAGAAATCCTTTGGCACGGAGTCCTCTTATGTGTACTAGTTGATGACTCCCAAGTGCAGGAGATCAATTGTAGTACCTTTCAATTAGAAAAGGTTGTCGAACCCACGAGGAGGTGAAGGTATTGGTTAGAAAGAATGATAAATAAAGCAATGAAAGATGCAAGTGTTTTGGGATTTTCAATTGTATGATTGCAAAGATAATAAAAATGTTGATAGTAAATAGTAGCAGTTGAAAGCCCAATCCTCTATGTGGCAAGAGGACAAGCTGAAAGTGCATGGTTGATCCCATGCATGGTTTTGGTAATTAATGACAATCTCTATGGACTAATATTTGCATTGAGCTCTATGTGTAGCTTGTCCTTTAGCTTGTGTCAAGATCATTTGTTGACCAAGGCCAAGCTTGCTTGTCTCCATTGGTTGGAGTCAAGGTCAAGGTAGAAGATCATTTGTTGATCAAGGCCAAGCTTGTCTCCATGTGTTGGCAAGGTGCTTTGCTTGATCTCCATTTTTTGGAGTCAAGCTCAAGGGAAGAAAAGTGTTGTGTTGATCAAGGCTTAGTGCGGGTTGATCGACACTCAAGTTCAAGTGAAGATATGCCGAAGAGTGCTTTCCCCATCTTGGTGTATGGGGGAGCGTCATGTGAATCTTCACCAAGCGAAGCGCAATGAAGAAAGGTGGTTCGTCTTGAGGAGATGAAGATCGTCTTCATCGACCTCATGTGGTTAATGCGCAAGGCAAAGGTATGATCTTGGTAGGGTTTCTATTTTACCGGTCTCATGATGTTTAGTGAGAGACCGGATTATAGGATAGATAGCCGTACTATCAAGAGGGGCTCTCGACTGAATATCGTGATCGTATCGTCGTAGAGAGCTCAAACCTTTGCATCCATGCAATCATCTTTATTGGTTCTTATTTGGCTTTTATCCATGTGAGAATTTAGAGCTTGTGTTCATCTCCATACCAAGCTCTAGTTCATCAAAAACGGATCTCGTGAATATCTTCTTGTGTTTTTGATATCGGAGGTTTTACCGGTTTGTCTCTTCTATGAGAGGTCAAACTCTCTCCTTATGATTTCCTCCTCACATGATAGACTATGATGTGTATATGCATGATCTTGTAGGGCTTGTGATTATCTTCGAAACAAGCCCAAGATCATTGAAAACGGAGTCTTGATGAAAAGCTTGTGCGTTTTCGGTGTTGGAGATTTTGCCGGTTCATCCGCTTGGAAAGGTCTCACCATTCCATCCCTCCGCACAATCTCCTTTGCTTGTTTTCATATTTTCAGTTTTTGTAGGGTAAGCTCTTGTCGTCCTCTTTCAACAAAATTGGATTCACTCGATTCGGACTTCATTTGCAAAAGTTATGGCAGTTCTGGTTTTCTCTGTTTGGATCTACCCCGGAGAGGGTCCGGAGTCTCCGGTCACACCGGAGTCTCCGCCCCCAAGGACCCGGAGTCTCCGGCCTGTGATTTTCGCTGCCGTTTGTCTGCTGTGGTGCGCTTCTGGACAGGGGTCCGGAGTTCCCCCGGAGAAGGACCGGAGTCTCCGGCCCACCGGAGTCTCCGGCCCGAGGACCCGGAATCTCCGCCCCCCCTTTTTTTCTTCAGCCTTTGCATTTGTGTGGTGCGCCTCTGGATAGGGGTCCGGAGCACCCCCGGAGGGTGCCCGGAGTCTCCGGCCTGGCCGGAGTCTCCGGCCCCAAGGACCGGAATCTCCGGCCTCCCCGATGACCCAGCAGGCCGGAGTCTCCGGCCACTTACTCCGGAGTCTCCGGCCTGGACAGGCTCCAACGGCTAGTTTTTGGGGGAGGCTATAAAAAGCCTCCTTCCCCCCCAAAACCTGGTTGCTGCTCTTGCTCACTTGTTCTTGCTCTTCCCCTTTGCCCTAATCCTTGTGAGCTTGATTCCTCTCTTCCCCTCCAATGATTCTTGCCCAAATTTAGGGTTTCAAGAGAGGAGATCTAGATCTACCATTCCACCAATCAAAATCCCCTCTAAGTGAGGGAATCTTGTGGATCTAGATTTTGGGGTTGCTTTGTGCTCATCCCCTTTGTTCTTCCTCTCTTATTCCCCCAAAGCATTTGTTGCTTGGTTGGAATTTGAGAGTGAAGGATTTGACTACTTTGTGTGGTTTTGCCTTTTTGCATTTGTTGCATCGGGTTGCTCCCACCACGGTGATACGTGAAGATCAAAGTTGAAGAAGCTTGTTACTCTTGGGTGCATTGTGTTCCCAAGAGCTTGTTGCCTCTTGGGTGCATTGTGTACCCTAGACGGTTTGGAGGTGCCGCGAAGACTTCGCTTGTGAAGCTTCGGCACGAGTTTGGGAGCCCCCAATTGAGTTGTGGGTGTGTGCCCCAAGAGAAGTTGTAAAGGGCTCCGGAATCCGCCCCGAAGGATTCCGATAGTGGAAGGTGAACCAATCCCTTGGGTGAGGTTCATCGGAGAATAGGGTGAGGCCTTTGTGGCATCTTGAGTAGGCCTTTTGTGGCGAGCTCACACCCCTCCAACGAGACGTACTCCCTTAACAAGGAGGAACTCGGGAATACATCCTCGTCTCCGCGTGCCTCGGTTATTTCTATACCCGAGCTTTACTTATGCAATTTACATTGTGATAGCCTTCGTGCTTGAAGTTCATATCTTGCTATCTCCTTGTTGTTTGAATTGCTTAGCATAAGTTGTTGGTGCACATAGGTGAGCCTAGTAATTAGGTTGTTGGCTTGTTAATTTAAACACATAGTTTTATTCCGCAATTATCAAGCCCCTAATTAGAAAAAGTTTTAATCGCCTATTCACCCCCCCCCCCTCTAGGCGACATCCGGGCATAGTTGTTCTTTCAATTGGTATCAGAGCCTCGTCTCTCTTGTTTGGCTTTACCGCCTAGAGAGTAAAGATGTCGTCTAGGGATTTAGTGCACAATTCCTTGTTTAGATTTAATGGCACAAATTTTAATGTTTGGAAAACTCATATGCTTAATCACTTACGGGTCTTGGACCCCAATATTGAGCGTATCTTAGATATAGGTTTTTCTCCTCCAAAGGACTACGCAAGTACGACCTTAGAGGATGAGAAAAACTTATATCTAGATGCTCTAGCTTCTAATGAGTTTTGCAAATTTGTGAGTGTAGCAATTCTCGAGTCAATCATGCCGCTCCAAGATGCTCATGAGCTTTGGACCAAGCTTCAAGATAAATATGGAGTGTCCAATGCATTGAGGATGATTGCTCTCCCTCCACCTCCGGCCGTGACGAGTTCTCGTCTTCATCTACTTCACCAAAATGTGGTAAGCCACAACTAATGTGATGGTGAGTAGTGATAGGTCTTGCAATATTGATAGTGAGCTATTCTTTGATAATCTTTTATCTCTAGCTTGTTGCAATGCCTCATCTTTGGACTTAAACTCTTCTAGCACTTCTAATGTCATACATGCTAGTGTTGATAGTCCTTGTATATCATCCAAAAATTGCTTAGATAAATCTAATGATGATATGCTTGCTTTATCTTGTTGCCATGATAAAAATGCTTGTGTCTCCTCTAACTCTTGCATGAACAATAATGTAGAGGAAACGCAATTTGCTATGCAACAAGATGTGAACTTGAGTAGTTCAAAAATTAATTGCTCTTCTTCATCCATCACTTATTGCCTTATGGCTAAATCTTCTTCTAGCAATGATAATAATAATGATGATGATAATAATGATGAAGAAGATGATATTGAAAAAATTAATGCTAGGCTTCAAAATAAAGGTCTAATGATTCTCAAAGCCCTTCCTAGTAATAAAAGTGCCCAAGCTAACCTCTTTGAAATCATGAGCATTCTTATTGAGCGTGGGCAAACTATTGAGGCCTTGGAAGCAAGCCTTGAAGAAAAAGGTAAGATCGAAAGAGATGATGCTATGGAGAAGGCATCGTTAGAAGATGCTCTTGAGGAAGAGCAAGAGACTCGGGCTTCTCTTGAGGAGAAACTTGAAAATATTGAGGAGTCTCATAATGAAATAATTGCTAAAATTATTAAAGAACGTGACCATGCTCATGCTAAATATAAAGTCACGAAAAATGAAAATGCTAGATTAAATGATGAGCTTGCCAAGTTGTCTTCTTCTATTGCTAATGTCAATGATGCTTGTGCTACTAACTCCAATTCTTGTGAAGCATCTACTTTGAAGGAGAATGTTGAGCTAAGGGCTCAACTTGAGTTGCTAACTAGCAAGTATGAGAAGTTGGAAGCAAGTCATGAAAAGCTATCTAGCTCTAATGATAATCTTCTAGCATCCTATGGGAAGTTGGAAGAAAATCATGAAAAGCTATCTAGCTCTAATGATGAACTTCTAGCATCCTATGCTTGTCTTAAGTTAGCTCATGAGGCCATCACTACAAAGGTAACATCTAGTGAACCTCATGTGGATAATAGCACAACTTCAACTAAAAATGCTATATTGCCATGTGCTAGTCCTAGTAGTTCATCCACTAAAAATGTTGGCACATCATGTGATGAATTACTTGCTTTGCCTTGTTGCTCTAACAATGATGCATCTACCTCCTCTAGTTCTTGTGTTATCACTAACCATGTAGAGAAAAGAGGAGAGCTCAAGGCCCAAGCCACTTCTATGAAGAAAGGCTTGGAAAAGCGTCATGAAGGGAAGCGTGCACTTGACAACATGTTGAGTGTGCAACAATCCCCCAATGACAAGAGTGGACTTGGATTCAACTCCAACAACAAGATCAAGTCCAAGGTTGAGAAGAAGAAGAAGGGCCAAGTTCAAATCAAGAATCCGGCCAACATCATTTGCTTCAAGTGCAAGCTAGAAGGGCATCATGTTCGTGATTGCCCAATGAAGAAGAAGAAGCCTCTTAGTGAGAAGCAACTAGGGAAGCGGCCTCTTGTTCAATCTCGTGCTCAACCACGGGTTGAACAAAGACCACCTCCTAAGAAGACTCAAGTCAACGCTCCTCAAGTTGAGGAGCCTATTAAGAAGAAGAAGAGTCGGTGTTGCTACCTTTGCCGTGGCAAAGGTCATTTTGCTTCTTCATGCACTAACGGTACCCCATCCAACCCTATCATAATTGATGATGTTTATTCTCTTGGGAAGGATAGAATTGGCAATGTGTTTGCCAAATATGTGGGAGCTCAAAGTGGTGTGCAAGAAAAGCACCATTTGGGTTCCCAAACCTATTGTGACTAACCTCTTAGGACCCAACTTGGTTGGGGACCAACAAGCTTCAAACTTGATCAATAGGTGTTTGTGGAGGACATTGGTGACTTGGCTTTTATTTGAAGAATTAAGGGATCTTCATGGTTTTATTTCTCAAGCCAAGTCAATTGGATTATCACATGTCTATCGCATATCCAATGCTTCCTCCTTGCGGTAACTTGTATTTAATTCATATACATTGAAAGTTGCTTGCTCCCTTGCATGTGTTAGTTTTGTTCCTAGCATGTGTTTGTATATGATATGCTCCTTTCCTACTTGTCTTGTTATTCAAGGTTGTGTATGATAGTTGTGTATCATATATGTGTAACTTTGTGTTGAGCTTTTTGATCTTGTGTGGATTTCATTTGGCTCTTTGAGTTATTAATGGACTATCCCATTTTGGGGGAGTGATGTGCTTTGTGCACCTCACAAACCTAAAAATGTGTGTACATGAAGCACACCACCTAGTATTGATATTTCAGTATTATCTAGTTACTATGTGGCATGTCATATTCATGAGAAATTCAATTCTACAATGTCCATTAATTTCTCTAGTTGGTTTTATTTGCCTCTTGTTTAAAAATAAAATGAATCATCACATTATGGGGGAGTAATAAGCTATGTGCATATTACAATCCCATAAAAATGTGAACATTTGAGGTTTGCCACTTAGAGTTGATATTGTAATTATCATTTCCTATGTGGCATGTTTACTCAAACAAGTTCCAATTTTCCTTTGTGGTTACCCTTTGGTTCTTGTTTGTGTGAGGTTGCTTGGTGTGGTTTTTCTCTAATATGCATTCCATATATTATGTGAGAAACCATTTGTTTCCTTTTATTCTAACCATGGCTTTGCCGGTTGGTTCGAATAATTGAAACTACCAACAAACCTCTTTAAAAAAATGGTGTTTTAATTCCTATCTTTTGCCATTTGCTAGTTTGTGGTGAAGTTGGTCTTGTACATCATTCCTTTATACCACCGAGAAATATCTCTATATACTCCTTGTCCATGACAAGTGATACTAGTAATTGTGGTGGATTTTTTAGACCATCTTCACATTGGCTCTTGCGTTGATTTGCTTTATCTATTGCCTTCCTTGCCTTTTGAATGGATCCTATTTTTCAATTGGTAGTGTTTAGTGTTGTAAATAAAATATGGAGAGTAATGATCCCTTGTGCATGCATTTTGTATTCAAATGCAAATATCAAAGATAATGCATGTATATTGGGGGAGCATTCCTTTTTATTTAGAACACTAACCTATCTATCAATTTTTGATCCTTTCAATTGGCATTTGATTCTTTATCTTGTGTTGGTACCTTCAATTGGTATTAATTGGAATTTAATATCTCCTCCATAGATATTTGTTCCAATTAATATTTATTGTGGGAGTCTTGATACCTTCTTGCCTATTTCACTTTACTTGATTTCGGTCAAGTATCACCCTCTTCTTGGTATCTTTTCTCCTAAAATGACATTTGTTGTTTTAATTGGTATCTTATTTTCAATTGATGTCTTATCGATCATTTGTTGTGTTGATTTGATTTCTTTTGATATCACACCTCATGTGTTGATGTGTTATGGAATCAATCATTAGTTGATTTGATTTTTTTCCTCAATCATGTGTTGATTTGGATTTTGATATAATTTGGACAACCTTTTCTTGTCACACCTTGGTGTGCTTTATTGGTTTACTTGGTGTTTTTGTCCAATTTGTATCTCTTTTGGTTCTTGTAAGTCTATGCATGCTTTTTACTAGTATATATATTATTTAGCATGCTAGTCTTTCTAGTTCCAATATATAGGGGATACTCCACCGAATCCTAAATCGGCTAAGATGTGCATGAAATTCAATTTCATATCTATATGCACATATTTATGTGGAGTGTTTCCTATATATTGTAGTTTATCTAACTACTATGGGACCCAATGAGTTTGGGAACCATTTTGTACTCTAATTGTGTTTTAGGTACAATGGAGATGCATTGGATGCTTGCCTCATTCATAAGGAAGGTGTTCTCACCGTGTGATTGTCGGAGTCAAGCTTTGATGACAAACAAACTCTCATCATCTTCATCATCAATGCATCTCGGTAACAAGTATCTATCCCATGCATACTTTTCTAGTTCCAACCTTGTGTAGGTTACCTCTTGGCATGAATGCTCTTATATGCAATTGTTGTGGTTTTGGCCTATTTCCTTCACTTAATATATCTTTGTGATATGTGTGATGAATTTGCAAAAACCTTTTCTTCAATTGATATTATTTGTTTGTGATACTTGTTGCCTATTTCAAAGCATCTTCACTATCTCTTGTTCCCTTAGTGATATGTGTGATGCATTTGATATATTTGAAGTTCATTTATATACAATGAGATAAATTTGAGCTATGTGCTATGCTTTCAAGCAACAATCTCGTTTGTATATTTATGACTTCCTTTTGGATACCTTGTTCTCTTTTTCCCGGACCATTTCGTATGTATATGTTTCTTTGCGGATGTATATCTTTGTGGTTTGTCTAATTAGAAACCTATACATATGAGAGAGGTCACCTTTTAGTCGGTATCCTATTCCTTTTGAGCCACCTTGTGTTTCATCTATAATTCTTTGGTGGCTCCAAATTTGCCTCATGAGTGCTTGTCTTAGTGTTTATTGGTACCTTTACACACTCATGTATTTGTTGAAGATCTTTTACCTCATGCTTACCATGGTGAGCATGTTGATTTTTATTGGCTAAATGCTCTCACTAGCTTTTGGCATTTTCAATTGGTTTTAGTTTCCAATTGGTATCCCTAAGCGTGTGAACATATTTCTTTAAAAGATCTCTTTTCTCGGTTGGGCCTATCTTACGATGATTTTTTTTAAATTGGTATCTACTTATGGCTCAACCACATCTTTGATGCAAGTGCTATGATTTGCTTTTGCATTATGCACTATTGCACTTGTTGCGTGTTCTAGATGATTTTGGGGGAGTGAGGATACCATATTTGTGCACTCTTCATTTTGTGCATAAACATTGGGGAGCTTCTCCATTTTTTTTGGAACTCTTGCTTTGGATCCTTTTGATTGCCTTTCTCCTTTGTGGAGATGTTTAAAATGGTTTCATTTTTTGTTGCAATCTTCGGATCCTCAATATAGTTTGATTTCCTCTAATTATTCGTCAATGAATAAGTGCATTTGATTTCACTCATATCTTGAGAAATGCACATCTTTATGGAGGAACTCTTATTATATTGGCTCTCTAAATTTTTCTTCCCATTTCGGCAATCGATGCCAATGGGGGAGAAGTTTAGAGGGTTTAAGGGAATTTGGGTTTTATGCGCTTTGCTTGCATTTGCCTTTAATGCGCTTTGCATCCTTGCTCGTGTGTCTTGCAAAGATGCTTTATTCATTATATAAACCCTCTTAAACGGGATTGTCATCAATTACCAAAATGGGGGAGATTGAAAGTGCATGGTTGATCCCATGCATGGTTTTGGTAATTAATGACAATCTCTATGGACTAATATTTGCATTGAGCTCTATGTGTAGGTTGTCCTTTAGCTTGTGTCAAGATCATTTGTTGACCAAGGCCAAGCTTGCTTGTCTCCATTGGTTGGAGTCAAGGTCAAGGTAGAAGATCATTTGTTGATCAAGGCCAAGCTTGTCTCCATGTGTTGGCAAGGTGCTTTGCTTGATCTCCATTTGTTGGAGTCAAGCTCAAGGGAAGAAAAGTTTTGTGTTGATCAAGGCTAAGTGCGGGTTGATCGACACTCAAGTCCAAGTGAAGATATGCCGAAGAGTGCTTTCCCCATCTTGGTGTATGGGGGAGCGTCATGTGATCTTCACCAAGCGAAGCGCAATGAAGAAAGGTGGTGCGACTTGAGGAGTTGAAGATCGTCTTCATCGACCTCATGTGGTTTATGCGCAAGGCAAAGGTATGATCTTGGTAGGGTTTCTATTTTACCGGTCTCATGATGTTTAGTGAGAGACCGGATTATAGGATAGATAGCCGTACTATCAAGAGGGGCTCTCGACTGATATCGTGATCGTATCGTCGTAGAGAGCTCAAACCTTTGCATCCATGCAATCATCTTTATTGGTTCTTATTTGGCTTTTATCCATGTGAGAATTTAGAGCTTGTGTTCATCTCCATACCAAGCTCTAGTTCATCAAAAACGGATCTCGTGAATATCTTCTTGTGTTTTTGATATCGGAGGTTTTACCGGTTTGTCTCTTCTACGAGAGGTCAAACTCTCTCCTTATGATTTCCTCCTCACATGATAGACTATGATGTGTATATGCATGATCTTGTAGGGCTTGTGATTATCTTCGAAACAAGCCCAAGATCATTGAAAACGGAGTCTTGATGAAAAGCTTGTGCGTTTTCGGTGTTGGAGATTTTGCCGGTTCATCCGCTTGGAAAGGTCTCACCATTCCATCCCTCCGCACAATCTCCTTTGCTTGTTTTCATATTTTCAGTTTTTGTAGGGTAAGCTCTTGTCGTCCTCTTTCAACAAAATTGGATTCACTCGATTCGGACTTCATTTGCAAAAGTTATGGCAGTTCTGGTTTTCTCTGTTTGGATCTACCCCGGAGAGGGTCCGGAGTCTCCGGTCACACCGGAGTCTCCGCCCCCAAGGACCCGGAGTCTCCGGCCTGTGATTTTCGCTGCCGTTTGTCTGCTGTGGTGCGCTTCTGGACAGGGGTCCGGAGTTCCCCCGGAGAAGGACCGGAGTCTCCGGCCCACCGGAGTCTCCGGCCCGAGGACCCGGAATCTCCGCCCCCCCTTTTTTTCTTCAGCCTTTGCATTTGTGTGGTGCGCCTCTGGATAGGGGTCCGGAGCACCCCCGGAGGGTGCCCGGAGTCTCCGGCCTGGCCGGAGTCTCCGGCCCCAAGGACCGGAATCTCCGGCCTCCCCGATGACCCAGCAGGCCGGAGTCTCCGGCCACTTACTCCGGAGTCTCCGGCCTGGACAGGCTCCAACGGCTAGTTTTTGGGGGAGGCTATAAAAAGCCTCCTTCCCCCCCAAAACCTGGTTGCTGCTCTTGCTCACTTGTTCTTGCTCTTCCCCTTTGCCCAGTCCTTGTGAGCTTGATTCCTCTCTTCCCCTCCAATGATTCTTGCCCAAATTTAGGGTTTCAAGAGAGGAGATCTAGATCTACCATTCCACCAATCAAAATCCCCTCTAAGTGAGGGAAGCTTGTGGATCTAGATTTTGGGGTTTCTTTGTGCTCATCCCCTTTGTTCTTCCTCTCTTATTCCCCCCAAAGCATTTGTTGCTTGGTTGGAATTTGAGAGTGAAGGATTTGACTACTTTGTGTGGTTTTGCCTTTTTGCATTTGTTGCATCGGGTTGCTCCCACCACGGTGGTACGTGAAGATCAAAGTTGAAGAAGCTTGTTACTCTTGGGTGCATTGTGTTCCCAAGAGCTTGTTGCCTCTTGGGTGCATTGTGTACCCTAGACGGTTTGGAGGTGCCGCGAAGACTTCGCTTGTGAAGCTTCGGCACGAGTTTGGGAGCCCCCAATTGAGTTGTGGGTGTGTGCCCCAAGAGAAGTTGTAAAGGGCTCCGGAATCCGCCCCGAAGGATTCCGATAGTGGAAGGTGAACCAATCCCTTGGGTGAGGTTCATCGGAGAATAGGGTGAGGCCTTTGTGGCATCTTGAGTAGGCCTTTTGTGGCGAGCTCACACCCCTCCAACGAGACGTACTCCCTTAACAAGGAGGAACTCGGGAATACATCCTCGTCTCCGCGTGCCTCGGTTATTTCTATACCCGAGCTTTACTTAGGCAATTTACATTGTGATAGCCTTCGTGCTTGAAGTTCATATCTTGCTATCTCCTGGTTGTTTGAATTGCTTAGCATAAGTTGTTGGTGCACATAGGTGAGCCTAGTAATTAGGTTGTTGGCTTGTTAATTTAAACACATAGTTTTATTCCGCAATTATCAAGCCCCTAATTAGAAAAAGTTTTAAATCGCCTATTCACCCCTCCCCCCCCTCTAGGCGACATCTGGGCATAGTTGTTCTTTCACAAGCTCAAATGGTGTAACTTATATCTGGAAAACGTTCCCGAGGGCGGCATGGATATCACTAGGCATAGAGATTTATTAAACAACACGTTGCATATCTTGTCAAGTTTTAATCTTCTTGGGGCGGAGCCATAACTAGGCATAGCTAAATAAATAATCTACAACCCCTTATGAAGGATCATGTAGCCAATTAAATGACTGCACAAGAATTATTAAGACACAAAGTCCCACCATAGCATTACACTCTAAGGTCCCCGACACTACTCCCCACATAATATAACTACATGACTCCGTCTTAGGCTTACTTGTCCTCACAAGTCTTCCTCAATTCATTACACTACGTTGTTCTCCTATGAGCCCTTATAGGTGAAGTGTTGTGCAATCGACGTTCGCACAACACCATCATAGAATCACATAGAAGATAAACTCTTGACAAAATACCAACACATGTTATATATAAATCATTGCCAATTCATCCTATGCCCTCAGGAACATATGGGAACTACTCACAACATCCAAACATGATCATAATCAGTGGCATAAAGGGTACAACACAATCTGAAATAAATACTTCACGACCAAATAATGACAAGTACCCAATCACAAACATGAATAGGAGCACAAGACAATGATCTAGGGTATAGCAACTCTCAAACTATGAGGGGAACGGAGTGGATCACGGAGATAGTGATGGAGATGGTGATGGTGTTGATGTAGAGGCCTCCTCGTATGCCAAGGAGGAGAGGTGATGATGATGGCGGTGATTTCCCCCCTCTCCGGAGCTCCGGAGCAGCAGGATCTGACCCCCTTCAGAGAGAATCAGGAGCTCCGCCGCCGCCACGGCCTCAGATAATTCGGGGAAAATTAGGGCGTCCTTTTTCGGGGAAGACGAAGGCGTACATAAAAGCCCCAGGTGAGGAAGTGCCCGAGGCCCCGTTTGGTGGGTCCCACACGGCCCCTGTACCTGGCCGCGTGGGCCCACCCCTTTGGGCCTCGTGGCCTTCCTCTCTTCGGTCTTCTTTCCATCGCCCTTCTTCCGAAGAAAAACTGCCGTGGTATTTTTCCTTTAATTATTTGGGTTCGCAAAACTCCTGAAACAATAAAGACAAAGAAGCGTGGTATTCTGCCTCCCAGATATTAAATACCAAAAATAGGCACTTTGTATGAAAGTCCCATAAATCATCCAAAACATGCAAAACATTGATATAACACTGCAAATAACATTCCCATATGATAATATAAGGTATAAAAATGATGATATAAAATGCACGTATCAATTCCCCAAGCTTAAACCTTTACTCGTCCTCGAGTAAGTAAGGACATAGATCATTACATGCATCGATGGACTTATGGTTGATAAATAAATACGGGCATTGTATCATCATCATATTCAATTGCAATGTAAGATTAATGAACTAAAACTCATACACATGAGGGCAACATAAGTAGAAGCTCTAGCAATCACCCCTTACTTTTGAAAGCAAATAACCATTGTATGTTGGACAACTGAATCATACTCCTTTTCCCATGCTTTTGCTCTTTATGGCAAGCATTTGAATGATTAGAGTTGAATGTGAAAGAAAATATGAGTAGTGGCCTTGATAAAGTAAAGGTTAGATGTCTCATGCCCCTTGAATACAAGTACCTACACCATGATTACTCATCTTGGGAAACAAAGCAAGTTTAAGTTATCTATCATTGTAAGTAATAATGGTATTATCAAGAGCCTCAACTTGGCTACCTCTTGTCCCATGATATGGATCAAGCCCACATCAAAACAACAAGACAAACAAACATAATGAACAACCTCAACATCCTTTTTATTTACCACTTGATATAGCTTTTTATTGTAGGGTGTATCACAGAAAGTTCAAAATAGCATGTAAGTAAATTTCCACCATGAATGATGCATGGCTTAGATTAGCGGCCCAGGTTTCTCTCTAACCATTTATACAAACTCATTTAAACTTACTCTATTTCCACATTATTTCACCATGATAGGCATCCATAAACAAAAGTACATGATATCAACTAAATAAATGATGGAACATGTTGAAAGCTTTGCATGTGACAGCACATATGGGCTAACTCCCTACCTTAAACATTTATCAAGCCACTATCATCATAATATTAATCACAATGGTTCATGTTTATTATTTGATATTTTGATGATATAATTCTACAGTTGTCCAACATACTCAAGTTAATTAAGTCCAACGCAAGATGTGACTGAAACCTCTAAATATGTCACGCTCATTTGCATGAGTGCTACCCATAAATCTCCAAAACAAGAGACCCATGGATGACACCATACTTTAATATTCATTGATAAACCACAAGATAGGGATACATGATAATGCTCTATGAGCTCACACAAGCCTAAATGAAATTGATAACTAAACGATAAAAGCAAAACACACCTTGACTAGATAGATAAAAGAGACTAATAAAGAGAGACTAGGTGAAACTCCCCCAAGCTTGACGTCTTGCTAGAACTTCCTCTCTTCTTTCTTATTGCCTTCATAATAATGATCTTCAAGGTCTCCAACGATCTTCATCATCCTCTTCCTCTGTGTTGTTGTCGTCGGAGTAGTCCTTCCTCTTCCTGTTCCTCTTCCATGGGGACGTGGGGCTGAGCCCCTCAAGCTCATCATCATCGTCATCCATGGAGGAACATTGGTAGGAGTTCCCCGAAGACATGGCTAAAACCTGGCAGACAGAAACAGCAAGAAACAAAGATCGCTCGAGAACGCTCGGTGCGAGATTAGATCGTCGGAGAGGGGTATATATTGAGGGTTTTTAGGTCAAAACGGAGCGTCGGGATCGAAAACGGGGCGAAAAAGGTCTCCGAGGTGGAAAAGGAGTGGGCCCACGCGGCCCCTGAACCTGGCCGTGTGGGGCCACCTCTTTCCCTCCTCGGGACTCCGTTTCGTCAAGTTTTCTTGCCCCACACGTTAGTTTCCATAAAAAATGACTTCCATAAAATTTCACGTAATTCCGAGAAACTTTCCAATACAAAAGTTACCTTTTATTGATTTGGGGTTGCTGAGACTGCTCGACCCCCTTCTATTATTTCTTCCGGTGTTTGTAAATTCAATGTTTCCACCGTTCCAATGAAGCTTTTTCCTGCAATATAATGTTTAAGATGTTGTCCATTGACCACATGAGGTTTACCTTTCATATCACCGTGAAGACGGATAGCTCCTGAACGATACACTTCCTGTATGACTAATGGTCCCTGCCATTTTGAGGCTAGCTTCCCTGCAGAAAACTTGAAACGAGAGTTGTATAATAAAACTTGATCTCCTACTTTGAATTCTTTTCTCTTAATCTTCTTGTCATGCCAAATCTTAACTTTCTCTTTAAACATTTTAGCATTTTCATAGGCTTCATTCCTCCATTCATCTAGCAGGTTTAAATCAAGGATTCTTTTCTCTCCTGCAGTCTTAAAGTCAAAGTTTAATTGTTTAATAGCCCATCTAGCTTTATGTTCTAATTCAACAGGTAAATGACAAGCTTTTCCATAGACCATTTTATAAGGGGACATTCCCATAGGATTTTTAAAGGCAGTTCTATAAGCCCATAATGCATCATTAATTTTAAGTGGCCAATCAGACCTAGACTTATTTACTGTCTTTTCCAAAATGAGTTTAATTTCCCTATTACTTAATTCAACATGTCCACTTGTTTGAGGGTGATAAGGAGACGCAATTCTATGGTTAACATCATACTTTGCCAATGCTTTCCTAAAAACACCATGTATGAAATGAGAGCCACCATCAGTAATTGAAAACCTAGGAACACCAGACCTTGGGAAAATGATGTCCTTGAGCATTTTCATTGCTGTGGCATGATCTGCACTTTTGGTTGGAATTGCCTCCACCCACTTTGTAACATAGTCCACTGCAACCAAAATATGAGTATGCTTTGTCTTTGAGGCTGGGAAAGGTCCCATAAAGTCAAAACCCCACACATCAAATGGTTCAAGTGGTAGAGAATAATTCATAGGCATTTCATTTCTCCTACCAATATTTCCTACTCTTTGACATTTATCACAAGATTTAACATATTCATGGCAATCTTTAAATAAAGTAGGCCAATAGAAACCAGATTGTAATACCTTTGCTGCTGTGCGATCTCCTGCATGATGCCCTCCATAGGGACTATCATGACAATCTCTTATTATAGCCTGTTGTTCATGCTCAGGTATACAACGTCTAATAATACCATCTACACTTTTCTTATAAAGGAAAGGATCATCCCAAAACTAATGTCTAAGATCATAAAAGAATCTCTTTCTTTGTTGATAAGTTAAGTGTGGAGGTAATACTTTTCCAACAATAAAATTTGCATAATTAGCGAACCAAGGAGATGCAGCCTTAACACTGGATACATTAACAATTGCAAGTTGTTCATTAACAAAGCTATCATTAATAGGAATAGGATCATCAGGTATATTTTCCATTCTAGAGAGATGATCAGCTACTTGGTTATCTTCTCCTTTCCTATCAACAATGTGTAAATCAAATTCTTGCAATAAAAGTACCCATCTTATCAATCTAGGCTTAGCATCTTTCTTGTTCATCAAGTATTTAATAGCAGAATGATCAGTATGTATTGTGACTTTGGAATCAGTAATATAAGGTCTAAACTTGTCACAAGCAAATAGTACTGCTAAAAATTCTTTTTTCAGTTGTAGCATAATTTCTTTGGGCAGCATCAAGTGTTCTACTAGCATAATAAATAACATTCAGTTTCTTATCAACCCTTTGACCCAAAACAGCCCCAACTGCATAATCACTAGCATCACACATAATTTCAAAGGGCAATTTCCAATCAGGAGGTTGAATAATAGGAGCAGTTATTAAAGCATTCTTCAAAATATTAAAAGATTCAATGCAATCATCATTAAAAGAGAAAGGAACATCCTTTTGCAAAAGATTGGTTAGAGGTTTTGATATTTTGGAGAAATCCTTAATGAACCTTGCATGCCCAAGAAAACTTCTTATACCTTTTATATCCTTTGGGTATGGTAGCTTCTCAATAGCTTCTATCTTGCTTGATCAACTTCTATTCCATCTCCAGAAATCTTATGTCCTAGAACAATTCCTTCGGTAACCATGAAGTGACACTTCTCCCAATTGAGAACTAAATGTTGATCTTCACAACGCTGCAAAACTTTGTTAAGATTGAACAAGCAATTATCGAAAGAAGTACCATACACAGAAAAATCATCCATAAAGACTTCCATTATTTTTTCAATATAATCAGCAAATATAGCATTCATGCATCTTTGAAAGTAGCAGGAGCATTACATAAACCGAATGGCATTCTTCTATAAGCAAATGTGCCAAATGGGCAAGTAAAAGTGGTCTTTTCTTGATCGTCCTTATGGACAGGAATTTGTGAGAAACCTGAATAACCATCTAGATAACAAAAGTGAGAGTGTTTAGATAACCTTTCTAACATTTGATCAATAAATGGCAATGGGTAATGATCTTTTCTAGTTGCTTTGTTTAGTTTCCTGTAATCAATGCACATCCTATAACCAACAACAGTACGTTGAGCCACAAGTTCATTCTCATCATTTGGAACAACAGTCATTCCACCCTTTTTAGGAACACAATGGACAGGACTAACCCACTTACTATCAGCTATAGGATAAATGATACCAGCTTCCATGAGTCTTATTACCTCTTTTCTTACCACTTCTTTCATTTTGGATGGAGACGGCGTTGATAATCAACAACAGGTTTTGCATCCTCTTCCAAATTGATTTTATGCATACATAGAGCTGGGCTTATACCTTTAAGATCATCAAGAGAGTATCCAATAGCTGGTCGATGAGCTTTTAGCACATCAAGTAGTTTCTCTTCTTCTTCAGCTGAAAGGTTAGCACTAATAATGACAGGATATATGTTCTTATCATCTAAGTATGCATATTTCAGGTTGTCAGGCAAAGGTTTCAATTCAAAACTAGGATCCCCTTTAGGTGGTGGTAACACTCCTAAATTATCAGGTGGGATATGCAACTGTAACTGTGGTGGTTGTTGCCATAATATTTGTTCCAGAGCCTCTTTTTCCTCATCATTAAATGGTTCATCTTGATTAAGCATATAACGTTCTACAACATCTATTGAAGCTACAGCTATATGAGCAAGAGTTTCAATTATATCTTCTGAAATTGGCTCTTTCACAACATGTTTATCAGCAAATTTGGAAAAATTGAACTCAAGTCTTCCATTATCACATTTAATAAACACTTTCTCTTTAAGCAAATTAATTTCAGCTCCAACAGTACGCAAGAAGGGTCTACCAAAAATGATAGGACAAAATGAATCTTGAGGGCAACCAAGCACAATAAAATCAGCAGGATATTTTATTTTACCAACTAGAACTTCAACATCTCTAACAATTCCAAAAGGACTAATATATTCTTTATTAGCAAGTTGAATCGTCATACCTGTCTCTTCCATAACAATAGGATCAATATCAGGCTTGATTTCAAGATAGAGAGAATATGGAATGACACTAATGCTTGACCCAATATCACATAGACCATGATAACTTGAAGTCCCAATAGAGCATGATATTATAGGTTTTCCAACCTTGGCCGAATTACCTCTGATAATTTTAGTAGCGTCTTCACATAGATAAATATCAACATGATCTTCTTCATTTAATTGTTTGATAACAGAAATTTGAGTATTGACTTCCACCTGTTCATATGGCTGAGGACATCTTCTTTTACTCTTGTTAGTAACATCAATAAGTAAATTTTTCTTAACTTGGTTCGAATATGGGGGTGGCTCAACATACTCCTCAATTCTCACAGATGATACTCGCTCTATCTGTTTAATAACTTTAGGAATAACAATAGATTGTTTAACAGGTTCAATATAAGTTTCAAATCCACTTTTAGGAATACAGATATGCTCAGCAAAAGATTTAGCTATTTCAAGTATAACATAAGGATCAAGATTGAATGTATCACTCATATTTTTAAACAAGATAGAAGTAGAGAAGCTCTCCACACATGAATATCCATAATCAAAATAAGGTTCATTACCTTTATTAAGTTCCCAGTGTCCAGTATTTTCAGAAATAGTTTCCAATAGGTTCCATGCTTCTTCTACAGTATTATTTGTAAAACTCCCACCAGATGAATTGTCCAGAATTTCCTTATGCTTCATAGGTAGCCTCACATAAAAGTTTATCAATATAAGTTTCTTTGTAAGATCATGACAAGGATTCTCACGAAGGAGTGCCTTCAGTCTTCCCCAAGCTTGAGTAATACTCTCTCCCAGATGTGGCCAGAAATTAAATATATAGGAGCGACTCTCATAAGCTTCTCTAGGAGTAAAATATTTAAGAAAGAAAATCTTCCTCGATACACTCCATTCAGTAGTGGCTCCTTCATCCAAAGACCTGAACCAAATACGAGCATTACCAGATAAAGACACAAATAATAGCTTCCTTTTCACATAGTCCTCAGACATACCAGGAATCCTAAATAAGCCACGTATTTCTTCAATCATTTCAATGTGTTCACGTGCAGACTTAGTTCCATCCCCTGAAAATATATTCTTCGTAACCCTTTCAACATGGCCAGTGGGAATTTCAAATCCCACTTCAGGTATCTTAGACACAGCAGTTTCAACCACTTTAGTAGTAGTGAAATAAGCACTTTCATATAGAGCAAGGTGCAGCGAGGAACGATTCTTAAATGCCATAGTATCAATCAAATAAAACATCAAATATAATTCAGCTTTCAAGTTTCCTTACCAAACTTCTTACCAATAGCGCTACGCTCCCCGGCAACGGCGCCAGAAAAGTATCTTGATGAGTCCCAAGTGCAGGAGATCAATTGTAGTACCTTTCAATTAGAAAAGGTTGTCGAACCCACGAGGAGCTGAAGGTATTGGTTAGAAAGAATGATAAATAAAGCAATGAAAGATGCAAATGTTTTTGGGATTTTCAGTTGTATGATTGCAAAGATAATAAAAATGTCGAAAGTAAATAGTAACAGTTGAAAGCCCAATCCTCTATGGGCAAGAGGACAAGCTCAAATGGTGTGTAACTTATATGTGGAAAGCGTTCCCGAGGGCGGCATGGATATCACTAGGCATAGAGATTTGTTAAACAACACGTTGCATATCTTGTCAAGTTTTAATCTTCTTGGGGCGGAGCCATAACTAGGCATAGCTAAATAAATAATCTACAACCCCTTATGATGGATCATGTAGCCAATTAAATGACTGCACAAGAATTATTAAGACACAAAGTCTCACAATAGCATTACACTCTAAGGTCCCCGACACTACTACCCACATAATATAACTGCATGACTCCGTCTTAGGCTTACTTGTGCTCCCAAGTCTTCCTCAATTCATTACACTACGTTGTTCTCCTATGAGCCCTTATAGGTGAAGTGTTGTGCAGCCGACGTTCGCACAACACCATCATAGAATCACATAGAAGATAAACTCTTGACAAAATACCAACACATGTTATATATAAATCATTGCCAATTCATCCTATGCCCTCGGTAACATATGGGATCTACTCACAACATGCAAACATGATCATAATCAGTGGCATAAAGGGTACAACACAATCTGAAATAAATACTTCACCACCAAATAATGACAAGCAACCAATCACAAACATGAATAGGAGCACAAGACAATGATCGAGGGTATAGCAACTCTCAAACTATGAGGGGAACGGAGTGGATCACGGAGATGGTGATGGAGATGGTGATGGTCTTGGTGATGGTGTTGATGTAGAGGCCTCCTCCTACGCCAAGGAGGAGAGGTAATGATGATGGCGGTGATTTCCCCCCTCTCCGGAGCTCCGGAGCAGCAGGATCTGACCCCCTTCAGAGAGAATCAGGAGCTCCGCCGCCGCCACGGCCTCAGATAATTCGGGAAAAATTAGGGCGTCCTTTCTCGGGGAAGACGAAGGCGTACATAAAAAGCCCCAGGCGAGGAAGTGCCCGAGGCCCCGTTTGGTGGGTCCCACGCAGCCCCTGTACCTGGCAGAGTGGGCCCACCCCATTTGGGCCTCGTGGCCTTCCTCTCTTCGGTCTTCTTTCCATCGCCCTTCTTTCGAAGAAAAACTACCGTGGTATTTTTTCCTTTAATTATTTGGGTTCGCGAAACTCCTGAAACAATAAAGACAAAAAAGGGGGGTATTCTGCCTCCCAGATATTAAATACCAAAAATAAGGACTTTGTATGAAAGTCCCATAAATCATCTAAAACATGCAAAACATTGATATAACAGTGCAAATAACATTCCCATATGATAATATAAGGTATAAAAATGATGATATAAAATGCACGTATCAGCAAGCCGCGAAACAGTAGCTAGAGTGAGCGAGTTAGCGATCGTATACGCAAAACAGCGAACCTACAGACGTGAAACATGGGCCAGGCCCAGCAAGCAGCATCAAGCGCGGGGTGGTACGCGGAGCGACCTTAACGCATGCTAAACGCGTGAAATAGGAGCTCCCGGTCCCTTAAGCTGTGTTTGGATGTTGGTATTGAGGCTTGGAATTGGCTTTCTGGAATTGGAAGGCCTGAATTCACTTGTTTGGATGTCCACAGAATTTGGGTTGGAAATGGCAGCCAATTCCGAGCCCGCTTCCGCGTGCGTGGAGTTGGGCTCCCGCAATTCCGAGCCTCTCCCGTCGGTATTGTGTGGAATTACCGGTCGAGCTCCTCCGCCCCGTCCCTCCTCTGCCTCCTCGTCTCCGCTCCTCGCCTCATACCTGTTGGGAATATGCCCTAGAGGCAATAATAAAATGGTTTATTGGCATATTCATGTTTATGATAATAGTTTATTCTCCATGCTATAATTGTATTAACCGGAAACATAATACATGTGTGGAATATAATCAACCAGTTGTCCCTAGTAAGCCTCTACCGGACTAGTTCGTTAGTCAAGAGATGGTTAGAGTTTCCTAACCATGGACTTGTTATAGTCACTTGATAACGGAGTCATATCATTAGGAGTAATGATGTGATGGACAAGACCCAATAATAAAGAGTTGCAATTGATCGTGTCACACTGTTTCATTGCCAACACTTTTAGTATGCCAAGTATAGTTTCCTTAGACCATGAGATTATGTCACTCCCATTTACCGGAGGAATACTTTGTGGACATCAAACGTCACTTCGTAACTGAGTGATTATAAAGGTGGCTTTCAAGTATCTCTGATGGTATTTGTTGGGTGACATGAATCAAGAGTGGGATTTGTCCTTCCTTGTGACGGAAAAGATATCTCTGGGCCCTCTCGGTAATATAGCATCATAAAGGTTGCAACCATGTGATTAAGTGTTAATCACGGAGATCCTATATTATGGACGAGTAAAGAGAATTTGCCGGGTAACGAGATGAAACTAGATATGGAGATATCGACGATCGAATCTCGGGCAAATTAAATATCGGTGAGGGGAATCATATATGAGATTAAGAATCTCCGGCATCGTGGTTCAATCGATAAAGAACTTCGTTGAATATGTAGGAGTCAATATGGGCATCCCGGTCCCGCTATTGATTATTGATCTGATCATGTCTGCATGTTCTCGGACCCGTAGGGTCACACACTTAAGGCTTCGATGTAGCTAGGGTTAGCGATGAGATAATTGATGGTATGTACGAATGGTGATTAGGAGTCTCGGATGGGATCCTAGACGTCACGAGGAGTTCCGGAAGAGTCCGGGGAATAAGATTCATATAAGGAAAGTGGTTTCCGGAGGTATCGGAAAAGTTCCGGAATATTTGCATAGGGTACCGAAAGGTTCTAGAAAGTTCTAGAGGAGTCTAGAAGTGGGACCCACCTAAAGTGTGGGGCCCACATGGACCAAAGGGGTGCAGCTGGCCACTTGGGCCAGCCGCACCACACAAGGGCCCATATGGGCCAAACCGGCCAAAGGGAAGAGTTGGAGTCCTAGGAGGACTCAACTTGCTTGGTGGGCAAGTAAGCCCTAGGGCCGGCCGGCCCTAGGCTTGCCCTTGCCTCCACCTATATAAGGGGGGTGGAGGGAGGGGTGCAGCACACCCCAAGGGGAGCCCCAAGCCGCACCACACCACCAAGCCGCCGCCTCCCTAAACCCTAAACCCTAGGGCGCCACCCCTCTCCCCGGAGGGCTGCCGTCACCAACACCTCCACCTCTATCCGCACCACCCCCTAGACCTAGGGGCTGCTGCGCCTCCTCCTCTCCCTCTCCTCTTGCTTGGCTTGGCGAAGCCTTGCTCATGGAGATCTACATCATCAACATCACCACAACCGTCGTGGTGCCGAGATCCATCTAGCCACGTCCTCCTCGCTTGCGGGATCAAGGAGTGGACATCTACATCGAGCCGTATGTGTGGATACCGCGGAGGTGCTGCTCATTGCGGCGCTTCATCGGATTAGATATTCGAGGAAATACATCTCCTCGCGACTAGATGCGTCTAGTTACGGGGATCGACTAGCCAACCCCTGCACCGACAAAACGCGTTTGTTCGATCTTCAAGGGTAAGAGATTGGATCTCGCCTTCGCTACCTTCGCCTAATAGATCTAGATCGTGGGGTTTCTTCCGCTTGTTTCGTAGGAAATTTTTTGTTTTCTATGCAACGACCCCTGCAACACCGCCTCCTCGTCTCCGCCCCTCGCCTCCCGCCGCCTCCTCGACCTCCTCCACCGCCTCCTCGTCTCCGCTCCTCGCCTCCCGCCGCCTCCTCTCTCCTCTCCTCGCCGGCCCTGCCTCCCGCCGCCCCGAGCTCGCCCGCACGCCTCCATTCCCCGAGCCCGGCTCACCTTGCTGCCGCCGGTCCACCTCCTCCATCCGCGCGACGCCTACACCGCGCCGCTCCGCCCGAGCCCGTCCAGTGTGTCGTCGGCCGCTCCTCCACCTCGCCCGGACACGAGCGGCGGGAGGGCACACGGCGGCCGGCAGGAAGGGGAACGGCGACGACATCTTGCTCGAGGGCCATCTTCGGACCCTGTTCTTCCTCAACTCGGGCTAAATCCTGCAGGAACTCCTCCTTGCCCGAATTCAATTTTAGATATACATCCAAACACAAATTTGGAATTCACTCCTCTAATCAATTCCAAGTACCAATATTTTACAAACCAAACACCAGAATTGGTATTAGAACCCAATTCAATACCTAGGATGATTTGGTATTCGTTTCAATTCAATTCCAAGCCCTCCAATTCATACATCCAAACACAACCTTAAAGTTTCTCAAAACAAAAATGTGATCCCTTAAAAAAAAGTGACTCGTGGTCACTAGTATAGTTTGGCTCGCACGAATCTCATTGCATATAGTACTGTAATTCATAGATCCACATTAGGACATTATTCTTTCCAGGCACGGGACATACTATCATCCACTGAAAACAGTAAAGTAAACACCATATACCACACTGGGAACATAAAGGTTCTGATCTAAAGCCGCCGCACCAGTTTCAACAGTAATCGTCATAAAATCATAGCACGACATTGCACATGTGTACCTCCATTTCGTCTGAAATAAATAACAGAAACAGGATTATCAAGTTCCTTATCCAAGATTATGGTTCGGTCATCACATCACGCTTCAATCCGGCCAGCTCGGAATAGTTGGACGATATTTATAGGTGCCACCGAACGGTCAATGCCCCAAAAGACTAGCTTATCTGAACCCTGCAAGGAGCAAGGTGATGTGCAACGTAGACCTCTGTCGCGTCATAAGCTCAACAGTACAGAATCAATCAGCTTTTTTTCTCTTGCAAACGAATCAATCAACTCAAGAACCTCTCGCCAATCAGCCAAATACTGTGCCACATAGAGACGGTCATCGAAGAAACAGTGGATCTCATGATTTGGGGCTATAGCGACCTCAGTCAAGATGCCCGCTTCTGAAACAACGTCGTTGGGTGGTCCGGTCCTCCGAGTCTCCATCAGCAGACCTCTCAACTATATATCACGTCGCCAGGTCGCCCTCTCTGAAAGCCACGCATCAATGCATTATATATCCAAATGGCTGCCTGCCTGGCTGGTCTTTGAAAGGAAACAATGCACGTGATATGATGGTTTCCGCAGGTGCATGAATATGATTTCCCAGAACGATAAGCCCTTTCTTTCTTTTTTGAAACAACTTTTGTTGCTGATAAACTAGAGTTATTAGCATAGAACCACCACATTTCATGTGAAATTTCGAAAAAACCACCACTTTGCGTTTGGATCACAAAAAACCACCAGTATTCACGACATTTGTTGCAATGTGCGCTAATAGTCGATTGAACACGAATTGACACGATTTCTGACACATGGGACCCACCAGTCAGGGCTTACGTGGCAGCAAGTGTAGATTTTTCCTGACGTGGACATGGGCTCACCTGTCAGATAATAAAAAAAATCTAAAAAATAAAAAAGTCAAAGGACGGATGTGGGATGCTTCTAGTCGTGGGCACCGTCCTCATCTTCCCAGCCTCCGGCCAAGCGCCCGCACGGTCGATTCACTCATACCTTGCTCGTCCTTGCGCTAGGAGCCGCTGAGGACAGTGGTCGCGCTGCCATCACGCGAGTTTTGCACACAGTTCGCGACCTGGTTGCCGGCGTTGGCACCCACGCGGGGGAGCACAAAATTGGTTCGTGCGTGCGGCCGGTCGGTCATGGACGCGTCGTTCTTCCACGAGCTCAGGCGGCAGGCCTCCTCCTACCTCACCGGCAAGATCCGCTCCGCGCGCCCCAAGCTCCGCCGTCGGGAGCCACCAAACCCCGGCTACACATGCCCGCGATGAGCTCGGCCGCGAGCCGGGAGGACGCGACAGCGGCGAGCTCCGCCATGAGCTAGGGGATGCGATGGCCACAAGCTCGGCCACCCCTGCTCGGCCCGATGGCGGCGAGCTCGTCCTCACCCCAAACGGCGGCGGAGTCACTAGATGAGGCCGCCCATGGCTATCGTTCGCCTTCAAGCTTGGCCCGCCCCTGCTCTTCGTTCGCCTTCAAGCTTCAGCTCCCTCTACCCCCCACCCCCTCCAGCATCCCCCAAATCGACCGAAGGGAGGCAGAACGGCGGCGAGAGGCCGAGCTCGGCCACCTCCGCATCTCCACAATTCAGGCGGCGAGAGTCAGCTGCAGAGTTGCCCCGGCCGGCGGCGGAGACCTCGAGGAGCTGTGGAGGGGCCCCGGCCGCGGCGAGCTCAACGAGGAAGCTCATCTCCACGAACGCCCGATCGGCGGCTGCGAGCTGCAGGTGTGGGATCGTGCCCGCGGCGAGCTGCAGGGCGTGGGATCGTGCCTGGCCGGCCACTGCGAGCTGCAGAAGCGGTTATGGCTTTTTTTAGATATTTTAATTTTTTAAGTTGGGCTGCCCATGTGGGACCTAGTGGAACCGAGTCCACCTGAGAAAATTGTCCACCTTATTGCCACGTAAGCCCCTACTGGTGGGACCCACTGTCAGAAATCGTGTCAATTTGTGTTCAATTTGTTTTTAGCGCGAATTACAACAAATGTCGTGAATACTGGTGATTGTTTGTGATCCAAACGCAAAGTGGTGGTTTTTCGAAATTTCACGTGAAATGTGGTGGTTCTGTGCTAGAGAAGGTCTGGAAAGGATGGTCGGCCACTAGAAAGCAACAATTCAGCTCGATAAACTACCTTACTCGGTAACAGAAGTCTAACTGTACTGATCAACCACCAACTGGTGTCTTAAACAATGGCAAGAGATGTTGCAGATCTTGTATAACCGAGGGCACATAAGAACAGAATGTACAGTCATCTAGGGGGGTTGCTGATTGATTGCCTGTCACGAGAACCATGTCGGCAGTGGTACAAGTGCACAAAATCTCAGAGGCAGCGAGCGCAGAGTCCCCTGTCTAGCCGAAGAGAACGACAGAGAAATAAAAATTGCTTCTGCTTCCTCCAGACCATGCAAAACGTACCACGCCCCAGTAGCAGCCAGCCTCTGGCTCTGTAGCCCTGGATACCGTATCGATCGGCGATCATCAGAGTTTTGTCACGAGGAGTAGCACTGTGCCGAATTTGTACTAACTTACAAAATTAGCAACACTTTTTATGCATAGGAGAGTATAGAACATATACCGGTAACACCATAAGAGCATCTCTAGTGGAAGTTGCGAAATTATGTCCAGCACCGTCTAAAACTTCAGGTTTCCAGACCAGCACCCCAAACAAGTCGTACGTTTTATTCTTGTTAGAGGTTTATATGTGGGGATGTGGAGAAATACGCGTGCGACTTGCTTGTCCGGCACCGCCAAGCCACCCCCAAGGTTAGGCGCTCTCATGACACATATTTGGGCTGGACGGGACCTTTAAAGGCTCCCAATTTGCTTGTTTCACTACTGCTATATTTTTAAATATAATAATATTGTTGAGTAAATAAATTATAGTTAGCCAATTGATAGAATTATGAGTAGATAATTATGAGAGAATGAGTGGCAGGTGAAAACCGATGCTTAGTTGAGTGGCGAAAATTTAATGGAGTGTCTCGAAGAGTAGAAAACATGCATGTTTTGCCCATAGATTTCCAGATGATCCCGTGAGGGCTGTGTTTAGGCTTTCCAACATGATTAATTTTTTAGCAACATCGCTGACAAGCCACGGGTGAAAAAAGCCATGAAGAGGGAGCAGTGGCGAAGATAAACAATGGTGATGCGTGAAGTTTACTCAAGATCACATGGACTTGCTATGAGATCGGTGAGGACGATGAATTGATTTTGTTTGTTGAATCTATTTTTCCTTGCTTATGGGGGCTTGAAGTTTGTGTATTGTCGTTGCCCAGGTTGTTTTGCCTTAAGCGATTGATGTGGTGGACTTCTTGTTGATGTTCGCTTTCTTTCTTTTTTTTTTTGAACAAATTCGTATTCTTTATTAATTACTCAATATCTTTCTTTTTTTGAACAAATTCGTATTATTTATTAATTACTCATTATCGGTTACATCACCCCACCAACTGTGGATAAAGGAATAAAGGCGGATTAACAGTCCATACACCAGAGTCCTCATAGACATGGCAATAAAATGAGCCGCCTTGTTTGCCTCTAGCGGACAGTGTACTAAATATATCGAGTCGAACCCTGCTATATGATCAAACGACATTCATCGAGAAACACCATACTATGGACGAAATAAATGAACCTATTCAATGAAAGACGTCTAGATACATGTGTTTAATAAAAAAAAACTGAAACATTTTACAATTTGAAACGAATGGATTGTTATTTGTATTGACTTCTGTTTTGCGTCTACAAACTATACGTTTTCTTTATGGAATTGCGGAGGAGAAAATCGACGGGAGCTCGTTTTGTCAGGGAAAAAATATGAGCAACTCCTTGCCACGCATCCATGACGGGCGGGGATCAGAGCCAGCGTCTGCTGCTGATGCGTGCAGAATCGCTGCGGTCGTCGGCGTGGCAAGGTACTGCAGAGCATGGGGCTCGTGACTCGTGGCCAGCACAGCAGCACCGCCGCCTACTCGTGGCCCCTGACGTCTGCCACGCCCACGCACGCACGTCCACCGGCAGCTGTACAACGCCTCGTCGTATAAAAAGAAGCATCATCAAGTACGACAGGATCAGCGACGCGAGAAAGGACGCAGAGCCTGATCACCGCACCATGTCACCATGTCAGGTATTCTTCACGGCGAGGCGAGGCCAGCAAGCGTCCACGCTTCAATGCAGCACCTGCAGTGAGCAGTCCATCTATGATCTATCACATGATGAGTTGATGACAAGCAATTTACCGGAGTGAAACGAGCACGGGTTAAACAGGACGGCATGACGATAATGATTTTTATTACTCCAAGTGTGGCGGGGTGGGTGAGTATAGATAGATGGGTAGAGACTACAGTCCGAGCAACAGAACAAAAAGAAAGTTAAGGAACGTGTGATCCATAGCCGTTGCAGGTCGGGGAAGACAAAGGCACGGGCCATGAAAGCTGGAGGCCACGACGGCCGGCGCCGCTGCTTTCCTCGCCGCAAGTAGGAGGCAATTGTGCGGCAGACGATCGCTCTTCTCACGTGGTGCTCCCCTCCAATAGTAGAATACAGAAGGCTAGCTAGAACTTTGAGAGCAACAAAGCAAAGGTGGCGACCAACGGAACGGAAAAGAGGTTGGAGCCGAGAAAAAACAAGATGCCACACATGCGGATTATCAGCAGTTTTTAGCGGATTATCCGACCTTCTCAATTAGGAATACCCGATTAAACTAGTCCAATGGGCTAGCACAAATACACAATTAATCTGTTAGTCTGTGAGTCCATGTGTCTCCATTAGTTAGTCTCCCTAGACTAATTACTTCGTGCATATGCATCAATTTCGTCGTGCACCATTGCGCTGGACCAAATAACGTCTCGCCGGTTGGACCCATATTACCTTCATCTTATTTTCTCTGAGAAAAAATTCTGGTTTGGCCAAAATCTAATGTTCCACGATTTCTCATCCACACATGCATTTCATTGATCAATTTGCATGAATGCCACTTGGGCTTCATAAAGTGTTTCTAATATTTGCAGCCCTACTGGTGGGAGGACCGAGTGATATGGATGGTTGAATGAGCAGATAAGATAAGGTGATTTAAAGAATCAAATCATAGTAGAAGGGCAAAGTGTTGATTCTGCTACCTAACTCACATGTTACTATGTGAATAAAAAACAGAAAAATAATAAAATATTGTAAAATGTTGCAACTTTTTTCGTGATGAACACATACAAGTTTCTAATATATTTCAACTTTTGTGATGCAATGACATGCGTGTAACAAATCAGTTCTCTAAAAACATATTTAAAACAAATACTATTTTGGTTGTTGATTTTTTTTACATAAAGCATCACACATGTCATTTCACAACTAAACTTGACACTTATTGAAAAACATGTATATGTTCGTCCTAAATTTTTTCAGAACGTTCCGAAATGTTTTACAGTTTTTTTTTGAAAAACAATTCAGGCAGGAGCATGTCAGTTAGGGAGCCATTTTGATTTTTTGCATAGATTATCTCTTAATTACTAATATATGGAATGTCTTCTCGTGCCTTGTGTGAAGAAACTGTCTCTTTTTTAGAAGGCTGAGAAACTGTTGTTTTTTGTTTTTAGATCACTGCTGAAGATGGTCTGACCTGAAAATCGGGCTTCTTGTTTCCTAATTAATTTAGACGGGCTTGGGACTGATTCTTGGCAAATTAACTGGGCCTGCTTAATAGGGTGCAACTAGACAGATCGTGCACTTCGACTCCCACAAGAAAAGAAAGATCAGCCCATCAACCCAATTACAAACTTGTTATCGTTCTTTTCTTTCGTTTGAAACGGGAGCAAAAGCTTTGGCCCAATCTATTTATTAAGAAGAGATTTGCCCAATTGATTTATGGAAAACTAGGCGAAAACCGATACAAACACATCAACGAGAACTACTCGTAAAGCAAGAAACCAACGCCCGCATAGGCACACAACAAACTATCGCATCACTTGAACAACACAAAGGAACCCTCGATGAGAACACCAAAACCACAAAACGACTCAAACCAGGAGGACGAGCCAAGAAACCGAAGATCATACATCAAGCTGTTGTGGGCGCCTTTCCAAAGGCGTCACTCTTCTCTTCTTTGTAAATGAGAGACTTCTCCTTCCAGATGCCTGTCCGAGAACGATCACCCACCTTCTTGTTTTTGCCCATAATTGGCGTCTCCGTTACAAGGCAAACAATCGCTTTTCCCAATCTAAGATTAGCAGCCTCCGAACTGTTGAGCACGTCGCAAAGCTCTTTGACAAAGAGAGCATCGGGATTGAGAGTTGGTCCAGTCTGAGAGCTGCTTTCAGTTTCCTAGTAGTGATTCATAGTTCCATTCCACTTCTACACTAGGAGTCTAGGGCATTATTATTTTTTCAGCCACGGGACATACCTATCGACCACTGAAAACAGTAAAGTAAACACCATATACCACACTGGGAACATCAAGGTTTTGATCCACTACGGGAACGGCCTAATGTGCCGACGGCCAGTTTCTACGCCGACGGCAAAAGGTCGGGGCCGTCGGCGTAGCCTCCTGGCAGCCCAGCCGGCCGAGGCAGCCGTCGGCACAAAAATGGCCGTCGGCGTAGAATAACTATGCCGACGGCGGCCGTCGGCGTAGATGCTGTTGTGCCGACGGCGGCCGTCGGCACAGCTTAGCCGTAGGCTGGCCCGGTTAATTAGGGTTATGCCCCCCAGAGCTATGCCGACGGCTTTGCCGTCGGCATAGGTTTTTTTTTACAACCTCCATATTATGTGTTTATTTGTAACTATAAATAATTAAATTACACGAATAAATTACTTACAGACAATAGCAGCTGATGATAGATTTGTCGAGCACACGGATCGTGTGTTTCCTTCGAGCACTTGTGAGCCGTTGGATCGGAAGCACACGGATCGTGTGTTTCCTTCGAGCGCTTGTGAGCCGTTGGATCAGAAGCACACGGATCGTGTGTTTCCTTCGAGCGCTTGTGAGCCGTTGGATCAGAAGCACACGGATCGTGTGTTTCCTTCGAGCACTTGTGAGCCGTTGGATCGGAAGCACACGGATCGTGTGTTTCCTTCGAGCGCTTGTGAGCCGTTGGATCAGGGGTGTGTTTCTTTTGAGGGCTTGTGAGCTGTTGGATCTGCACTCCCACCTCATCCACAGGTACACCTTCTAATCGCCTATAAATAGCGACGTCCCTGCAGCGAACGGCACACAACGAGCGTCTACCTTTGCCACCGAACCCAATGGTTGGATTTAGCCTACCTGCTGGCATGTTCCCTGGCATTATTGTGTTTGTCCTTGTTCGTCGGCCAGCCATTGGAGCCACCTCCTGTAGGTCGGTGAATAAGGACAACACAATGACGCTGTTGGAAACACAAGCCCTTAGGTAGGTTGAATCCAACCACTGGATTAGGGTGACACAATGATGAATTGCCGAGGAGGTGGGAGTGGTGGTGGTGGAAGTGGTAGCCATGCCCCTTGGTCGGATCCAAGCAGCTGCAAGGCGCTCTGATGATCTACAACATTCCCAACACTTTTTGGGACGGTCGTTAGATCATCAGAGATGTCTTGCGGCTGCTTGGATCGAAGGTCGATTTGCTGCTCACGACGACGCGAGACGGATGCGCAAGCTTCCGGATGGGCAAAACTAGTGTTGGATCAGCCACACGACCCTATATAAACCGTGTGTTTTGTGGAGAACAACCGGTGCAAAAGCTCTGTTTTGGGCCGCGGCGTTTTTCGCGCGCGAAGCGCACCCCTTTCGTACCGGTTATATATTACAACCGGTATTAATGGGATTTTGTTTTTTTCTCTCTTATTTTTTCTTTCTTATGTTTTCTGTTTATTTTTTTCTTTCTTATGTTTTCTGTTTATTTTTTCTTTCTTATGTTTTCTGTTTATTTTTTCTTTCTTATGTTTTCTGTTTAACGACACGGCAGACTTTTGGTCACTTGGGGCGAACGGGGTGGAATCTTTGCAAGAGTTGGGGTATATGTGTGTTTTCTTGTACCTAGTGACTAACCTAACCCAACCAAGCAAAAAAATCCACTGAGCTACCCCCTTTCGATGCCCGTACCGGCCGTAGACGGAAAATCTAGGGTTTTCTCCAACGGGTCTAGGGTTTCGCCGGAGAGGTGCTCCGGAGCATCGGAACCCCACCAATAGCTAGGAGGTGCCATATCACATGTGTACAAGTGTGTTTTGGGTTGTAGATGTCCAAGATCCTTCCCCGAGGTGTGACCGGCTTCACGAGCGTCACTGTTTCCTTAGCGAGTTTCTGGGCATATGGCTGGAAACTCCCACATGGGGCGAACGGGGGGGATCTTTGCAAGAGTTGGGGCATATGTGTGTTTTTCTTGTACCTAGTGACTAACCTAACCCAACCAAGCAAAAAAATGCACCGAGCTACCCCCTTTCGACGCCCGTACCGGCCGTAGACGGAAAAGCTAGTGTTATCTCCGGCGGGTCTAGGGTTTCTTCGGAGAGGTGCTCCGGAGCATCGAAACCCCACCATTGGGTTGTATATGTCCAAGATCCTTCCCCGAGGTGTGACCGGCTTCACGAGCGTCACTGTTTCCTTAGCGAGTTTCTGGGCATATAGCTGGAAACTCCCACATGGGGCGAACAGGGCGGAATCTTTGCAAGAGTTGGGGCATATGTGTGTTTTTCTTGTACCTAGTGACTAACCTAACCCAACCAAGCAAAACAATCCATTGAGCTACCCCCTTTCGATGCCCGTACCGGCCGTAGACGGAAAAGCTAGGGTTATCTCCTTCGGGTCTAGGGTTTCGTCGGAGAGGTGCTCCAGAGCATCGAAACCCCACCAAAAGCTAGGAGGTGCCGTATCACATGTGTACAAGTGTGTTTTGGGTTGTAGATGTCCAAGATCCTTCCCCGAGGTGTGACCGGCTTCACGAGCGTCACTGTTTCCTTAGCGAGTTTTGGGCATATAGCTGGAAACTCCCACATGGGGCGAACGGGGCGGAATATTTGCAAGAGTTGGGGAATATGTGTGTTTTTCTTGTACCTAGTGACTAACCTAACCAAACCAATCAAAACAATCCACTGAGCTACCCCCTTTCGATGCCCGTACCGGCCATAGACGGAAAAGCTAGGGTTATCTCCTTCGGGTCTAGGGTTTCGTCGGAGAGGTGCTCCGGAGCATCGAAACCACACAAAAGCTAGGGGGTTCCATATCACATGTGTACAAGTGTGTTTTGGGTTGTAGATGTCCAACATCCTTCCCCGAGGTGTGACCGGCTTCACGAGCGTCACTGTTTCCATAGCGAGTTTCTGGGCATATAGCTGGAAACTCCCACATGGGGCGAACAGGGCGTAATATTTGCAAGAGTTGGGACATATGTGTGTTTTTCTTGTACCTAGTGACTAACCTAACCCAAACAAGCAAAACAATCCACTGAGCTACCCCCTTTCGACGCCCGTACCGGCCGTAAACGAAAATCTAGGGTTATCTCCTTCGGGTGAAGGGTTTCGCCGGAGAGGTGCTCCGGAGCATCGGAACCCCACCAAAAGCTAGGGGGTGCCATATCACATGTGTACAAGTGTGTTTTGGGTTGTAGATGTCCAAGATCCTTCCCCGAGGTGTGACCGGCTTCACGAGCGTCACTGTTTCCTTAGCGAGTTTCTGGGCATATAGCTGGAAACTCCCACATGGGGCGAACGGGGGGGGGGGGGGATCTTTTCAAGAGTTGGGGAATATGTGTGTTTTTCTTGTACCTAGTGACTAACCTAACCCAACCAAGCAAAACAATCCACTGAGCTACCCCCTTTCGACGCCCGTACCGGCCGTAGACGGAAAATCTAGGGTTATCTCCGGCGGGTCTAGGGTTTCGCCGGAGAGGTGCTCCGGAGCATCGGAACCCCACCAAAATCTAGGGGGTGCCATATCACATGTGTACAAGTGTGTTTTGGGTTGTAGATGTCCAAGATCCTTGCCCGAGGTGTGACCGGCTTCACGAGCGTCACTGTTTCCTTAGCGAGTTTCTGGGCATATGGCTGGAAACTCCCACATGGGGTGAACGGGGGGAATCTTTGCAAGAGTTGGGGCATATGTGTGTTTTTCTTGTACCTAGTGACTAACCTAACCCAACCAAGCAAAACAATCCACTGAGCTACCCCCTTTCGACGCCCGTACCGGCCGTAGACGGAAAATCTAGGGTTATCTCCGGCGGGTCTAGGGTTTTGCCGGAGAGGTGCTCCGGAGCATCGGAACCCCACCAAAAGCTAGGGGGTGCCATATCACATGTGTACAAGGGTTTCGATGACCGTGGAAGGGGTAGACGACACGGTTGACTTTCGGTCACCTGTTTAGGGTTTCGCCGGGGAGGGGCTCCGGAGCGTCGGAATCACGCCGGAATAATTTGCGTGTGTCTAAATTATAATTTTTAAAATATTAATAAAACTGTATAAATTTATAATGGAGTAAATTATAATGTTTATAAAACATTAATAAAATTGCTAATAAAAAAACTATGCCGACGGCTTTGCCGTCGGCATAGATTATGTCTTGTTGTGCCGACGGCTAAGCCGTCGGCATAGGACCTAAAATTCTAAAACCCGGCCCACCCGCGCTCGCAGCTCCCTCTCCGCACATCTCCCTCCCCCGCATCCCCGCATCCCCGCCGCATCCCCGCCCCCTCCCCCGCATCTCCCTGCCACCGCCGCCGTCCTCGCCTCCCCGCCGCGTCCCCGCCCCCTCCCCTGCTCTCCTCCGACCACGCCCCTGCCCCCTCCCTGCTCTCCTCCGACCGCGCCCCCGCCCCCTCCGGTCGCGCCCCGTCCCCTCCGGCCGCGTCCCCGGCCAGCTCCCCTCCGTCCCGCTCCCCTCCGCTGCCCGCATCTCGCCGTACTCGAGGTCGGGATCCTCTCCTCCCCGCTCCCCTCCGGCCACCCGCGCCCCGAGCCCGCCGCCCCCTACCGGCTCCCCTCCGGCCCGCCGTCCGCGCCCCCTACCGGCTCCCCTCCGGCCCGTCGTCCGCCGGCCGCGCCCCTCCCCGCTCCCCTCCGGCCCGCCGTCCTCCCCTAGCTCGCGCCCCGGCCACCCGCGCCCTCCCCTGCAGGTGAGCCTACCCGAGGCTATTTTTTTAGGTTTTGTTTAATTTTCTGTTAATATTTTAGGAGTGATAGTTAATTTTCTGTTAATTAGTTTTTTAGTACTGTTAGTATGTTAGTGTTAGCTATTATGTTTAGGGGTGGGCATATTAACCGATGATCGAAATACCGAACCGAAAAAATCGAGACCGAATCCGAATAGACCGAAACCGAAAATGTGTTAGCGTCTTGTTTTTCATTGTAGAATCTGATTTCTATTGCATCCAATGTTTGCATCGTGTTTATTTGAAAATCCATCTGAGAAGTGTGTATGTTTTTGTTTCATTTTTCAAATCAATCGGTCAATTCGGTACTAACCGAAGACCGAACCGAATTATTGGCGACCAAACTCCTCGGTTAGCAGTTCTCCAAATAACCGATCGGTCATCATATTTTAACAACCGAATTTCTTTAAAATCCGATGTACCGAACCGATCGGTTCGGTCTAACCGTACGCCCACCCCTAATTATGTTAGTGTTATCAAATTTTCTGTTAATTAGTAGTGCATGCTTTATTTTTTAAATACAAAAATTGCTTTGATACTTCAGAGCTTAAGTGTTGAAATTTAACAAAATTAATTTCTCTTATTTTTAGATGTCGTAGATTCCCGCCGCCCACAGCCGCCAGTACCGTTGTTGCGAGGCTTCTTCCGGAGCTGAGGAGGGCCGTCTCGGTGCCCCTGTTCCGTCGCGACCTCCTCGACCATCTCTCCCCCGTTCACGCTTCGAGGGTATAACTCTTTCGCCTCTCTTGCTGCATAGGTTTATTTTGGTCTAGAGAAGGTGTCTTCACCAAAGGAGCCGATGACGTTGATTACTATGGAAGGTTAGAGAAGGTGTCTTCACCAAAGGAGCCGATGACGTTGATTACTATGAAAGGTTAGAGAAGGTGTCTTCACCAAAGGAGCCGATGACGTTGATTACTATGGAAGGTTAGAGAAGGTGTACGAGCTGACGTTCAATCGTACGAACCTAGAACTCAAGCTCGTTGTGTTCAAATGCCACTGGTTTGACCCACACACAGGACCACACGGTGGACATAGAAGTACCCCTTCCATTGGGTTAGTCGAAGTTAGGCCTTCAACCACCTATAGCGGAGCCGGTGTCTTTATTGTGGCTCACCAAGCCAAGCAAGTTTATTATTTTCCCTACCCATGTCATGAAGAGGGACTCAAGGGATGGGAATTCGTGTTCCAGGTATCACCACATGGTAAGCAACCCATGCCCAATGCTGACGATTACAACAACATTGACCCTGTAACATACGAGGGAATTTTATATCAAGAGGAAGTGGACTTTGGGGACTTTGATTTACAACCGGGTGGTCTTGAGAATCTCGAGAACGATGCACAAACTCGTGGTGAGTCAGTGGACAATCTAAAGGACATAGATATGCTCGAGAAGTTTCATGCGGGCAAAGTCAACGATGATGAGCCTCCACCGTGCGAGGAGCCTCCAACTTACTACTCACGTGATAGCGATAGTGATAGTGAGAATGAGAACCAAGCTAATTATGAGAGTGATGATTCGAGGTGAGGGTCTATATTTTATTATGTCTTTTTACTTAGTGATGATTCGAGTATTTATCTTAGTGTCTACATTTATGCGTCTCTACTCTCTATGCTTACACGTCTTTATGCTTAGTGTCTACATTTTTGAATGTCTTTTTTGCTTAGTATTTATCTTTTAACATGCTTGTTAATTGCATTACGTCTTTATGCTTACTGTCTACCTTTTATTATGTATTTATGCTTAATTGTTTTCTCTTTCTCAATGCAGGTGATTCAAGAATATGAGCCAAGGCAAGGAATCTTCGGCGTCCTTACTTAGGTCGCTGAGGCAAAAGAAGGTTACGCGAAGTGGAAGACCATCAATTCCTTTTGCGTTACCCCGAGACCAGCGATGCGAGAGGAGGACGAGGACGAGGTGTAGGTGGCGGGGGAGGTGGAGTAGACTTGGAGCCACCACCCTCCGCTTCTGGCGACGTGGCTTCCCAGTTGCAGTTGGAGGCCTCGTCTAGAGACGAGCCGGAGACAGAGTCTAGAGACGAGGCGGAGTCTAGACCGGAGGCGGAGGCGGATGCCGAGGCGGAGGTGGAGGTGGAGGCGACAGGGAAGCTGAGGATTCGTGGGGAAGCGGGAGTCCCCGGTCAGGCACAGGAGCCTACTACCGAGGAGGGGAAAGCCCTCATCCAGCCTAACTGTAAAGAGTAAGTGTACTAATTTTGTATTTTTGAACATGTAATTTCATTTTGGTCATAACAATTTGGTATATGTACTAATGTTTGATTATTGTGCAGCAATTGGACCTATCCCAAGGGAACTCGCCAGCCTTCGAGTTTGCTTGGAGCTCTTATTCGGCACTTTTGGCCGGGCTTCTACACTCCTGCCGGCGGCCTCGAGAGGAAGCTAGCCATTACTTGGCTTGACTACGAGGGTGCTCCGTCCCCGGGCTTCCAGAGTGCTGCTGACGCTGTGATCACCAAGTTTTGGGTAAGACATATTTCTCGAGTTTCGTTCATACTTGATTACCCCACCGTGCTAACTCATGACTCCCACAATTTCTTTATGCATATTTGAAGTGCTTTTACCGGGTGCTGGAGGAGCACAAGGCCGAGGCGGACAGGAATTTGCACAGGGCTTGTGTGAGGTTGACACGGCAGCAGTGGTACAACCAAAAGCACACATCCATCAGCGCTTTCTGTTCTGAGAGGGGCATGAGGGCCTACAAGGCGCAGAATGTCCAGAACCCGCCGCAGTTGACCGTCGAGGATTACATGTCGGTAAGTAAACTGTCAATGAAATTCTATATTGCGTATTGCATTTTCAATGATATTACATTATCTGTTCTTTACTTGAGTATTGCATTTTTAGGTAATACCCCTGTGGGCCGATGGAAAATAAGATGCATGGGAGGCGCTGGCTAAGAGGTGGACCAGGGAAGACACTGAGTTCGTCGCCGTGAGCGAGCAGAACAAGAAGAACCGAGGCACCGATGGAACACACAGTGGGGGAAACCTCAACCATGGGCGTTTCAAGGAAAGGCTGGTATGTATATACATGGAGCTACCTGCATTTATTTCCCGTCATGTTGCTACTTGATCCGTACTACATTTCTTTTCCGATGCAGGAGGCCGCTTCCGGGGAGCATCTTAGTGACATGTCAACTTGGAAGAAGATGAAGCAGAAGAAGCTTGATCTAAGCGAGCCTCAGCCCTCGCTTCCCAAGTACTACGGCACAGCCGAGAAGGACTTGGACGCCTACTACACGACGTTCAGTGAGTTATACCTGGAGGTGGATGACCCCCTCGAGCAGGAGACCGACGAGACTGCGTTGATCCTGTCAGGGCACGGGATGGAGCATGGCCGTCCGCGCGTTCTTAGTGCGGTGGTCAGGCCAGCCAGGACCTTCACGCAGGTGAAAGGGGATCGTACGAGCACCTAGAGGGGGGGGTGAATAGGTGCTACCCAATTTTTAATTCTTTTTCAATTTAGGCTTGACATAAAAGATAAATTCTCTAGATATGCAACTACGGTGAATTTATCTATATGACAAGTACAAGAACAGCTAAGCAAGAAGCACAATATAGGGAGATAAGAGAGGAAAGAGATAACCGAAAGGGAAGCACGCGGAGACAAGGATGTATTCCCGAGTTCCTCCTTGTTAAGGGAGTACGTCTCGTTGGAGGGGTGTGAGTTCGCCACAAAGGCCTACTCAACGCCACGAAGGCCTCACCCTATTCTCCGATGAACTTCGCCACAAAGGCTTAGTTCACCTTCCACTATCGGAGACCTTCAAGGAGGAATCTGGAGCCCTTACAACGTTCTTGGGGCACACACCCACAACTTAATTGGGGGCTCCCAAATCAACAACACTGCCACGAATACAACAAGTAGTAAGCAAGAATCTAGGGTAACACAAAGCTAACCCTAGAAACAAGAATCCTCGAGAGAACGAGGGGGAAATGAAGAACGGCTTGGTGAAGATGTAGATCCGGGTCTTCTCCTTCAATCCTCCGAAGATCAACGCGTTTGGACGGAGGAATTGGGAGATCTTGTGATTTTGAGCTCTCAAAAACTAGGGTTCATAAATGCTGGACGAGCTGGCTGTCTTGAGGTAGGTGGAGGGGTATTTATACCCCTCTGCAAAAACTAGCCGTTGTGGCTCACTTAACCCGGAGACTCCGGCCTAGGAGGGCCGGAGACTCCGGTCTTGGCCGGAGACTCCGGTCTCCTTCCGGGGTCCCTCCGGGCAGGCTCCAGTAGCTCCCCACACATGCACGCTTGATCGAAGGGCCGGAGACTCCGGCCAGGAGGGCCGGAGACTCCGGTGTGAGCCGGATACTCCGCACCCGGGCGGAGAGTTGTCGAGGACGCTGGGCAGGCCGGAGACTCCGGCCACCAGGGGCCGGATACTCCGGCCTCCCGGAGACTCCGGGCTTCTTCCGGTGTTCCTCCGGAGGGGTGTCCAGTAGCTCCCCACACATTGGCTAGAGTGCAGGAAAACAAGGGGGCCGGAGACTCCGGCCTGGGAGGCCGGAGGCTCCGGCCAGGAGTTTCCTGCAGCAATCAAAACCTTGCCCTTTCTTCACTTTTTGGTGCAAGATGCTAGGGGTAAAAAATGTCAAAGCCTGCACCACTTAGCATCACATTAGATAGTCATTAGTGTTGTTAACTAACACACAAAACACATAGGGGTTAGGAAATGTTCTTTCAATCTCCCCCTTTTGGTGTTAGATGACAACACTAAGATTTGCAAAAATAAAGGATCATATCATGTGACAAATAGCATCTCCCCCTAAATGTGTGCACATTAGACAAGAAAGTAAATCCACATATAGGGGAGGATGCCACAAATGAAATAAGACATGATATAATCAAGGACACAATCATTTGCAACAATAAGGAACATGATATAGAGGGGTTGATGAAAATGTTAGCAACCATACCTTGTGAGTGAGAATAAAAGATAATTCCAAAGCATATTTCACCTCACACATAATTCAACCATAGATAAAACCGATATCATGTCTCCTTAACGACCACAAGATCCACATCTCACACATAAAAATAGCAAATAGAGTTCAACACAAAGTTCAACGAAATAAAAGGAACACAAGCTCTTAAGAAATGATAAAAGCAAATGCTTGTGCTCCGACCCATGCAAATCCCACGGATAGCCTACTAGAACCATTTCTCCCCCTTTGGCATCGAAACACCAAAAAGGAAGAAAGGCGATGCTAACGAACCCCAAAGAAGTCACTCGGAGTCCTCGTCGGTGGCGTCATCATCATCATCATCCTCATCATATTGAGAGCCACTAGCATCTTCATCTTCTTCAATCTCTCCATGAGGCATTGGAGCCTTTCCGGTGTTGCGTGAGGAAGAAGGCATATTGGAGGACACGTCCTCAAACTCAAAATGTGACCAAGGGAATTGCCTTGCGTGCCAAGCATCATAGGAAATGGCCGGTTCACTACCGGAGGATTCTTCTTCTTCGGCGAGCTCTTCTTGCGTTGCTTTGCCAATGCGAGGAGATGGAGGAGGAGGTGGAGTCTTGTCCCTCTTTTTCTCCAACTCCTTGAACAACTTATTTTGATTGGAGATGATCAACTTCCTCTCCTTATAACCTTCATAATTTTCCCGGTGGAGGCACACATTCATGCGAAGCACCATCTTCTCAAACCAACTAAGCTTCTTCATCTTCCTTTGCACATCATCTTTGCCCTTGCTAACCCATGAAGGAGGGTCGGCATTCTTACTCCTCCTACGAACGGGTGCCACATCTTCTTCCTCTTCTTCACTTGAAGCAAACGGAACACGAGAGGGACCACTTGAAGACGAAGGCTTGTCATGCTTGAGGATTTGAAGAGAGCCGGCCTTGTGAACGGTGAAGTGCACACGATTGAGCGTTGGCACTTGGTCAAGGATAAGCATCATCACATAAGGTGCATAAATAGGATTCTTCATCTCATGCACGGCCCAATGCAACTCGCATTTGATGAAATCCATCACATCAATCTCATAACCTTGACAATTAACTCCGGCTTGAAGCACCTCATAGGAATGAGCAAGAAGATTGACAAGCCCTCCACGAATTGCATCCACATTCCCGGCTTGAGGTGCAATATTGCTTCTAAACATGCGAAGGAGGATATTAAAGGTGGGGAAAAGGTCCTTGTTGGAGCCAACAGCTGATTTGTTGAGATAAAGCGGTGTCAACTTGTTCTTGTCATAATGGACCCCTTCCGTGTGCATGATTCTTCCTTGGGAGGCTTCACCCGTGCGGAACACATAACCAAGCAATGCACCGAACCTTGTCATAGAGGACTCACATCTCATAGGCCCGGTCATCCAAGTCAACTTGACATCAACATCTTCTCCAAACTGAACGGTAGCAAAGAATTGGTGCACTAAGTCGATGTCATAGTTTTGTTGAAGCGACATGAGATGCTCCAACCCTAGCTTGCGAACAATCCACACGGCTTCTTGGAAATATTGTTTAGTGCTAAGGGCGGAAAGATTAAGCACCTTTTGCACACAAACCTTGTTAGGACCCGAGAGCCTGGCAAACACTTCATCCATCACAATCTCTTGTTCCTTTCTCCAAAACCGAGGATTGGAGGTGTTTCGTGGCATATCGAAGAATGGCTGCGACCTCATAGCACGGAACTCGGATTTGTTCAACCCACTAAGAGTGGTCAAATTGTCAAACTTAGCTTTCTTAGCCCTCTCTTGAGCAAGGAACTCTTCTTCGGCTCTTCTCTGTGCAGCCTCTCTAGCAGCAGCACCCCTGTCACGCTGAACCAAGCGGCCATCCTCAGTCCGATCCAAATAAGCACGATTTCCTCTCTTTTCTTTTCTAGTCACCTTATTGGGGTTGTGAGCGATTTTCTTGAGGCGCTGAGAGGAACCTGTGAGTAATAGATAGGAGGTAGCAGGGGGATAAGCATACATGTCCATGGAAACAAGGAATGCATCAATTGGAGAATCGAAAGCACTCAAACTTGATCTACACCGGAGATTCCGGCCTCAGGGGCCGGAGATTCCGGCCATACCGGAGTCTCCGGCCTGGGACAGACCGGAGTCTCCGGCCCTGAGGCTGAGAATCTAGGGTTAGGTCAAATTCGATGCTAAAGATGCTAAAATTGATACATTGAGATGAAAACAAGCCAGCAAGAGATTCTACACCATAGGGAGCAACACTACACACTCTATCCAAGATCTAGGAAGAAACCTAGAGAGGGAGAGAGAGAGGTACCGCTGCTCGACATGGTGGAGGTCTCCAATGGTGGGGAGGAGCTTCCCCAACGTTGGAGAGGAGGGGAGGCCGGCTGGACGGCGGATTCCTGCGGCGGGGAGCGGCCGGAGGGGCTTCTCCAAGTTGAGGGCGGCAGCAGGAGAGAGGAGAGAGTCGGTGAAAGAACAAACGATGCCCGGATGTCGCCTAGAGGGGGGGGTGAATAGGCGATTAAAACTTTTTCTAATTAGGGGCTTGATAATTGCGGAATAAAACTACGTGTTTAAATTAACAAGCCAACAACGTAATTACTAGGCTCACCTATGTGCACCAACAACTTATGCTAAGCAAAACAAACAACAAGGTGATAGCAAGATATGAACTTCAAGCACGAAGGCTATCACAATGTAAATTGCATAAGTAAAGCTCGGGTATAGAAATAACCGAGGCACGCGGAGACGAGGATGTATTCCCGAGTTCCTCCTTGTTAAGGGAGTACGTCTCGTTGGAGGGGTGTGAGCTCGCCACAAAAGGCCTACTCAAGATGCCACAAAGGCCTCACCCTATTCTCTGATGAACCTCACCCAAGGGATTGGTTCACCTTCCACTATCGGAATCCTTCGGGGCGGATTCCGGAGCCCTTTACAACTCCTCTTGGGGCACACACCCACAACTCAATTGGGGGCTCCCAAACTCGTGCCGAAGCTTCACAACTCGAAGTCTTCGCGGCACCTCCAACCGTCTAGGGTACACAATGCACCCAAGAGGCAACAAGCTCTTGGGAACACAATGCACCCAAGAGTAACAAGCTTCTCAACCTTCAACTTCACGTATCACCATGGAGAGAGCAACCCGATGCAACAAATGCAAAAAGGCAAGAGCACACAAAGTGCTCAAATCCTTCACTCCCAAATTCCAACCAAAGCAACTAATGCTATGGAGGGAATAAGAGAGGAAGAACAAAGGGGATGAGCACAAAGCAACCCCAAAATCTAGATCCACAAGATTCCCTCACTTAGAGGGGATTTTGATTGGTGGAATGGTAGATCTAGATCTCCTCTCTTGAAACCCTAAATTTGGGCAAGAATCATTGGAGGGGAAGAGAGGAATCAAGCTCACAAGGATTAGGACAAAGGGGAAGAGCAAGAACAAGTGAGCAAGGTGTGTAACCAGGTTTTGGGGGGGGGGGGGGGGAAGGAGGCTTTTTATAGCCTCCCCCAAAAACTAGCCGTTGGATCCTGTCCAGGCCGGAGACTCCGGAGTAAGTGACCGGAGACTCCGGCCTGCTGGGTCATCGGGGAGGCCGGAGATTCCGGTCCTTGGGGCCGGAGACTCCGGCCAGGCCGGAGACTCCGGGCACCCTCCGGGGTAGCTCCGGACCCCTATCCAGAGGCGCACCACACAGATGCAAAGAACGGGGAGAAAACTTGGGGCCGGAGATTCCGGGTCCCTTGGGCCGGAGACTCCGGTGGGCCGGAGACTCTGGTCCATCTCCGGGGTACCTCCGGACCCCTGTCCAGAAGCGCACCACAGCAGACAAACGGCAGCGAAAAACACAGGCCGGAGACTCCGGGTCCTTGGGGGCGGAGACTCCGGTGTGACCGGAGACTCCGGACCCTCTCCGGGGTAGACCCAAACAGAGATAACCAGAACTGCCATAACTTTTGCAAATGAAGTCCGAATCGAGTGAATCCAATTTTGTTGGAAAGAGGACGACAAGAGCTTACCCTACAAAAACTGAAAATATGAAAACAAGCAAAGGAGATTGTGCGGAGGGATGGAATGGTGAGACCTTTCCAAGCGGATGAACCGGCAAAATCTCCAACACCGAAAACGCACAAGCTTTTTCATCAAGACTCCGTTTTTTATGATCTTGGGCTTGTTTCGAAGATAATCACAAGCCCTACAAGATCATGCATATACACATCATAGTCTATCATGTGAGGAGGAAATCATAAGGAGAGAGTTTGACCTCTCGTAGAAGAGACAAACCGATAAAACCTCCGATATCAAAAACGCAAGAAGATATTCATGAGATCCGTTTTTGATGAACTAGAGCTTGGTATGGAGATGAACACAAGCTCTAAATTCTCACATGGATGAAAGCCAAATAAGAACCAATAAAGATGATTGCATGGATGCAAAGGTTTGAGCTCTCCACGAACGATACGATCATGATACTCGGTCGAGAGCCCCTCTTGATAGTACGGCTATCTATCCTATAATCCGGTCTCTCACTAAACAACATGAGACCGGTAAAATAAAAGCCCTACCAAGATCATACCTTTGCCTTGCGTATTAATCCACTCGAGGTCGATGGAGACTATCTTCATCTCCTCAAGGCGAACCATCTTCTTGATTGCGCTTCGCTTGGTGAAGAATCACATGACGCTCCCCCATACACCAAGATGGGGAGAGCACTTCTTCGGCATATCTTCACTTGAACTTGAGAGTTGATCAACCCGCACAAAGCCTTGATCAACCCAACACTTTTCTTCCCTTGAGCTTGACTCCAACAAATGGAGATCAAGCAAAGCACCTTGCCAACACATGGAGACAAGCTTGGCCTTGATCAACAAATGATCTTGACACAAGCTAAAGAACAACCTACACATAGAGCTCAATGCAAATATTAGTCCATAGAGATTGTCATTAATTACCAAAACCATGCATGGGATCAACCATGCACTTTCAGTCGGGGGTGGAAGAGAGTTGTGAAAACAACTCCCACCCCGATCCCCTTTTTGATCCCCTGGATTCGCCGAGGCCGGAGTCTCCGGCCTAAGCACACCAGAGTCTCCGGGGTGCCAGATTCTCCGTGGCTTAGGGCGGAGACTCTGCCCAGGCCGGATTCTCCGGTGTTAGACACCGGAGTCTCCGGCCCCCACAGCTCAGAGAAGCTGGTTTATGGTGAAGGACATGCATGAGGCAAGAGGAGCAAGTCTTGGGGCAAGGAGAGGCTTGGGATAGACCACACACACTGGGATGGTACTTCACACTCAACTTGCAAAAGCCAAAAGCAATAAAAGCCAAGATTGAGTGAGTTTCCCATAAGAACAAAAGTTTTGCAAATAAAATCCAATAAAACCCAAAAAGAACCAACTCTTCACTAGGAAGAGGTCGGTGGCCTAGACCACCATGTATGAGTTTATGGCATGGCACCGCGAAGATATATCTTGGGTCCATAACCACTACTCGTCATTTAATCTCACAATTCATGAAATGAAGATAGAGATGAATGATTTGTACTATAGGCATATTGGGGGAGGGAGAGCCCAATTTATTAGGACAACACTCCCCCTAAATTCATGCCTACACCTAAACCCAAATAGAGAATTGACCTATAGGTGTGTATGCAAGATGGTCAAGTCAAGCTCCTCGAATCCACGATATTTAGCTCATTCCTCAAATAAGTGAATCTTGCTTCATCAAGTGGCTTCGTGAATATATCGGCAAGTTGGTCCTTGGTTGGCACATATGCCAGCTCAATATCTCCACGGGCAACATGATCTCGAATGAAATGATGACGAATCTCAATATGCTTGGTTCTTGAATGTTGCACCGGGTTGTAGGCGATCTTGATAGCACTCTCATTGTCACACAAAAGAGGCACTTTGTCACAAGTGACACCGTACTCCTTTAAAGTTTGCCTCATCCACAACAATTGAGTGCATGCACTTGCGGCGGCAATATATTCGGCTTCGGCGGTGGAGAGGGAAATGCAATTTTGCTTCTTAGAAGACCAACTCACCAAGGACCTACCAATGAATTGGCACGCCCCGGAAGTTGATTTCCTATCATCTTGATCACCGGCCCAATCCGAATCCATGAAACCCCGAAGAGTGAAAGATGAATCCCTTGGATACCACAAACCAAACCTTGGGGTATGAATTAAATATCGTAGGATTCTCTTGACCGCCAACATGTGGCTTTCTTTAGGAGCCGCTTGATACCTTGCACACACACCTACACTCAACACAATATCGGGTCTAGATGCACAAAGGTAAAGCAACGAACCTATCATGGAGCGGTAGAGCTTTTGATCCACATCTATACCCTTTGGGTTAAGTTGTAGATGGCACTTGGTATCCATAGGAGTCTTCTTCTCCTTAGCATCCACCATGTTGAACCTCTTGAGCATGTCTTGGATATACTTTGCTTGGCTAATAAAAGTCCCTCCTCTCAATTGCTTGATCTCAAATCCAAGGAAGAACTTCAACTCGCCCATCATAGACATCTCAAACCTATCGGTCATAAGCTTTGCAAATTCATCATTAAAAGCTTTGTTAGATGAGCCAAAGATAATATCATCAACATATAGTTGGCATACGAAAAGCTCCCCTTTAACCCTCTTAGTAAAAGAGTGGGATCGATTTGCCCAACTTCAAATCCACGGTCTAACAATAACTCTCTAAGGTGCTCATACCACGCACGTGGTGCTTGATTAAGTCCATAGAGCGCCTTATCGAGCTTGTAGACATGATTAGGGAAGTTGAGGTCCTCAAACCCCGGGGGTTGCTTAACGAATACCAACTCTTTCAAAGGACCATTAAGAAAAGCACTTTTAACATCCATTTGTTGCAATTTAAAGTTATAGCAAGAAGCATAAGCAAGGAGGATACGGATGGACTCAAGACGAGCCACGGGAGCATAGGTCTCTCCAAAATCAATGCCTTCAACTTGAGAGTACCCTTGAGCCACCAATCGAGCCTTGTTCCTCACCACCATGCCATGCTCATCTTGCTTGTTCTTGAAAATCCACTTTGTGCCTATAACATTGCGGCACTCCTTTGGCTTCTCAACTAACTTCCAAACTTTGTTGCGCTCGAAATTGTTGAGTTCTTCATGCATTGCTAGCAACCAATCTGGATCTTCAAGAGCTTCGGCAACCTTCTTTGGTTCAAACATGGCAATATGAGCTTGATGATCACTAAAATTTGCCAATTGCCTCCGGGTGGACACCTTGCCTCTCACATCACCAATAACCTTATCAAGGAAATGTTCACGAAGTTCCATGGTTCTTGCAACTCGAGCTTGACGACGGGCTTCGATATCCTCATTGCATCTTGGAGGTATCACTTGATCATCTTGATCATTTGAGTCCCCGTCTTGACCGGTAGGATGACCTTGATCATCAATGGGCTCGGCTTCAACATTTGAAGAAGATGGTTGAGCAAGGTCTTGATCTTGGCTAGCGTCATGAGATGGAGAGTTTGAATCTTGCATAGAAACATGATCAACGGGTTGAGGGTCTTCAACTTGTTCTTGGGTTGGTGCAACATGCTCTTCTTGGGCAACGGTTTCTTGTGTAGATGAAGGCTCCACTTGAGTAGAGCATTGTCCTTCTCGATCCACCACAAGGGGTTCCTCAATGGGGCGGAAGAAACCCACACCCATTCTTCTTATGGCTTCTTGAGGAATTTCATCATCTACATCGGAAACATGAAATTGCGCCACTTGGGAGCCGTCATTCTCATCGAACACCACACTACAAGATTCTATGATGCATCGTGAAGCTTTATCATAGATTCTATAAGTGTGGGATTCGCCACCGTAACCAACAAAAATACCCTCTAGAGATTTAGATTCGAATTTAGTGAGGCGACAACCTTTAATCAAATAGAAACACTTACAACCGAAGACGCGGAAGTAGGAGATGCTAGGCTTGTTGCCGGTGAGGATTTCATACGGAGTCTTGTTTAAGCCTTTGCGGAAGTAGAGCCGGTTGGATGAGTGACATGCCGTGGATATAGCCTCCGCCCAAAACCTTAACGGAGTCTTAAACTCCGCAAGCATGGACCTTGCCATATCCATAAGAGTCCGGTTCTTCCTCTCGGCTACACCATTTTGTTGAGGGGTATATGCGGCGGAATATTGATGACGAATGCCCTCTTCACTAAGAAACTCATTTAGTGTGTAATTCTTGAACTCGGAGCCATTATCACTCCTAATAGCCAATATGGGGACATTGTGTTGACGTTGCATTTCGGTGGAGAAGTCGATGAAGGTTTGTTGGGTCTCACTCTTCAACTTGAAGAAATAAACCCAAGTGAATCTTGAATAATCATCGACAATCACCAAGCAATATTTCTTCCCACCAAGACTTGCTTCGGGCACGGCACCAAAAGATCAACATGGAGAAGCTCCAAGATCCTCTTGGAAGAAATGATTGTCTTGCTAGGGTGAGGAGAATCATGCATCTTGCCTTCAACACAAGCCCTACAAACACGGTCCTTGGCAAAAGAGACATCTTCTTTTAGTCCGAGTATATGGCCATGGAGACTTTGCAAAGTTCTCATGTTGACATGGGCTAGGCGGCGATGCCACAACCAACCCTTGTCGGCCTTTCCGAATAGGCACATCGAATTTGTAGTGGTTTTCCCCGAAAAGTCAACCACAAACAAATCATCCTCGACGTACCCAACGAAAGCGACCTTTAGAGTCTTGCTCCACAAGATGACCACAACATCAACATCAATAAAGACGGCAAAACCCATCTTATTAAGAGCATGGACGGAAAGTAAATTGTAACCAAGGGATTCGACAAGCATGACATTTACCAAGGTGACATCCTTAGCAACTACCACCTTGCCCAATCCCGTTACCTTAGATTTTGATCGGTCTCCAAATGTGACGGTAGATCCATTTAGACATGTTCGCAACTCCGTCATGATCTCTTTGCTTCCGGTCATATGTTTTGTGCATCCACTATCAAGCACCCATTTTGACCCGCCGGAAGCATAGTCCTACAAGGAATCATTGCTTTGATTTAGGTCCCCATTTTTCAATGGGTCCTCTTTTGTTAGCAACAAGGGTCTTAGGAACCCAAATAGAGCGATAAATAGGCACATTTCTAGGACCAACAAATTTAGCATAGACATCCCCATAATAATCAACAAAGATAATGTAATAGGGGTTAGTCTTTCCCGCAAAGTCATCACTAGTAGTTTTGCCCCTTGTGGCACTACCACTAGCAATGTTGACCCTTTTTGCTTGAGGGGCACTAGGGATGTTGGCCTTCTTAGCTTGAGGGGCCCTAGCATCTTTCATGAAGGACTCCTTCTTCTCCTTCTCAACGAAACCAACACCACCTCTCCCCTCCTTGGAAGGGACAAACGGTCTCTTACCACGGGAGATGGCATTAGCAAGATTAACTTTCAACCTAGCATTTTCCTCAATAATATTTGCATGATCACAAGTAATAGGAGTGGAGGAGCTAGGCACATCAATTTTAGATGGTTGAGCTTGAAGTTGTTCATACGACTCTTTGAGGGTGGAGAGCTCACTCTCCAAAGCCTTGTGAGCCTTAGAGAGATTCTCTAACTCCTCGGTTAGTCTAGAATGACCAACGCCAAGCTCGACCTTTTCTTTCTTGCAAATTTTATATTTTGCTCTAGCATAATCACGTTCCTTAATGAGCTTAGCAACAATTGCATCATTAGTTTCTTCTATGGATTCTAGTTGTTCTTCAAGAGAAACTCTAAGCTCATGTTCTTCTTCAAGGTTATCTTTTAGAGAAGCAATTTCCATGGCATCTTCTCTTTCTATTTTACCTTTTACCTCTAGCATTTCAAGAGCATCATCATATTGACTCATAAGAGTCTCAACATGCTTCTTGGTTTCACCTTGCATGTTAGATATAAAATGATCCAAGGCAACAAGTTCCTCCTTAACTTCAAGACTAGTAGGGTCGTCTACATTACTCATGGCATTGGGAGTTGAAGGAGATGATACCTCATTGGCCTTGGCCATAAAACATCTTGCGGAAGAGGTTGAGACATTTTCATTGGGGGATTCAAAGAGAGATGGAGTTGATGCAATGGCAATCCCGGCCACTTCACTTTTGGTTTCTTCTTCTTCTTCTTCCCCGGATGAGTATTCCTCTTGAGCAATTAACACCATCCGTTGAGGTTTCTTATTGGTGGGATTCTTCTTAAAGAATGGCTTCTTGTTGGGGATCTTGGGCTTAACCTTACGGACAAGTTTGCCTCCATGATGTTCACGGTTTTCAAAGGGATATTCGGCTACGAAGTGATAGCGATCTTGGCAATTGTAGCACGAACGCACCCTTTGGCCACCCTCCTTCTTTCCACTTGACTTGTTCACAAACTCTCTTGCCTTAGATGGACTCTTCCAAAAATCCTTGTGCGAGTGAGACAAAGTGAGAGCCGAGTAGTCCTTGAGGGTGTCCTCAAGCTCCTTGGGATCCCAATGAGATACATCTTCTTGTTCTTCATCATCACTGTCTTGTGCAACCAACTTGGCCTTCAAAGCTAGGGGAGAACTCTTGTGCATTCCAATGGCTCTAGCACGAGCATCTTCGGCGTTCTTGGCGGCCACTTTGAATGCGGACATCTCTTGCATGACTTCCATAGATGACATAAGGTGATAGTTGTGCCTTCCTTGGAGACTCTTCAAGTCGGTTGACTCAAAGGGCCATAGAGCACTCACATACTTCCTCTTGATCCATGCATCATCCACATGAGTTGCCCCAAGTGACCGAAATTGAGTGGCAAGAATCTTGAGTCTTCGATACATGTCTTCATGCTCTTCACCTTCTAACATGAAAAAGCCCTCGGCTTGGTTGCTCAAGGACTCAAACCTATTCCTCTTCATGCTCTCATTGCCGATGAACTCATTGGTGAGAGTATCCCAAGCTTCTTTGGCGGTGGTGGCAAACTCGATGTGTGACAAGTGCTTCTCCCCCACGGCGGTTTGGATCATGTTGAGAGCCAACTCATTGAGTTGACAATCAACAACCTCTCTTCTTGTCATGTTGTTGGGGTCGTGTGCCTTGAAGCCAACCTCGATGATCCTCCAAAGCTCGATTGAAGCACTCTTCATATAAGATCTCATAAGAAATTGCCAATTAGAAAAACAAGATGGATTAAACTTGGGTGGATCACCCCTATTGTCTATATGAGGATGAGGGATAGGTGGGTCGGGGTGTATTGGTGATGAACCTCACTATACAACCGCTTCCCACTAGCATTTTTAGATGGGGATTCTTTAGTTCCATCACTACCCTCAACCTCCGATGCTTGCGCGGCGGAAGAATTTACCTCTAGCGGTGGTGGTGTGGGTCCTACTCCCTTAGGAAGGAGTTGCGCGATCATCTCACGCAATTCCTTCATTTGAGTGTCCATGGTGGATCTAAGACGTGTTTCCAAGTTCTCAAGATCCTCCGTGGTCACCCCGGGTTTAGGATCCGCATCATCACCGGAGATACTCATACTCTCTTAGGCGGTGAAGCCAAGATATAGAGACAAGGCTCTGATACCAATTGAAAGGGGATCGTACGAGCACCTAGAGGGGGGGGGGGGTGAATAGGTGCTACCCAATTTTTAATTCTTTTTCAATTTAGGCTTGACATAAAAGATAAATTCTCTAGATATGCAACTATGGTGAATTTATCTATATGACAAGTACAAGAACAGCTAAGCAAGAAGCACAATATAGGGAGATAAGAGAGGAAAGAGATAACCGAAAGGGAAGCACGCGGAGACAAGGATGTATTCCCGAGTTCCTCCTTGTTAAGGGAGTACGTCTCGTTGGAGGGTGTGAGTTCGCCACAAAGGCCTACTCAACGCCACGAAGGCCTCACCCTATTCTCCGATGAACTTCGCCACAAAGGCTTAGTTCACCTTCCACTATCGGAGACCTTCAAGGCGGAATCCGGAGCCCTTACAACGTTCTTGGGGCACACACCCACAACTTAATTGGGGGCTCCCAAATCAACAACACTGCCACGAATACAACAAGTAGTAAGCAAGAATCTAGGGTAACACAAAGCTAACCCTAGAAACAAGAATCCTCGAGAGAACGAGGGGAAATGAAGAACGGCTTGGTGAAGATGTAGATCCGGGTCTTCTCCTTCAATCCTCCGAAGATCAACGCGTTTGGACGGAGGAATTGGGAGATCTTGTGATTTTGAGCTCTCAAAAACTAGGGTTCATAAATGCTGGACGAGCTGGCTGGCTTGAGGTAGGTGGAGGGGTATTTATACCCCTCTGCAAAAACTAGCCGTTGTGGCTCACTTAACCCGGAGACTCCGTCCTAGGAGGGCCGGAGACTCCGGTCTTGGCCGGAGACTCCGGTCTCCTTCCGGGATCCCTCCGGGCAGGCTCCAGTAGCTCCCCACACATGCACGCTTGATCGAAAGGCCGGAGACTCCGGTGTGAGCCGGATACTCCGCACCCGGGCGGAGAGTTGTCGAGGACGCTGGGCAGGCCGGAGACTCCGGCCACCAGGGGCCGGATACTCCGGCCTCCCGGAGACTCCGGGCTTCCTCCGGTGTTCCTCCGGAGGGGTGTCCAGTAGCTCCCCACACATTGGCTAGAGTGCAGGAAAACAAGGGGGCCGGAGACTCCGGCCTGGGAGGCCGGAGACTCCGGCCAGGAGTTTCCTGCAGCAATCAAAACCTTGCCCTTTCTTCACTTTTTGGTGCAAGATGCTAGGGGTAAAAAATGTCAAAGCCTGCACCACTTAGCATCACATTAGATAGTCATTAGTGTTGTTAACTAACACACAAAACACATAGGGGTTAGGAAATGTTCTTTCAGCAGGTCAAAGCTACCCTCCCCGTCGACACCACTATCCCGCCTCCTCGACAGCCTCGTCAATCCCGCGATGTAAGTCTTTCTCACTTTCATCTTCTTTCCGACATTCCTTCCTGCATGGCTAAGTTGACGACATTCATCATTTTTGAAATTGTAGCGTGATTTCGAGGAGGCCTACGATGCCGCTCATACGAGATACCAGGAGGACATACGTCTGTGGAACCAGAGGGATGAGGCCTACGGTTCGTACATGGAGGCATTCCAAGCGGTTAGTTTCAACCTTTACTTTTGCAAATGATCACAAGTCCCAATTCCCCTAGTTTGAATCTTTATTTCTACAACCCTTGGCAGGCTACGATTAGGTTTATGACCACTGGAGAGCGGGGGGACCCGATAGGAGCGGCGCCTCCTAGGCCCGGGCCGCCGCCAGTCTTTCCATCGAGGGACCAGTTTGCTCTCACATATTACGCATCGACCCCGGTAAGTTCTTTGCCAAACCAGTGGTTACCGCTTTCCTTTGCCTCGCAAGTTGCTTACTCTTGCTCAAACGTGTAGGGAACGGGAACTTCGAGGGCCGCTCGTGCTTCTCCTAGTGCCTCGCCGGGCTCACCGGCTTTTCGCGCTTCTCCTTCGCCTGATCCTTCGCCTGGTGCTGGTTCTCGTGGTGGCTCTACTTTGGCCACGCCGCGCCAGCGGTCGCCTGTCTTCACCAGGGGAGATTTTGGGTTCACCCCGTCTCCACCACAGTTATAGCACTGTTGTTATTTATGTTGGTGTGGTGGTGTGATGCATATTGATGTTTGTATGCACTGGTACTAGAATTTACTGTGATTTTACTGCGTTCTTACTACTGTGATGCATATTGATGTTTGTATGCACTGATTACTATTATTTATGACCCATATATATTACTGTGATTTTCTGTGAATTACGGTGTAATTTTGGTACTGGGGCCCTAAAGAAAACAGAGCTTACGCCGACGACATTGCCGTCGGCACAACTTGTAGGCTGGCCTCGCCGATGCCAAATGGTCGACCCTGTGCCGACGACAATGCCGTCGGCGTATCCTTCGACCCTGTGCCGACGGCAATGCCGTCGGCGTATAGTCGCATGCTGGCCTGGCCTGTTGTGGGCCCCACATCTATTACGCCGACGACACGTACGCCGACGGTGCATATAGGGCCGTCGGCACATCTTACGCCGACGGTCAAAGTATACGCCGACGGCTATTTGGTCTACGCCTACGGCCGTACGCCAATGACAGCCGTCGGCACAGCCTACGCCGACGGCTGTAGAGCCTATGCCGACGGCTTTTAGCCGTCGGCGTACTGCGTTCTTCCTGTAGTGTCGACATTGCACAGATTTTATACAGTAATCGTCATAAAATCATAGCACGACATTGCACATGTGTACCTCCATTTCCTCTGAAATAAAAAACCAAAACAGGATTATCAAGCTCCTTATCGGCGATTATGGTTCGGTCATCACATCACGCTTCAATCGGCCAGCTCGGAATCGTTGGACGATATTTATAGGTGCCACCGAACGGTCAATGCCCCAAAGACTAGCTTATCTGAACACTGCAAGGTGGTGATGTGCAACGTAGACCTCTGTCGCGTCATAAGCTCAACAGTACAGAATCAATCAGTTTTTTTTTCTCTTGCTCAAGAACCTCTCGCCAATCAGCCAAATACTGTGCCACATAGAGACGGTCTTCGAAGAAACAGTGGATCTCATGATTTGGGGCTATATAGGCTATAGCGACCTCAGTCAAGATGCCCGCTTCTGAAACAACGTCGTTGGGTGGTCCGGTCCTCCGAGTCTCCATCAGCAGACCTCTCAACTATATATCACGTCGCCAGGTCGCCCTCTCTGATAGCCATGCATCAATGCATTATATATATCCAAATGGCTGCCTGCCTGGCTGGTCTTTCTTCTTTGAAAGGAAACAATGCACGTGATATGATGGTTTCCGCAGGTGCATGAATATGATTTCCCAGAATGATAAGCCCTTTCTTTCTTTTTTGAAACATCTTTTGTTGCTGATAAACTACCTTACTCGGTAACAGAAGTCTAACTGTACTAATCAACCACCATACTAGTGTCTTAAACAATGGCAAGAGATGTTGCAGATCTTGTACGTACTAACCGAGGGCACATAAGAACGGAATGTACAGTCATCTAGTAGCTTGGGTGACTGATTGCCTGTCACGAGAACCATGTCGGCAGTGGTACAAGTGCACAAAACCTCTGAGGCAGCGAGCGCAGAGTCCCCTGTCTAGCCGAAGAGAACGAGAGAGAAATAAAAATTGCTTCTGCTTCCTCCAGACCATGCAAAACGTACCACGTCCCCAGCAGCAGCCAGCCTCTCGATCATCGGTCACGAGGAGAGGCACTGTGCTGGAATCATGACAAATTCCTTTCCGATAAAAAAAAGAGTTCTGATAGAACCGATGACCTGAAGGAAACGATCATGTTCATTTCGAGGAGGGCTCCTTTGATCATTGGATTTTTATAGTATTTATGTAAAATTTTCCTGATTAAAAATTAATCCCAAACAATGCTGTAGTGTAAAATTCATAGAAAAAACATTAGGTTAGACCTTATCAAAAATTCCTTCAATATAATCAAAGAACTTTTTTTTAGATAAGAGGTCGAGAGGAGCGACGAAACAGGTACAAAGTACTAAATCTAGCTTACAACATCACACTACACAGATACATAAGACACAGAGCTACCGAGGAGATTACAAGCGAACGTCAAATGAGAGCAACATTGAAGAGGGAGAGCACAAGCAGAGCGGGCAAAGGTGTCAGGCCAGATCTCATCGGGAGAATGGACACACCAACACACATTGCACATCGTCGTGACCAACTATTCCGTTGCAGGCAGCACCACCAGAATCATCACCGCCACTATCAACCGAGTTGCGGATAGGCTCAACAGAAAAGCCCCGAACAAAGGAACACCGAGGTGCAGAGCAAGCTACAAGCTTTGACAGAGAGAGCCCGACGGAGATACAACACAAGTACCGCATCTACCGCCACACCACCTCTGGAAAGCAACACGTTGTGAGCTCCAAGGCAGTGTCTTCAAGAAGAGCACAACGACAGAGCGCCGCCCCCGTACGATCCAAGGATCTTAATTGGATTTTCATCCGGAGCATTGAAAGCTGAGAGACGTCAGAACAACACCTTCAAGAAGGGGGCGGTGTCAATGGATGTCGCCGCCGTGGCCCGAGAAGATCTCGGGCAAGGGTTTCCCCTCGGTCAACCCTCTCTGCCTTCGACATAGTGCACCGAGCATCGCCGGAGGGACACTCGGTCCACTGTCTCAGCAGGCAGCTCGCCGCCCCCCACGCCGCATACACGTCCGTGGTCACCGGCCAGCACCAGATTCACTCCCACGCCCGCCAAGCAAGCAGACTCCCACCTTCCAGGGCCGCCGCCCCGACGTTCAAGCTCGACGCACCGCTGAATTAAGGAGAGAAGAAGAGAGAGGACACCACCACCAGATCGGTGACCAACAGCCCCCATGCTACCGGCGGCACCAGATCCGGGGCGAAGGCGGAAGGACTCGAAGCGGGCGCGGAGCCCCTGCCCCGTCCCAAGCTCGAGGCGGCCAGAACCGTGGCCGCACTGCCCGGAAAAGTCGTCCAGGCCCCTCCTCGCAGATCCAGTAGGGCGCAACTCCGGAGAAGACCACGCCCACCATGGCCGCCCTGCCACAAGAGCGCTCCTGACCTTCCCAAGCCAGCACAAACGCCGAACTTTGTCACCCGCAGCAGCGGCCGCCGCCGCGAGCACGTCACCACCGCGAATCCACCACGCCCAGCGCACGCCCCACCGGCCGTGCCGGCCTGTGCCGCCATGACCACACGAGGTGGAGAAAAGGCCTCGTCTCCAGTGCCTCGGCCAACGACACCCTCCGACGACGACGAGGGGAAAGGAGGGAGGGGAAGGGGACGAGCTCGGGGCGGCTAGGGTTTCACCATGCCGCTCACGGGAGCAGACATGACAAAGAGAAAGATTGAACGTTAATCTTTCCATCAAAGAAAATTCCAATGCTATCTGTTTCCTATTCATATACATTTTTATCCTATGAATCACCCCTGAGTGAGTTAGCTAACTTCGGCGCCCTTTGCCTAGCGCAGTCACCCCCTGTCGTTCCCACATACACAGTTGTCGTCCACACCCTCTCCAGCCACATTCATGCCAGAGAAGAGCTCCACGGCTATCGCATTTCCACCACTACCGCCCCTTCCATGATCCATCCAAGCTGTCACGAGGCTTCCCCGACCGCCCGACTGTTTGATTTGCGGTATAGTTCGAGTCGATGTTCATCTCAACGTTGTTCCGACCCCGTCGCCGTCCCGAGCTTTCCAGCCTGATGTCGTCGCCACCCAATGATTTCCTCGGACACCAAAGAGTACGCGGCTTCCCTTGGTGGCAGCAGGAACACCACATCCTATTATTCTGACGCGGTACGATTTCTAGGATTCGAATCCAAAATTATGAGTTGGATTTTATTTGAAATATATATTTTTTTTTTATAATTTTCCAAACCGATCAGGAGCTGGGAGCTGTTCCGAATTTCCTTAAGGGTACTCGTTTGTCAAATAGTAAAAAACAATGACCAACTCCTTGCCACGCATCCATGACGGGCAGTGATCACGGCCAGCGTCTGCTGATGCCAGGATTGCTGCCGTCGGCGTGGCAAGGTACAGTGCACTGGGCTCGTGACTCGTGGCCAGCACAGCAGCACCGCTGTGTCGAGCCAAACGGCGAGGCGCCTGACGAGTCAGGACTGCCACGCCCACGCACGCACGTTCGCAGACAGCTGTACGCCCCCTCGTCGTATAAAAAGAAGCATCATCAAGTACGACAGAATCAGCGACGCGAGAAAGGACCCAGAGCCTGATCACCGCACCATGTCACCATGTCAGGTACTCTTCACGGCGAGGCGAGGCCAGCAAGCGTCCACGCTTCAATGCAGCACCATCAGCAGTCGATCTAGCACATGATGACAAGCAATTTATTACGCTGAGTGAAACGAGCACGGGTTAAACAGGACGGCATGACGATAATGATTTTTATTACCAAGTGTGGCGGGGTGGGTGAGTATAGAGGGCTACAGTCCGAGCAACAGAACAAAAAGAAAGTTAAGAAACGAGCGATCCATAGCCGTTGCAGGTCGGGGACAACGGCACGGGCCATGAAAGCTGGAGGCCACGACGGCCGGCGCCGGTGCTTTTCCTCGCCGCAAGTACTGAGGCAATTGTGCGGCAGACGATCGCTCTTCTCACGTGGTACTACTAGAACCCAAAAGGCTAGCTAGCCTAGCTAGAAACTTACTCCTACGGAGTACTAAGCAACAAAGCAAAGGTGGCGAGCAACGGAACGGAACCGAAAAGAGGAAGAACGGGAAAAAACAAGATGCCACATGGGCAGCACGCTTTGTAGCTATAGCTCACAGCATAGATCCGGGCTTTGCATATACTCCAAGAAAAATAAAGTGGACGCAGCACTTTCTCTCGTACAGACAAAAGAATTACTGCACGCATAGAGTACGAGCACCTTTTCCTCCACGGTTCCCTAATCCCCGACCCGGCCGGCGCATGCCGCCGAAAACTCGCCTGAGCAAGAGCACACACGGCCGAGCTGCGCACCAATTCGCCGTAGATGATCCGATCCGCCGAGGCTCGGGCTCCGTGGCGGCATACGCGGGCCGCAACCAATCGCGGCCGCCCGTATCGCGGAGGAGACACCGGTAGTGCCGCCTCGAGATGCGCGAGAGAGAAAGCAACATCCCCTCCGTCGCGACCCCCGAGGCGGCCATGGCATGGGCCGACGGGGAGAAGGACGACGACGGAGGGTAGCACTAATTACTGCAGTGCCCATCACGTGACCACGGGCTGGAGTGTGTGCCCAGCGCCGCTTTACTGTGCTCCGTAATAATGCGGCCAACGTGAGGGGCAGTTCTCGCCAGAGGAAAAATTCGGATGATGCCTTTCCGGGCTGCCATAGCAGGGCCCGGGGAACAGCGGCCTAGGTGCTAGGGCCGTTAAGGCCGGGCGAGCCGCGGGCCCACCAGCTCGATCCCGGCCACCGACGCGCCGCCCGTTCGCCGCCCGCGCGGATCGGCGGGAGGCGGCGGCTCACCCCCGGCGATCTCCGACAGGCTCCGGCCGCCGATCTCGGTCCTCCCGCGGGTGCCGGAGTCAGTGACGGCGGCGGAGCAGGAGTACCGGCCCGAGGACTCGGTGACGAGCATCTCCGACCGCACGAACATCAGATCGGACGGCCGCACCTCGCTCCACCGCTGCTTGGCCGCCGGCGCGGTCTCGTCGTCGCAGCCGCAGGCGGTGCTGACGAGGATGCGGTGGCCGAACCGCCGGTCGAACGCCTCCGGATCGGGCTCCGCCACCGCGGCCGCCGGCTCCACCAGCAGCACCCGGTCCTTGCGCACCTTCGCCGGGACGTCGAAGCAGCCCACCGTGGCCGCGCCGGGAGCGACTCCCGCCTCCAGATCGGCCGAGCGGCGAGTCGTCGGCCCACCCGCCCCGGCGCGCGCACCGACCCCGTCGAGTGCCGGCCGGAGAACACCTTCCACGCCGGAGACGGAGCGGGCGGCGCCGGAGCCGCGTCCTTGTCCTTGTCCTTGGTCGTCGCAGCTGCAGCGGTAGCGGCCGCCTTGTGCTCCGGCGGGTCGGGAGGCCCCGTGGTGGAGGGCTTGGGCGGCTCGGGCAGGAGCAGCACGTCCTCGGGGTCGACGCGGGCGCGGCAGAGCGGGCAGGTGGAGTGCGCGTCGAGCCACGTATCCACGCACTCCACGTGGAACCCGTGGCGGCACTTGGGCAGCAGCCTGAGCGCCTCCGCGGGCTCGAACCGGCCGAGGCAGACGGCGCACTCCAGCCCGGCCTTCTGCCCGCGCAGCGCGCCGAAGCGGAACACGGGGAGCGACTCCACCACGGCGCGGTCGACGCCGGAGTTCCTCCCGCGCTCTCCGGCCCCCGCGCCTCCGGACGCACCGCCGGTCCCGTAGGGGCCCGACGACTCCGCTGCGCTCCGTTTGCAGTGCTTGGCGTAGAGCAGCAGGAGAAACGTGATGGAGAAGACGGATGTGAGGATGCCCACCACCACGGCTACGCCGGGCCGGAACGGGGAGGCGGAGGACGGCGAGGGGGGCGGCAGCGGCGACATGATCGCGCCGTCGTAGTCGGAGAGGAGAAGCCGCCGCCACGGCTCCATGGCCGGCCGCTCGCGCTCCCTCGAGTGGCAGAGCTGCTGCTGCGAGTGGAAATGGAAAATTACGACGGGATAACGGTGTGGCGCTGTGGTGCGGCCACCGCGCGGGCGTGATTGATTTTGTAAACAAAAGCCGTAGGGGTAATAATAGCGGCGGAGACTAGAGGCCTAGAGCTGTAGAGTAGGGATAGCGTCGCGCAGAGCGGCCAGAGCTAGTACGCAGTGCTAGTGGCGGTGAGCGGATCACTAGCTGGTGGGACCGTGCGGTCAGTTCGAGTAGAGTAGAGTCAGATCCGCTGATCCGCCGGTGAGTGCAAGCAGCGAGGACAAACCTCGCGCGGTTTGTCGCGGAGCGAGCTAGCTAGCTAGGGTGGAGTGGCAGTCTCGTTGTGGCGAGATGGGCCCGCGTGTCAGTCGACGGATGGAGTACGTGGGCTGTGCTGTGGAGGTTTCTTTATTCGGTGAGGGGAAATGAACGGGGAGCAGCGTGTGCTGGGGCGCAGAGACCCCTGTTTCGAGCGGGTAATGCGCAATTAAGAAGGGAATGGCGCGAGATTACTGTTCTGGCCACGATCATAGGAAGGATAAGCAGGGGTAGTATGGGAAAACCATTTTTTTTGTTTTCACCGATCGGAGGTCGTGCGCGCGCAGCGAGGGAATGAATGCCCGTGCTGCGAAGGAAAAAGGGAAAACAAACAATGGGGACGCGCACGCGAGGTGATTATCGCTTCGGTCACTGACGCCGCTGCCGTGATGCGCCGCGTGTCAGCAAATTACGTGCACTCTGATGGATGGAGGTGTGTGTATCAGTATCAGTGTGGCTATGGCAGTAGCAGGAGCACGGGACCGACAGAGAGTGGGTTCTGATCATCATCAAAGTTGGGGACACGTGAGGCCTGATCTGTTCTGCTCTGCCCGAGCCAAGTTTTGAATGTTTGTTTGCGCCAAAGAATTTTTTGTAAAATTTTACTACTAGGTACGTGCGCCCCGTGTGCGTCTGCGAGGAGAGGATCCCAGGCAGGACCAGCAGTACTTGTCGCTCCAGAGATTTGATCAGCCAGTTTTTGTAGCATCTGAGCTTAATTCAGTTCGTCAGGCAGTACAGGTGTATTAATGTGAGTACACAAGATTAACGTGATCGTCTGCCGGTACGATTTGAAAATCGCCTTGTATGTACGTGCGTGCTTCCACAGATCGAGCGCTGCGAAGGAGGGAACAGTACGACGCGCTCTGCCGCTACTGCTAGTGATACCGCCCACGTCGGTACTGTGCGGATCTGGATGCCCGGACAGTACACCGCAGATGATGATGCTCCACGAGTTACGAGAGTGCAAGTGGCACAGCGCAGCGCATGCATGGGCCAAGCTCCAAGCTCGATCGGCCGCGGTTTTATTTATTTACTTATTTATCTGAACACGAGTAATAAGAAGAAATTATATTTTTGAAACTAAATAGGTAATTTGTCTCATTTCAGCCACCCTGCTTACCGTCCGACTTCTTCTAGAAGGACCACCTTCGCAAAACCGGAGTTGGAATAGCAGCCGTCGATACCGAAATCGGTAGATGCAACAGAAGTCGCGAACTGCCGATGGTCGTCGGACGACCGGACCCGCGCTCGACGAAGTTGTGCGTTGGTGGGCGGAGGCATTAGCGAGTAGGGCCGAGCCTCCCCAGCCGTAACGCTTGCCGCCGAAGAGACCCTCACGCGCGAGGAAGACGGGCCCCGCTGCCGCCGTAGGCCGCGCGGGCTTAGCGCGGCAGCGTCCTCCTCCGACGACAAGGGCTGCGGTGGCGGCGGCTAGGGTTTTCCCCGAGTCGCCAAGGAGAGACTACGCGGGGTTATGTGTTACCGTCTCACCTAAGAAGAAATCTTAATGACATGACAAAAGGGTAGTGATAGACGATAGCTTGATAGGAGTTGCATACATGATACCTTTGTTAACAGTTGTCATGCTCAACAATAGTTGGCGCTGCATGCGTAGCTGCTGTTGTGCTACAATTTACCCGATGGTCCGTCGACACGGATATTCGACCCGTGCGATTCCGCGTACTGCCGGCTTAAGCCAGCGGTGGTACCCTGCACGGCGGGAACGACATAAGTCTATTCTGAACCAAATGAGTGTCCTGGCGGCAGAGCGGGCCTCGGTGCGCATGGCATGGCAGCATCTGGGAGCAGGGAGCTCCGATCGGGGTGGCGCCGGAGCAGTGGTTAGGGTGACGGAGGTACAGTGTGGCGGCTTTGTCGGCGCATGACCTGATATCGACCGGATGCATATGCATATGTGTACAGCGCGCACGCGTGAGAGAGAGGCAATCAGGCAACGTGACACGACACGAATGGGAAGCTGGTTTAATTGCTGGTCACTGTTAGCTCTGACAGCCATCTAGGGGCTTCTCGTGGACGCTACTGGAATGGAAGCTAGCACATCAATGGAGGGAGGGAGACAAGAGCTTGCCCTGGCCGTGCCATTTACCGTGCTCGGGAATGGAGATAGCCCTGGCATTAGTAAATCAGGAAATTCCTCTGCATTAGTAGAAGTGTAACACTCTTCCGTTTTACAGCTGGATGATCCCTTCTTGTACAATTACACATTTGCGCACGAATAGTCAAAAAATAGAGCGCATTCTGTTCCCAAAGTGGTCGACAGCAGCAGCGTCTTATCACACGAACAAACATCCTGGTCACAACTCACAAGGGCGTAGAATTGGGGTGGACAGAAACGGAAGCAAAAAACCTCTCACGTTACTAGGCCGTGGGCTTTTAGCCCGCCTGTACTCCCCTTGGGTTCAGACACTAACTATATTAAAGACGGAACCTTTCTCGCCTCCTCAGCGCTCGCGAACTGTAGTTGCTACAGTACTACAGTGCCTCCGATCCGCACCGTCGAACGACGATCCGACGGCCCGGAGGACGCGTCCGTGACGGTTTTGCAGAAACACCCCTCACAAATTTCGGAAACGGACCCGCAGTCCAGCTTTCCCCGCTGCGAAGGACGGATTTCGAATTAGAAAAAAGGACAAGGGCCTTCCAGCTCTCTCCCGGGTGAGCCAGAGGTCGCCGGCGACGTCGCCGCGCCTGGTCGCCGTCTCCGGCCGCCCCAGGACGAGCGGAGGCTGCTAAGTGCTCGCCGCCCTCTCTTCTTCCTCTTCCTTTCTTCCTCTCTCACTCGCCTCTCCCTGCTCTTCTTCCCTGCTCCACGCACGGTCAAACAGCATCGCCGTTGCCGACGCATAGCACCGCCGTTTCCGGCCGCCCCAGACAAATCCAAGGCCACCACCGGAACCGCCACGACCTCCTCTCCATCTCCTTTCAGCCACGCGTCCGGACGAACACGAAATCGAGCGCATCGAGCGCGTCTTCCCCAACTCCGGCCGAGCCCGGCCGCTGCCGCCCGATTCGTCGCCGTCCGGCCGCCCCAGCCCTCCCCGACCAGCTCCTTGTGCTCCTGGTGAGCTTGCCGACCTCCTGGACCTCTTCCCCATCTTCTTCTTCGCGTGGTAACAGGTACGTTCTGCCCAGAATCTCTTGCTTACAACTATTATCTCACTACTGATGCATGTAAATCACACTGTTTAGAGATCAGAGACCATATGTGTATATTTTCTTGCTATTTTAAAAGCCGCAAATGCAAGCCTACCTCTGAAAAATGCAGCGAGCACTTATGTTGGATTCAATATTCAAGACTCATGGATGATGGTTCTGGACATTTTTTTTGCTTTTCGGTTTTATGAATAAGAAGATAATTTTGGGCATACTATTGGTAGGCCACAGAGTAGAGTTATACATATGTTAGTTTTTTCTCAACTTATTGCACTTCAGGATCATTTTATCTTCCTTCACCACCTGGGTTGAATCTGGTGCTTTCAGATGGTGGGTTATTATGCCGCTGCAAACTATACCTATATAGGTTACTTTGGTTTGCTGAATCAAGAGTCGTATACTACAGTTTGGCAAAGAGGTCTCGCTGTCCAACGTGAAATAATAACTGCAAAAGTTCAGTGTAAAAGTTCAGTTTTAACTGTAGATATGATGTCCTTTTTGTGTGTCATGCATATAGGACCTCGCTAGGCTGTTGCATGGTGTAGTAAAAGATCTGGGCTTTTTATGTGGTAATTTTTTTATGCCTCGCCAGATTTGTTTCCTCTTTCCAAGAGGGTATTTTTTCTGCCTCACTGAGCTTATTAGCGAGAACGGGTGGCGTTTTGAGTGCAATGACGTTGGTTTATGATTTGTGTGCCTTTATGAACTGCAGGGCTGTTCCATGCAAGGTTCTATATCAACAGCTCATATATAGAGATTTACAAGATGACTACTTGAAGGCCATGCTTATTACCTGCATTACCTGGATACCAAGCAAGAGATGTTTTTCATGCTGTGGATCACTGTTCGTATGGCTGACACAGAGTCTGCCTCGGTATGCTTTCAAGATCAAGTCATTTTAAAGTTTGCTTGCAAATGTGATAATAAGAGGTACCTTGCAGGTAGTTACGCGACTTCCTTTTATTTCATGTTTTTCCTTTTAGTGCCATATAAGTTTCTTTATATTCGTTGTGTTTCTGGGGATGTGCTTCTTCATATGTGCGCCTAAAATTTTCCAGCCCATCCTCCTGTGGCGACAAGCAAAGGAGCCTCCTCCTCAGGTCAGCCAGCCACCATGGTACAACTCAAGGGACAATGTTGATGATACTCATGCCATATTCGAAGAGTATGCTGTTCATGTCTCATAAATCATCAAGTGTGCTGCCCTGTACCGCCGCTCGAGACACTACCATTGGATGTTCACTCATGTTTTGCCTTGCCATGTTGTGTCCTGATATTGATATAGAAGATGCATGTGTCATGGATCACCGAATTATGTGTATATGCCGTCAATGCTTTTGGAGTACTCTGCACCTTCTTATAGTACACATGATCTCGACGCTCTTCATATTCAAACGCATATTCTGTATAGGCAACATAGCTACCACCATGTAGAATAATTGGGTAATTATTTTCCTGTGGATAGCCAAGTTGCCTGGCCACTTCACTGGTCTTGCTTGCTTTATGAGCTCCTTACATCTCCTTACATCTATTGCCCATAGCTTTAATTCAAGCTAAGAAAAACTTAATCTGGCCAGAATCAAATTGCGCTAATTCTAATTATCCTTTTCTTTTTGTTTCAGCCTACGGAAGTCTGATTGTAAGAAAAGTCCTAAACTTGGCGAAGAACTTAAGGGGTCTTGCTGTATCATTACTGAAGGTGAAACACCATGGGATTTTGATATTGAAGTTCGATTCTGCATGGGTAAGAAATTCTTTTATTTTCCCTGAGATCATGACTTGAAATATTTGGATTAAGGCAGTGACCGATGACTGTTTTGTAGTCATATCCCATTATGTATTAACATTTAAAATTTCAACCAATCTTTCTATATAGTGAAGTTTATTGCAAGTATTACACTGTTTAGCTGCCAACAATTCAAGTTACAATGTTGTATAAAATGGTATGCGCCCTGTAGATAATGGTCTGCGATTTTTTATTCACTCTTCTCACAACTAGACTCATCGAGTACCACTACCAAACTAACCTTCTTTGGCTAAATATTTTGGTTATTTTCTTATCTGCCTAAGAAATAGTTTCGTCTACCTCAAAGTAAGGTAATCTCTCCAGCCTACACCATTGCGATACAATTGGTTTGAAAGTGAAACAGGAAATCGTGGCCTCCCTTTTCTTCTTTGTACTATATCAGTTGCTAATTTTGAGTGGACAATGTGAGGAAATTGCAGGCGGTTACTCTCAAGGATTGTTACTATTTACTTATCTTACAAATCTTGCACTTCCCTTCTATTTTTTTATTCCTCCTTGACTTGGATTGGATATGTATCATCAACATTCACATGTTTTCCACACTACCTTTTCATATGCATGCTTTTTCTTCAATCTAATTAGTTGTTTAATCCTTTTTCCATTGTTATTTGTGATTTCTCCCCTTAGTTGGTTATCATGAAATAACTTTTAGACATGGATAAAATTGTTTGCAGCCTCACCTTGCTCTGTGCAATTGTTTGCAATCCCAAAGAAGCATGCTGAAAACTCAAAGAAGCATATAATTAAAGTTATGCCAGTCAAGAAAATAATAATTATTCTTTCCTGCAAGTTATAATTGGAGGTCTTTGTGTGGCTTTGATCATTCTAGATTCAGTATAACTCGGAACATGCTTTCGAATATCAAGCGCGTCTTCCCCAACTCCGGCCGAGCCCGGCCGCTGCCGCCCGATTCGCCGCCGTCCGGCCGCCCCAGCCCTCCCCGACCAGCTCCTTGTGCTCCTGGTGAGCTTGCCGACCTCCTGGACCTCTTCCCCATCTTCTTCGCGTGGTAACAGGTACGTTCTGCCCGTCTTTCTCTTAGTGCAGCCTGTCAGCGATTCTTCACTTCGTGCTTTGCTTCCAAGTTCAGATGGTCAGGCAAGGACAGAGCAATGCAATTTCTCAATGAAATTCTTCAGGTTTGTACGGAAATGATGCATTCAAGAATGAATATATGTTTATTTGTGGCCATACCTATTTAATACTACTTAGGATACAAATTCTCCATGCTATGTACTTAGTAGTCCTTGCAGAAAATTCGTTTGCATGTTTTTTTTCATTTGGAGCATACAAATATGAATCTTGGAGGTAGCCAGGGAACGAAATGGGTACAAAAAGTGCAGTTACAATACATAAAAGATCTGACGATGCGACTAGCGTCTTGATACTTTAATCTTGACTTCCATGTAAATAATACAACAAAAGAGCATGGATGGTTATTAGTACATGAATACATATATGATATAGATACCACTGTTGTGTTTTTTGGCCACTAATAAATTAACATTGCCTAGAGTTAGTAATATTTTTTCTGATATAAACTATCGACTATAAGGCGATTTTGTTGTTAATCATAGCAAATTCGATGTTTCAGGCCCCATCCCAGACTATGCTTATCAACATGCCCAATGCTTTGTTGATTGTCCTTCTACTGCTTGGCAGTTTAGAGTGGGCTTCAGTTCTTTGTTCAAAAACTTGCAAAGCTTTAATTGGGTCAACTTTATTTCCATTGTCCTACTTACGTTAAGATCTGGAGTTTCTTTCTTGCAACTCTGAATTTTGTCTCTATGGCCCACAAGAATCAGTTCAGATTGCTCTCTTATATGACCAGTGTTGTCTCCCCAGTTTTTAACGTAATCTATTTTACAGGTGCTCACTGAAATAGCATGTGACCAAGAAATACTATGCACCATTTTTCAACGAATTTGTGACCAAAAATTGAGGCTTTTAGTTCTTATTTTTCTATGACATTAATTGGTTCTGCATTTGTTCTGACATTTTTTTTTCATCACAAATATTCCAGGGATATTAGCATCATGCTAGCACAAGGCTACGTCATGTCTACGCACTCCAGGTTTAAATACAATTGCTGCAGCAGGAAGCTGCAATCATTTTTTTCGACAAATCTTGCTTATTTTCTTTTTTAATACCTTTAAAAGCTTAAATTCCATATAGTAGGATTTTTTTCATGTTAAGGACACAAAGGACATGGTTTGACTTCCGTTTACATTTTGTATTGGAATACCAATTATCCCACCTTAATGCTAATAAGGTTTTGGCAATGGTACACAAATTAATCAAAAAAAGACATGAATAATCACACCTTTTAATTTTCTTGCATCTTTGGATATTTCATTCTCCCCATGTCAAATTTGTTTCCTACCATGCATTTTATATTTGGGAGATCGATCTTCTGGTCCTTATCTTTTGCTGTTAAGGTAAATCATATCTATTAAACTTATGATACTCCAGTAAATTTATATGCTCTCCTGAATTCTAGACAAGAATTCCCATCACAGTACTTACAACAAGCTTATTTCTTAGTACAGTTTGCATCTTAACTTTCTACCATCAAAATATTGACATTTGTCTCAGAGTTAGACTCGAAAACCTATCGGTTCTATTACACCTACGCTTGAAGCAATCGTTGGGAAAATGAAGAATGCACTTTATGTATCAACATGGATAGTACCAATACGTCATGGTTTTATCACTTGAATTTCAGCATATAATATATTTTTCTAATATGTCCTTTTACTTTTCCAGTATTATTCGAGTTCAGAAGTTTAAGCTCTTACACTACTGCAAAGTATTTTTCACAAGACGATATGATCTCCATGCTATAAATATTGACGAGGAATCTTTCTCATAATTATGTGTGATTTTATTGGCACACATTATATTGCTTGAAAATATTCTAATTGCTTGAATGTTGCTGACGAATCCTTCGTTCTCCAACATGTAATAATGTTGGACTATTTGGTAGATCCTACTGCTGCTTCTTTTTTATTGGAACATATATGGAGGTTAAAGTACCTATTTTTTTCGCACTGACGGCCAGTACATTATCGTTATTACCTTGGTCCAACTTTCAGTATTCAATAGTCTTGCTTTTTAGGCAAACTGGCATTTTCTATCATGAGCAAATTCTTGACTCTTATTATGTGCTCACATGAACTTCGTGTTCTTTTCTTTTGTCACTGCTATTGGAATGGTTCATTTATTATATTCCTTTATTAAAAGTTAGAATGCTTATGTACGGCGTTCTTTCTTGCCTTGATCAAGTAGCACAACAGTCATTTGTGAGAACTAAACTTAGTTTCATGCTTCCTATTTTTTGTAAGAATTTCCCAACGGTAATTTTAAAAGTCCTTATCTGTCGAGACCAAATTTCCAAATGTAATTTGCAAATTTTGCACCAAAGGCACGGCGTGACGACGCGCCAAAATTCAACTAGTTTGCTTTAACCACCTTGACACTTTCTGGGCGGAGTTGCCGGGAAAACTCGCCGATGATTGCTAGTACCGCGCACCCGTCCGCGGAGAAATGGGCCGGCCCAATAAAAGCTTAACCGGTGAGTTTTTCTGTTCGTTTTTCTGTTTCTTTTTTCTTTTTTGTTTTTTGTCTTTGTATTTCTTTTTCTGTTTTTCTTTCTTTTTATGTTTATTTTCTGTTTTCTTTTTGGTATTTCGTATCTTTATTTTGTATTTTTAGTTTTATATTAAATAAATATTTATGTTGTGCATAAAATAAGTAGTTTTTCTTATTTTAAATAATATAAATGTTAAAAAAATCAGTAATATTAAAATGTTTATACTTAAAAAATCATTCAAATAAGAAAAATATTTTTATGAAAAATCGTTCAAACAACATAAAGTTCATATTTGAGAATTCTTTCAAATAACATAATTGTTCATGTTTTAAAAATCATTCAAATAAGATAAATGTTTTATTAAAAATTTGTTCAAATCACATAATTGTTCGCAAATAAGATAAATATTTCATTGAAAATTCTTTCAAATAACATAATTGTTCATGTTTTGAAAATCGTTCAAATAAGTATTTTATTAAAAATTTGTTCAAATAACATAATTGTTCACTGTTTTGAAAATCGTTCAACTAAAATGAATGTTTTATTGAAAATTCGTTCAAATAACATAATTGTTCACAAATAAGATAAATGTTTTATTGGAAATTCATTCAAATAATATAATTGTTCATGTTTTGAAAATCATTCAAATAAGATAATGTTTTATTGGAAATTCGTTCAAATAACATAATTGTTCATGTTTTTAAAATCGTTCAAATAAGATAATGTTTTATTAAAAAATCGTTCAAATAACATAATTGTTCATGTTTTGAAAATCATTCAAATAAGATAATGTTTTATTAAAAATTCGTTCAAACAACATAATTTTTCATGTTTTGAAAATCGTTCAAATAACATAATTTTTCATGTTTGAAAATTGCTCAACTAAAATAAATATATTATTTTCTAGAAAAATATAAATATATTTTTAGTACAATGATTTGTTTTCACAAATGTAAACACATTTTCTTCTTAGTATAAAAAAGAAAAAAAGAAAACAGAAAATAAAACCGAAAATAAAAAAGAAAAAATGAAGCGTACCTATGCAGTTTGGGCCGGCCCATTTCGCGCGCAGTGGGTGCGCGGAGCTATGCAATCTCCGCGTAAGGCGGAGTATAGGGCCCCCCCCCCCCGTCAAGTAGCACGTATACGCGCACCCCCCCTGTTGTAATTGCGCTCGGCCCGTCTATTGTTTCCGTGCGCGTATTTCGCCATCGCACTCGTTTCATCGTTTTACTGTTTCTGTGCGTGCGTTCCGTCGTTGCACTCGTTCTATCGTGATGCTTTTGTGCTTGTTACCATCGTTCCCTTCTCGACTCCAAAAAAAATGAAATTAAATTTTTATTAGCTGTTTCATGGAGTAAAATGAAATTAAAGGTGTTCTACTGTTATAACCTAAAAATGTTTTCATCAAGATGATGGAAGCTGTGCAAAATTTATTTGAACCATTTTCAGTTTTAAAACATTTTAGCTAGTTTCACACGCGCTTCTTTCGGTCGTCCAACTCTTCCATGGCGTGTGTGGTTAGATTTTGCACTGCGGCTTATATAAAAAAAGGTTGTTGTACTGATTTGCTGCTTCACTTCATTAATCGCTGTTCTACTCCAACAAAATTCAAACTAATTATTTATGCATCGTTCACTCCAAGAAATGTAAGGAAAATCACACACTCGTTAAAAAAATGTCGGTAAATAAAAAATAATAGTGAACCCAAAATAAACTAAAATACCGGTGAACGAAAAGTAATGGTGAACGAAAAACACTGGTGAACCAAAAATAATAGTGAACCAAAAGAAACTAAAATTTAGCTAAACCGAAAATAATAGTGAACCAAAAATACCAATGAACCGAAAATAATAGTAAACCGAAAATAATAGTGAAAACAAATCACGGTGAACTGAATATAGTAGCGAACCAAAAAGAAACAAAAATTTGGATGAACCGAAAATAATAGTGAAAAAACGGTGAACCAAATATAATAGTGAACCGAAAAGAAACTAAAATTCGGCTAAACCGAAAATACTAGTGAACAAAAAATACCAGTGGACAGAAAATACCGGTGAACAAAAATAATAGTGAAACAAAAATCACGGTGAACCAAATATAGTGAACCAAAAAGAAAATAATATTCAGATGGATCGAATATAATAGTAAAATAAAAATGCTGATGAACCAAAACTAATAGTAAACCAAAAACACCGGAGAACCAAAAATAACAGTGTACCGAAAGGAAACTAAAATTTTTCTAAACCGAAAATAATAGTGAACCAAAAATACCATTGAACCGAAAATACCGGTGAAATAAAAATAATAGTGAAATAAAAATCACGGTGAACCGATATAAATAGTGAACCGAAAAGAAAATAATATTCGGATGAACCGAAAATAATAGTAAACAAAAATGTCGGCAAACCAAACTAATAGTAAAACAAAAATAACAGTGAACTAAAAAGAAACTAAGTTTCGGCTAAACCGAAAATAATAGTGAAACAAAAATATAGTGAACCGAAAATACCGGTGAAATAAAAATCACGATGAACCGAATATAATAGTGAATCGAAAAGGAAATAATATTCGGATGAACCGAAAATAATAGTAAAACCAAAATGCTGATGAACCAAAACTAATAGTAAACCAAAACATCGGTGAACCAAAAATAACAATGAACCGAAAAGAAACTAAAATTCGGCTAAACCGGAAATAATAGTGAACCAAAAATACCAGTGAACCGAAAATAATACTGAACCGAAAATACCGGTGAAACCATAATCACGATGAGCCGAATATAATAGTGAACCAAAAAGGAAATAATATTCGGATGAACTGAAAATAATAGCAAACCCAAAATGCCGATGAACCAAAACTAATAGTAAACCAAAAACACTGGTGAACCAAAAAAAAACATTGAACCGAAAAGAAACTAAAATTCGGCTAAACCGAGAATAATAGTGAACCAAAAATACCAGTAAACCAAAAATAATAGTGAACCAAAAATATCGATGAACTAAAAATAATAGCGAATCAAAAATGTCTGTTAACTAAAAATAATAGTGAACCGAAACGGAAATAATATTCGGATGAACTAAAAATAATAGTAAACCTAAAATGTCGATGAACCAAATATAATAGTGAACAAAAAAATACCGACAAGTTGGAAATAATAATTAACGAAAAAGAAACTAAAATTTGGGGGAAGCAAAAATAATAGTGAAACAAAGATACCAGTGAACCAAAAATAGATTTTTGAAAATGGTATATCTTTAAAACTGTTCTATTTTTAAAATGATTCATCTTTTAAATTATTCATTTGAAAAATGTTCAGATTTTTAAAAATGTTCATATTAAAATGTTATTAATTATTAAAAATGGTTCATATTTTAAAAATTGATTATTTTTAAAAATGGTTCAGACTAAAAATATCCATTTTCGTAAATGGTTCAAAAAAAAATGTAAAAAATGTTCGGATTTGAAAGTAAGAAAAAAACGGATGAAAGCAAACGAACATGAGTATATTGAAAAAAGGAAAAAAAAAGAAACAAAATCTGAACAGGAAAAAAGAAAAAAATAAAGGAAGAAGAAAAACAAAAATAAAACTGAAACAAGAACATAAAACTGAAGAAAAAAAAACACTATGTAAAACCGAATTGGAAAAGATCACTACTAGAAGCGGCCCGAACTGGAGAATGACCAAAGAAGAAAAAAAAGAACAAGCAAAACCGGCCTGAAGCGAAAACCAGAAAAAAAAATAGTCGAAGCAAACGTACCTGGGCCGGCTGATTGCTACTGATGAAGAGTTGGGTGGTGCCCCAAGCGAAGGCGGAGATGTAGCAAACAACAGTTTTCCCTCGATAACGAACCGAGGTTTATCGAACCAGTAGGACCTTGAAATCAACAACAAAGTGAATGTTGAAGATCTCTGGCGCTTAATCTTCAACAGACATGGACCTGCACACACTCAACCAAAATACTTTGCCCCCAACGGCGGAAAGGTTGTCAATCTTTCCGGTCTCGCAAAAAACAAAGCGGTTAATTGTATAGTGAAATAGATGAATTATGAAAATGGACCAGAGGAGTAATGATGGTGAAAAGTGATGAATAAAGGTTGCAATCAATGTAAAAAGATGGACCGGGGGCCATGGGTTCACTAGTGGAGTCTCTCAAGTAAATAGAACATTCATATGATGGGTAAACAAATTACAGCTGGGCAATTGACAAGATTAAAACACAAACTTAATCAAGCTATGACAAAGAGAACATGATAATATTTAAGTAGGCATCACGACAATGAACAAAGACCGTTGAGTCCAACTGCATCTTTGTCTAAAAAGTCCACTGTGGGATCGCTATCCAGCCTGTCACCCATCGGTATTAAGTTGCAAGCAACAGACATTTGCATTAAGTAAAGCGCATGAAATAAGCAATATTTAATATCAAAATAGACTTTAACACCGCTATTTTACCCTTAGTAGCAACAGCACACCCTCGCCCTTAGACGTTTTCTGTCACTCGTGCCTAGGAACAAAAGGGGGCATGAACGAGTGCGGCGATATGGAGGCCGAGCTCCATGGAGCTCGGTTTCCTAAAAAATTTGAATCCGCAAATTTTTGTTTCGAAAAATTATGAAAACAATTATGGCCGTAGATAATATTGTGATCTACCACTGTGAAAATTTTCAATCAAAAATTCCTTGTATTCTGTTCTAAGCAAAAAAAAAAGGGAAATTTGCAGATCTGATTCGGGTGAACAGTGCGCAATTGATGCACCTAAAATGCATCTACTTTTCCAATCACTGCCTCATAATTTTCTCCAGAATCTTCCCATATTTGAATAAAACTGCTGAATCTGACGCTGTTTATAGCAAAGTCTACTTTCTGGTTGTTTTTGCAGGAATTTAAATCGGAGAAAAATACCACGTCATTTTTTATGGAAAAGAAGGACATCGTGCGAAAAATGCACACAAGGAAGCGTCCGAGGCCCAAAAGAGTGGGCTCCACGCGGCCAGATTCCTTGGCCGCGTGGGCCCACCTATCTGGAGCCTCGGGCACCTCCTCTCCTTCGGCTTCGGCGTACCCCTTCATATATACGAAAAAGTGGCTGCCCTAGGAGGAGAGGTCGATTCGCGAAACAGAGCGCCGCCGCCATCACGATCTTCATTTCCGGAGTCAGATTGATCCAGGATTTCTCCCCCGGAGGAGGGATCCGGAGGCCGTCTTCACTGCCATCTTCACCGCCTTCATCTCCATCGACCATGAGCTCCCTCACCATCACCATGTGTGAGTAGTCCGCTGTAGGCACATGAGGTGGATGGGGATTGGATGAGATTGATCATGTAATGATACCCGTTGTCCGAGATCTTAGGGGTTTATCTTGAGGATATTTTTGTATTGTGTTGATGCACTTATGCTATGTTTAATGCTTGCTACTAGGGCCCGAGTGGCATGATTTCAGTACTGAACTTATTTTGCCCCATCATATAATTGAGTTTGGTATTTATCTGCAAAGTCACTTGCTATTATGTTGAACCTGCGAACCCTAAATGTGACATATAGGGAAAACAAGGGGGAGATGTTTTAGTTTGAGGATTCTATGTGTTCATGAAGTGTTAATGCGTTGTTCTGGGCTATTCGAAAGGGTAGACCTTAATTACCTATAGTTCCAAGTTGGCCCCGGTGAAATGGGCAGGTAGGACAATAGATGTTGTGCAAATTCTCTTGGTTAGTGCGCACAACTAATTATGGAACACATACCTACATATATCGGAGTTAGAGATAAGTCCCATTGCTATATGAATCTTATTATATGATCAATCTTATTCATGCAACACCCCGCTGTCACCTCATGCCTACGTTCTAAATCTCTGAGTTACACTTTCACTTTTCCGGTGAAAACTAGGAAACCATTGTTCACTACTGTTGTTTTATTTGCTTGAATCCTCCTGCTGCCATCACTATTACTGCTGCAAGTTTATTGATATATAGGTGTGGTTGAGAGTGACGCCTCAATTGCTAAAGTCTTATTGGTATTCTTGTGTTCCCATTGAGTCGAACTATAAATTTGGGTAATACTTCCCAACGAAGATTTTAGCGATCCCCTATACTTGTGGGTATCAAGATGTTTTCTGGCGCCATTGCCGGGGAATCTAGCTTTATTGGTAAGACAACTTGTTATCATTTATTTGCTGCATTTGCTTGTTCCCAACCATGGGAAAGGAAAAGAACACTCCGAAGGAAGTAAGGCCTTCCACTACTCGAGGAGGTACGGACTTGCCAAGTAGGCCAAACTTTTCACCTAATGCTACTTCTGCTATTGTTGCTAAAAAGAAAGTTAAAAATATATCTAGTTCACCATTGTCCAAAATGTCTACTAGTACTGAAAATGATTTAATATGTGGTAGCATAGACAAAGAAGTGACACCTGAAACTCCTGAAACATCTGAGATAATTGAGACACCTGAAATTCCTGAATCTTCTATTATTGAAAATGTGGAGTCTGAGTTAGAAGATAATGAATATTCTGATGATGAGCATGAAACTTCTTCTGAGGAAGAAGATGTATTTACTATGGCTTTTATGGATTCGAGTTTTGATAAATTGGAAAAACTTGATAGCTATGCAAATTCTCCTCTCGATGATTATTTCCCTGTTACTAAGAAAACGAATGCTCCAACTATTAAAATTAAAGACAAAGATTATGATCTTAGTGTTGATCCTAAAATAATTGAAAAAGCTGAGAAGTTTAAGTTTTATGGGAGAGATAATGAATTTCCTTTTGAACACATTGCTGTTTTGCATGATTTGTCTGTGTTATTTGGTAAAGATGAAATCCACCAACGTTATTATTTCTTAAAGTTGTTTCCTTTTACCTTGGGAGGAAATGCTAAAATTTGGTATAATCATCTAGAACCTGGATCTATTACTAGCAAAAAAGGAATGCTTGCAGGTATTCTATAATAAATATTTCCCTGCTGATAAGATCCACGGTTTAATTATTGAGATTAGCAAATTTTCACCGAAAGAGAAGGAGGATTTACCCCAAGCTTGGGGGAGGTAAAGTAAGATGGTTAGGAAATGTCCTACCCATGGCTTCAAGAATAATGAAATCCTTGATATATTTTACAATGGACTAACTGAAAATACTAGAAGCTATCTTGATAGTATTGCAGGTAATGTTTTCAGGGAAAGGACCGTTGATGAAGCTACTGAGTTATTGGAAACTATCTCCAGAAATTATGAAGATTGGAATATTGAAGAGTTTGATGGAAGAGAGATATTCCCGGAGAAGAAAGGAGGCATTCTTGAATTAAATGAAGAAGGAATGAAAAGAGCTTCCAAGGATATGAAAGAGAAGGGAATTAAAACCTCTCATCTCAAGCAATTATCTGAATTGGGTGTTAAACTTCCTACTGATCAACCTTGCTTCCCTATTCAAGTTAATGCTGTGAGCTCTTTGGAAGGTAATGAAAAGGTAACACCTCCTGTTGAAGTATCTTATGTTAATGATTTTGCTTATCATAATAATCCTGAAGAGCATGATATTAGAATGAAAATTATGGAAAACTCTCATAAGATTAAATTTCTTCGAGAAATTTTAAATGCTAGTGTGGGAGAGGTTAGAAGAATTGTTAAACACTATGAAATGATGAATAATCAAGTTGAACAAATGGTTTCTCTTCAAAATCAATTATATGAAAATCTTATTGAGAAGAAACAGGTTTGTGGAGTTAATACTAGAGGTGGTGCAAGTACTCAGGATCAATGTTCGGGATATCGCTTCTCGTTAACTTATCGGTCGACCCAAGATAAGAGATAAATCGGCTTATCGGCCGATTTATCGATTTTATCGGTCGACTATTTATCGGCAAGATTTTAAAAAAATATCAGGTTTTCATATCATCATGATCAATTTACATGGCAACCTCGCAAGCCATATCATATGTATCACTCTTAAGCAACATGATATGCACCAAAAGTAACCATTTATACGAATAATACTCCAAAAACTGAATCAGAATTAAAAATTGGAGCTAAATCGGTTGGGTCCCACAAAATTACCAGTGAATATCGGTGATATATCGGTGAATACCGGTGAATATCGGCGAATATCGGCGATATATCGGTCTGCCAGCCGATATATCGGGTATACCGGTAATTCCGGCGGTATTCACTTATCTTACCGTTCTGGTGCCGGTAACCGGTAAACCGGCCGATTTATCGGTATACCGGCCGATATTTTGAACATTGCTCAGGATGCTGACTATCCTGAAAATCATCCCAAGAGGAAAGAGCAAGAGGCTTTCAAAAAGAAATCTTCTGCAGGAAAATCTCCCAATGAAAACAAAGATAATGACAATTCTCAAGAACAAGACAAGGATATTTCTATTTCTGATGCTGAGACTGAAGATGATAATTTTGTAGAAGAAGAATCATCTCCACCTGATGAAGAACAACAAGAAGAAGAAAATAATGAAGAACCTGAACCTACTGAGAAAGAAGACCCTCAACCATCTATTGAGAACAACAAAAAAAGAAGCATCCAAATCAACAAAAAGGTAAAGAGAGGGATCCATGGGTGCAAAGACAAATACCATATCCCCAAAAGGTAATGAAATCTTTAGATGATGCTAGATTTGAGAAGTTTCTTGAATTGATTAAAACCTTATATCTACAAATTCCTCTTGTTGATGCTATTAAAATTCCTCCATATTCAAAATATATGAATGATATTGTCACTAATAAAAGGAAGATACCTAATGAAGAAATTACTGCTATGCTTGCTAATTATTCATTTGAAGGGAAATTGCCTGAAAAGCATGGAGATCCCGGTATTCCAACTATTCCTTGTCATATTAAAGAAACCTATGTGAAATATGCCTTATGTCATTTAGGAGTTGGTGTCAGTGTTATGCCTTTTTCTTTGTATAAGAAACTTAACCTAAACAAATTGGTTCCAACTGAAGTTTCACTGCAAATGGCTGACAAATCAACTGCTGTGCCCATAGGTATATGTGAGGATGTTCCCATCTCTATTGCTAATGTTTTAATACCTACAGACTTTGTCATATTAGAAATGCTTGAGGATGATAATCTATCTATTATTCTTGGAAGACCTTTTTTAAACACTGCAGGAGCTGTGATAAATTGCACTGAGAGCAAAGTGACATTTAATGTCAAAGGAAATGAGCATACTATTTATTTTCCCAAGAAGAATTTTGTCACAATGATAAACAAGAGTGTTAATTCTATCAAAGAAATACTCTTATAGTTGGAAGCTTTGAATTTGCACTACCACCTCCTGAACCAAAATATGCTACCATGATGATTGGAAATATTCTGATCAAATATGAGGTAACTTGAATTTCTTCTTTATATATAAAATAAGAATCATGTATTATATCTTTTACATATTATTAATGAGACTTGATCAACCTCATTACTAATGTGGAAATGATGTAAACTTGATTCCCATAAAAATTATGTTGCATTCAAATTTTGTTTATCTTAAAATTTTAGAGTATATGCATAGATATAATTATTTCAGATTTCAGAAGTTCCAGAATATGAAGTTTGAAAAAATCCTCTTCAAAAAAATTTCTCGAAAAATTCCAGAAAAAGTTGGGGGTAAGTTATTTTACCAGAGGGACCAGCAGCCAAAAGTGGGGCACCAAGAGGCCACCAGGGACCAAAAGAGGGTGTCCCACGCGTCCTTGGCCGCGTGGGACCCACTAACTTGGCCCCCAGGGGGAGTTAGGTGAGTGATCTGTGCCCATCTCCTTCCCCTCGACAGAAAAGAAGCCCCAGGTATTTTCCCAAAATTTTCCCGAGCTCGTTCTTCCTGCTATCCTTGAATCTCCAAGTTTAGAACAGATTTTTCAAATCTGTTTGGTAGGATTGCTCCTTGGTATGCGACTCCTCCACCCATATATACCAAAAAGTGGCTGCCCTAGGAGGAGAGGTTGATTCGCGAAACAGAGCGTCGCCGCCACCACGATCTTCGTTTCCGGAGTCAGATTGATCCAGGATTTCTCCCCCGGAGGAGGGATCCGGAGGCCGTCTTCACCGCCATCTTCACCTCATTCATCTCCATCGACCATGAGCTCCCTCACCATCACCATGTGTGAGTAGTCCGCTGTAGGCACATGAGGTGGATGGGGATTGGATGAGATTGATCATGTAATGATACCCGTTGTCCGAGATCTTAGGGGTTTATCTTGAGGATATTTTTTGTATTGTGTTGATGCACTTATGCTATGTTTAATGCTTGCTACTAGGGCCCGAGTGGCATGATTTCAGTACTGAACTTATTTTGCCCCATCATATAATTGAGTTTGGTATTTATCTGCAAAGTGTATCACCTGCTATTATGTTGAACCTGCGAACCCTAAATGTGACATATAGGGAAAACAAGGGGGAGATGTTTTAGTTTGAGGATTCTATGTGTTCATGAAGTGTTAATGCGTTGTTCTGGGCTATTCGAAAGGGTAGACCTTAATTACATGTAGTTCCAAGTTGGCCCCGGTGAAATGGGCAGGTAGGACAATAGATGTTGTGCAAATTCTCTTGGTTAGTGCGCACAACTAATTATGGAACACATACCTACATATATCGGAGTTAGAGATAAGTCCCATTGCTATATGAATCTTATTATATGATCAATATTATTCATGCAACACCACGCTGTCACCTCATGCCTATGTTCTAAATCTCTGAGTTACACTTTTACTTTTCCGGTGAAAGCTAGGAAACCATTGTTCACTACTGCTGTTTTATTTGCTTGTATCATCCTGCTGCCATCACTATTACTGCTGCAAGTTTATTGATATAAAGGTGTGGCTGAGAGTGACGCCTCAATTGCTAAAGTCTTATTGGTATTCTTGTGTTCCCATCGAGTCGAACTATAAATTTGGGTAATACTTCCCAACGAAGATTTCAGCGATCCCCTATACTTGTGGGTATCAGCAATCTGAAAATTTTGAAATCTTGCCAGATTTCTCTTTTTTGCATAGATCAAAATATTTCGAGTTTGTGGTTGAAAATTTTCACAGTGGTAGATCATAGTATTATCTACGACCATAATTTTTTTCAGAATTTTTTGAAAGTCAAATTTGCGGATTCAATTTTTTTTGGAAACCCGAGCTCCATGGAGCTCGGGCTCCATATTGACTTTCCGGGCATGAACCCACTATCTAGCATAAATACTCTCTCTTGGAGATACACACAATCACTTGGCCAAAGTAACAACGCACATCGGAGAGCATGCAAGAACATAAATCAACATATAATAATCATGCACAATCTGATCATAACTTTATAATCCATTGGATCCCAGCAAACACATCACATAGCATTACAATAATCGATCTTGATCATGTTAGGCAGCTCACAAGATCATAAGACATGAAGCACAAGAGAGAGAGACTACCATCTAGCTACTGCCATGGACCCAAGGTCAAGGTGGGACTACTCACAAATCATCCCGGAGGAAGGCATGGCGATGAAGAGCCCTCCGGGATCGATCTCCCCTCCGGCAGAGTGCCGGGATTTGCTTCAGAATAACCCCCTGATAACCCACAAGTGTAGGGGATCGTTTGTAGCCTTTTCGATAAGTAAGAGTGTCGAACCCAACGAGAAGCTAAAGGTAGGATTAATATCTTCTCAAGTTCTATCAACCATTGACACAACTCTACGCACACCGAACGTTTGCTCTATCTAGGAAATAAAACTATATGAATAAAACGGGTATGAAATGATAGCTTTGCAAGATAATAAAGAACAAGAAAGTAAATGTTAGTTGTTGTAGCAATAGGGTAACATAAAGTGACATAATGTAACAGAACCACGAGTGTGGAAAAGTGGTGGAAGGCGTGGCGGAATTGTCCATAATTAATTAGTGAAGCTACTCGATTCATTGTCTTCGTTGCAGTATTCTATGTGGGAGAGGCAAAGCATACACGTTCTCAACTATTTGTGATTACATGTACTATATGATTGGAACATTAGGAAGCATCCGCAACTACTAACATTCATTAAGGTAAAACCCAACCATAGCATTAAGATCATACGGTCCTCTTTATCCCATACAATGTCAAAAACCGGGATGGGGCTTAGGTTTCTGTCACTCCGGCAGCCCTACCCCCCCGGCCTCCTTCACGTACTACAAACCCTATGATGTCATCCATGCGCGCATAAATATATAATGGGCACCATAGGACTTTACCATATCGACATACAACTCGAATCAACCAAACATATTCAATAATTCAACCATATGACAAAAAGAACTACACAAACATGACATAGATCATTGGATAATACTTTATAGCATAAAACACCATGTTTACATAGAGGGGTACAGAGGTTTGTGGGAGAGTGGACCACTGTATACAAGGAGGAATTGGCGATGGAGATGGCGGTGAAGGCGGCGGCCATGGAGGAAATTAAGGGCAAGGCGGAGGCGGCACGGGTGGCGGCGGCGCATGGCGGCGGCCGGCCGGCTAGGGGGAGCGCCGCTCCCTAACCCCTTTCCTTCATGGATTCTTGGTGTTGTAGAGGAGCCCTCCCCCTTGTAGATGAGAGCCAAGGGGGAGGCAAATTCGTGCCTTTTGGAAGCTGCCCCCAAAACTAGGGTGTCCTCTCTTTATATAGGTGGAGGCAATGCTTCCCGGCCCTCCGATGGATGGCCTGTTGATCCAATGGCTCTTGGGCACCTCTAGAACCTTCCTAGGGACCCCTCATATCTTTAATGAGGTACCAAAGTCGTGGCTTGGTCGAATCCTCCAAGTTTGGTAAGAGTTGGAGTCAATCACGTCACCAACTTTCGGAATCCCGTAATGAGATATTTGGCTTTCAGTAAAATGGGGATTCTCGGAGCTACGGACCTCCGATTGAGCTGTTCTTGGGCTTAAATGAAAGCTATGGAAATTTCCACAACGTTTTAGGCAAACTGATTTTCAGTTGACGTCGTCTTCTGGTCTCAATCTGTCAATCTCTGAAATCTGTGAGGAGGACAGATTTCAGGAAAGTCAGAGTCCACCTCCAACAAGGCTCCTTTTGCGTTTTTGCCAATTTCCAAGTGATTCCTACACATCAAAGTGTAAAACAAGAACATTGTGCACTTTTGCAGCTATTAATAGGTTAGTCAAATTAAATCATAAACTTAGTATGAAAACAAGTGTCAAAGGTATAAAAATGGCATGAAACAATAAAAAATTATAGATACGGTTGACACGTATCAACATCCCCAAGCTTAATTCCTACTCGTCCTCGAATAGGTAAATGATAACAAAATAATTTTTGATGTTGAATGCTAGGATCATGTCTTCAACAAATGCATGACAAATGCTATATAGATAATGAAACTTAAGCAATTGTGTTAGCTAATGAAAAGATAACGACGAACTAGGAGTTAATAATATGAAATTATAAACATTAACAAGATTATAATGATCATAATAAAGCATGGTAGAGTGGTATCTTGCTTGCCCCTTTAGTAGAGCAAAACATAAATGCCGGGCACCTCTTGAGATATTAAACAAAGACTAGGAGTAAAGTTTTTCAGAAATGATATAGAATCTCAAACATGCTCCACTCATTAAGACTTTGGGACAAAGCACATTATACTCAGAATGACAACAATGCTCTATAAGATGGTGCTCAAAGAAGGATGACGACTCAACATAAACATAAAAGAAGGGCCCTTCGCAGAGGGAAGTAGGGATTAGTCATGTGCTAGAGCTTTTTATTTTTTATAGAACAGAAGTAAAACAATTTTGAGATATGCATGCTTTCGTCAACGATTTCACAGTAAAGAAACTAGCTAGTCCCCTATGACAAGCAAGGCTTTTAGACTTGTGAGAGCAGCAGGTTTAGAGGAACGAGTACATTCCTCTTTGTCCTTGGTTTCACCACTATCCAATGTTTGAGCTGATTTCTCAGATTTGCATTGTGTGGAGGAGAATGGTGAGTTGTATTTATATTTTGCTTAAGCTGCTCTCGGGTTGATTCAAGTGAAGACGTAATCCATCGACACCGGGTGAAAGGGGGGAAATGACCTTGCTCGTCACAAGTTATATCTAGCTCTCTACTGCTCCCTCATGAGCTTAAAAACAGAGGCACAAAAGGAGTATTTTGAATATTTTAAAGGTAGCATATGACAAATTTACTTGGATGGCAAGAAATACCATGCATAGGTAGATATGATGGACTCAGCTGGAATACTTTGGCTTAAGGAATTTGGATGCACGGATGGACCATTACACCCAGTGCAAGTGGAGGCTAGCAAAAGATGGGAAAGCGACCAAATTTGAGCATTACTGTCATAATCATGCTTTGCGACAAAATACTTAATGAATAAAACATAAGAGAGGTTCTTCAATTCTAAAGTACAATAAACTGTCAAGACATAACAGACTGTATTTTTAGTCTTTCAACATGTGTGAAAATGTGCCAAGTCAATCCGAATAAATCTTTTGGAGGAGGATCCCACTTCACCATTCCACATTATGAACAAAATAATGCATGTTAACATCAAAATAACATATTATACCCTTTTAGCTAGTTGAGACTAACCATTAGAAAACATGAACTACGAAGCAACATTATACACACAACATTTTTAAGTTTAAACAAATACCTAACCAACCAAATAAAACTCCAATCAACTCTCTAGAAAGGGTATAAATAAAAGATATAACAATCAGCTCATTATTGTGATGGTGCATGATGCTTACACAAAGATATAATAGATAATAAATTAAGATACAAATGCTCCAAGTTTATGCAAGTTTCTATGTCGCTCAAAAAAAAAGTTTGAAGGTTTGCAAACCGAGAGGTTGTTGATGTAGAGGGATGCAAAGGCATCCCCAAGCTTATGGTTTTGACCAATCTTGGATATTTCTCAATTTGATGTTACTTCATTCCCTGTGAAAAAACTTCAACACAAAAACTCTCTCATTCTTTTTCTACGGTAGACATTAGTATACTAAAGATAACATTTCCAAAGTGCTGCCATTAAACTAAAACAAATTTTGTTTTCAAGTTACAGGGAGGTTACTTAAGTGGCCAACTTTAAAATAATGGATGAGATCCAAAAAGAATCAAATGAAAATGCAAAGAGGCCACTTTTGCAACAAAAGTCAGAATCTGTCCAAAAAAACAGCAGCTGGAAAACATAATTTTTAAGTAAACTTAAACGTCTCTGAAATTTTTGCCAATTTTTTAGCGCACATAGGATTAGTAGATACATTTAGAGCTTCCAGTAAAACATGAAAAATCGGGCAGTGAACAGCAAATACTGAAAACAAAAAAACCACTTTTTAATTATGCATCAACTAAAACCAAATGGGTAAAACTTGGTACTTTATTTTTGGAAAACTAAAAGACCAGAGGGAAAAACAAAAACAAGCGGAAAGTAAAAACAAACCGACGCTCCAAGAATAGCACATAATATGTAAAGCAATAAAAATATAGTACCACGGGTGAAAACTGATGATTGTCGATGAAGAAGGGGATGTCTTGGGCATCCCCAAGATTAGACGCTTGTGACTTCTTGTATATTTCTGAGGAGGTACATGGGAACCTCCCCAATATTTAGCTTTTATCCCTTCTTGATCTTCCTTCATCACCTCGCTCTTAAATACTTGAAAACTTACTTCACACAAAACTTGTAATAAACTTCATTAGAGGGTTAGTTCTCAAACAAAATAATCCACCTTCAGTTCTCACTTAACAATTTAAATGAACTTGTTCCTAAACATTAGCTACTGCCACAAAGATCTAAGTGATGCTCCGGGATCAAAAGAACTCCACTTTGCCCGTAAAAGAAGCGATGTAAGAACAAAGACATAATCTGTCAAAAACAGAGCAGAATCTAAATATGATTTTTTTTCGGGATACTGGGACAGCTCAAATCAGAAAACTTAAAACTAATGAAAGTTATTAAAAATCCTGATGCTTACTGTCAAAAATTTGCAGACCCATATCACGTTCTGTAATTTTTTAGAATTTTGTATGGTGACAGACAGAAATCTGTTTTTGTACAACAACTTAAAAATTTAACTTTCCTCTCATTAGAGGCTATTCTTGGCACAAAAACCGAAACAAAAAAGGATACAAGGGAGTTGCTACAGAGGCAACAACACCCAAACACAAAGAAAAACAAAAAGAAACAGAAAGTAAAAATAAAATGGGTTGCCTCCCATGAGCGTTTTTCTTTAATGACTTTTAGCTAGGCTTATTTTAATGATGCTCTCATAAGATTAAGAGTTGAAATAATAAGGAGAGCATCAAGGAGCAAATATCAAACACATTTAAATCTAACCCTCTTCCATGCATAGGAATCTTGTAAGAAAATAAATCATTGAAACATAATGTGACTAGCATAAGAGGGCAAAACAAATGCAACTTCAAAACTTTAACATAAAGAGAGGAGACTAAATACTATGAGATATTTAGAACCATGTTTTCCTCTCTCATAATAACTTTCAGTAGCATCATAAGCAAATTTTAATAATATAGTTGTCACAATAAAAATTCTTACAAAAGTCCACATGCATACAATTATTATATAAGGACAATATGAGTAATATAGATCATGAACGAGACAACCTGATATATGTTGATGAATAAGAAGGGATGGCTCGGGCATCCCCAAGCTTAAATGGTTGTATCTTATTTAATATGTTCTTAGGGTGCCCCTGGGCATCCCCAAGGTTGAGTTCTTGTACCTTATCGTTCGTCTCATATCACCATATTGATTCGATCTTATAGACTACATCCACATAAAACTTCACAAAACTCATTAGTAGGGTTAGTGCTCATTAAATAAAATCCACTAATGTCCAAGCATTGGCAAGTTATAAGACCTCAATTCAATATTATCTACTGTATACTAATCAATTTATAACTTCTATTGATCAAATAAAGATTATAAACATCGAGTATAAGCACAATACTAAATAAAGACAACAATCTGTCAAAAACTGGACAGTCTGTGAAGATCGAATTTTTAGAGGCACTTATGTAGCTCAAATAAGACAACTCAAAACTAACGAAAGATAGATAAAAGAATCACGCTTTCTGTATAAAAATATCATAAAAAGATAAAATTCTGGCGATTTTAGGAATTTCACGCAACAGGCGCACATAATCTGATTCTGGACAGCAAAATAACAAACTTGCATCATAAATAAAGTAGAGGTCATAAATACATTTTATTTTTATATTACAGTGGTATATACACAATATATACATGTTTTTAGCTGATAAACTTCCATGAAAAGATTTGCTTTGGTTTCATAGGCATGAACACAAGTGTTCAAGGTCGACCCCCACTTAACCATTACTCATATTTCCAATCACTTCTCTTTTTGAAAATGTTTTAGATAACAAGTAGAACTAATTTTTTTTGTAATTCGTGCTCCCTATCCATACTAAGATAGAAAACAACTTACAACTGAAAGTAAAAATTACTTAGAGATAAAGCAAACAAGTGCACACAAGAATATTCACCCCACGCTATTGCTCCCCGGCAACGGCGCCCGAAAAGGTCTTGATAACCCACAAGTGTAGGGGATCGTTTGTAGCCTTTTCGATAAGTAAGAGTGTCGAACCCAACGAGAAGCTAAAGGTAGGATTAATATCTTCTCAAGTTCTATCAACCATTGACACAACTCTACGCACACCGAACGTTTGCTCTATCTAGGAAATAAAACTATATGAATAAAACGGGTATGAAAGGATAGCTTTGAAAGATAATAAAGAACAAGAAAGTAAATGTTAGTTGTTGTAGCAATAAGGTAACATAAAGTGATATAATGTAATAGAACCATGAGTGTGAAAAAGTGGTGGAAGGCGTGGCGGAATTTTCCATAATTAATTAGTGAAGCTACTCGATTCATTGTCTTCGATGCAGTTTTCTATGTGGGAGAGGCAAAGCATACACGTTCTCAACTACTTGTGATTACATGTACTATATGATTGGAACATTAGGAAGCATCCGCAACTACTAACATTCATTAAGGTAAAACCCAACCATAGCATTAAGATCATACGGTTCTCTTTATCCCATACAATGTCAAAAACCGGGATGGGACTTAGGTTTCTGTCATTCCGGCAGCCCTACCCCCCGGCCTCCTTCACGTACTACAAACCCTATGATGTCATACATGCACGCATAAATATATGATGGGTACCATAGGACTGTACCATATCGACATACAACTCGAATCAACCAAACATATTCAATAATTCAACCATATGACAAAAAGAACTACACAAACATGACACAGATCATTGGATAATACTTTATAGAATAAAACACCATGTTTACATAGAGGGGTACAGAGGTTTGTGGGAGAGTGGACCACTGTATACAAGGAGGAATTGGCGATGGAGATGGCGGTGAAGGCGGCGGCCATGGAGGAAATTAATGGCAAGGCGGAGGCGGCACGGGTGGCGGCGGCGCATGGCGGCGGCCGGCCGGCTAGGGGGAGCGCCGCCCCCTAACACCCTTTCTCCATGGCTTCTTGGTGCTGTAGAGGATCCCTCCCCCTTATAGATGAGAGCCAAGGGGGAGGCAAATTCGTGCCTTTTGGTGGCTGCCCCCAAAACTAGGGTTTGCTCTCTTTATATAGCTGGAGGCAATGTTTCCGGGCCCTCCGATGGATGGCCCCCTGATCCAATGGCTCTTGGGAACCTCTAGAACCTTCCTAGGGACCCCTCATATCCTTAATGAGGTCTCAAAGTCGTGGCTTGGTCGAATCCTCCAAGTTTGGTAAGAGTTGGAGTCAATCACGTCACCAACTTTCGGAATCCCGTAATCAGATATTTAGCCTTCAGTAAAACGGGGATTAACGGAGCTACGTACCTCCGATTGAGCTGTTCTTGGGCTTAAATGAAAGCTATGGAAATTTTCCACAACATTGCAGGCAAACGCATTTTCAGTTGGCGTCGTCTTCTGGTCTCAAACTGTCAATCTCCGAAATCTATGAGGAGGACAGATTTCAGGAAAGTCAGAGTCCACCTCCAACAAGGCTCTTTTTGCGTTTTTGCTTATTTCTAAGTGATTTCTACACATCAAAGTGTAAAACAAGAACATTGTGCAATTTTGCAACTATTAATAGGTTAGTCAAATTAAATCATAAACTTAGTATGAAAACAAGTGTCAAAGGTGTAAACGTGGCATGAAACAATCAAAAATTATAGATACGTTTGACACGTATCACCCCCGAATTAGGGTTTGAGGTGACGGCGCCTCGGGATGACTTTTCTGAAAAATAATGGCCGCCCCGTCGTTTTTAGGGTTTTTAGGATTTTATAGTCGTCGGAGGGGGCCGAGGCGGTGCCCAGGGGGCAGGGGTGGGCCCCACCCGCGGTCCAGGGGGGCCATGGCAGACACCCGCCTGTGGCCCCTGGGTGGCCCCCCAGGTCGCCCTTCGGTCTCCGTCTTCGTTTTGGCGTAAAAATAATCTCCGTAAATTTTGGTCCAATTCCGAGAATATTTCCAGAAGTAAATTTCTGAAATACAAAAACAGCAAAAACAGGGAACTGACACTGGGCATCTTGTCAATAAGTTAGTCCAACAAAATGCATAAAAATGATGTGATATGATAATAGAAACATGTGACAACATCACAAAATTAGCATGGATCACTCAAAAATTATAGATATGTTTGACACGTATCACCGGCCCACTTATTCCGATCGCTGTATGGAAGGGGTGCACGATTTCGTGCTAACCAGTGTAACGAGCGTAGAATAGGATTCGCCGTATGAGCCCATGCGGTTATGAAATCGCACACTACTCAAGCTGGGCTGGGTTTGTCTATTTGACTATCTGATTAGTGCAATTTTCCTAGCTGGATTAAGTATATTTTTCACCCTCAAATGTCACCCTACGGAGAACATTCACCCTAAACTCGAAAACCGGATGATTTGAACCCTGAAATGTACCAAACCGGATGAATAACCCCCTGGTAGTGGTTTTGCTCGAATTTGGGCGGTTTTGAGTGGAATTTAGGCGGTTTTGGACACTGAAGTGGACGTTGACGTGGCGGTGATGTGCCACCGCTGCTAACGCCGTTACTGACGTGGCAGGGGCGTCAGCAACCGGTCGTTCGCGTCACATCGCCCCCTGCGCCGCCTCCTCCGCCCCGCCCTGCCACCCCGACGCCACCACCTGAACCGCCAGCGCCAGCACCATATGCCCGCCCTATCTCGTCGTCTACAGCTCCGGCTCCACCTCCGGCCTCCTCCTCTCCGACACGCTGTGCGCCGGGACCATCGGCCGCGCCGCCAAGAGGGGATTCACCGTCGGCTGCAGCCTTGCGTCCCTGCACCAGCCGCCCACGGGGCTCGCCGGATTCGGCCGAGGCGCGCCCTCCGTGCCCGCGCAACTCGGGGTCAACAAGTTCTCCTACTGCCTCCCGCCGATTCGACGACGACACGGCAGTTAGCGGCGAGGTGTTCAAGCCTGTCATGATGGCAATGACGGCCAGCTCGTCCTCCTCGCAGGTCGCGTTCTTGATCTGCTCGTCCATGGTGGTCACTGGTCAGCGCCCCGTACCGGACAATCTTCATCAACCTATTCATGCTCCACGCGGAGATGTTCTTCTGGCTGAGCCTGTGCAGCTGGTCAATCGAGATGGACCCTTCCTCCAGATGCCGCTCGGATTTCTGCTTCTGCAGCTGCTTGCTGGCTCCTCACCGGGCCGCCGCCGCCGGGAGCCGCCCGCTCTTGGGCGGCACCGTAGAAGCAGCGGCGGCAGGCTTGCTGCTGGGCATGGCCGCCGCCTGGATGTCGCTCGGCCCCGCCGCTCTGCAGCCTCTGCACCTCCGCGACCATCCGGCTCTCGTCAACCAACGGCGGTCCGGAGAGCGTCTCGATGACGTACTGGTTGAAGAGCGCGTCCTATATCCTGTCGAAGAACGTGGAGACGTGGAACGACGAGGCGAGCACCTTGAGCAGCAGCGTCTTGACGAGCCGGATCACGGTGGCCACCAGGAGGCAGCACAACACCTTGCTGACGTAGGGCAGCACCAGGGTGTGCGTCTCCTGTTGGGCGTCCTTGTCGAAGAGCAGGTGCCAGGCCACGAGTGCGACGCCGAGCCAGAGCACATTGCGCACGGCGCGGCGCACGCCGTAGACGAAGTAGAGGACCTTCTTCCGGAGAAGGAAGTTGCGCTCCACGAAGAAGACGACCATGCGGATGATCCCGCCGAAGACGAGGCGACCGCAGATGAGCACGCACACGAGCACCTCCCACTTCCAGAGGTGGAGGCCCGAGAGCTTTTTCTTGGCCAGGGTCGGGATGGTGACACTGCAGACGAGGGAGGCGATGATGACGATGAGGCCGACCCACTCGAGGATGATGAGGCAGTCCACCGTGTCGCGCTTGGACACGAGAAGACACGAGAAAAAAAGGCCACCTCCTAAAAAAATAACTAACAGGTGGGGCCCATGCGAACATAACGCAGTTTTGAATTTAACTAACGGTTAACACCACGTAAGCTCCATGTCATCACCAAGTCATCCCTCAAAACCACTCAAACCGTGTAAAACCAGGCTAGGGGGTTATTTATCCGGTTTGGTACATTTCACGGTTCAAATAATCTGGTTTTCGAGTTTGGGGTGAATGTTCTCCGCGGGGTGACATTTGGGGGTGAAAAATATACTTAATCCTTCCTAGTTTTAGCTTCAGTAACCGAAAGCGCACCACGGCCTGCTTTGCCCACGCATTCTTGCTATGCTATCTGGTCTTTGCAACAATTTTGAGTTGCCCTCAGAAATAAGATCACGAGATCCTTCAGTATTTTTGTCAAACCAAATGCAATACACTTTGCTAGGTAAGTTTTTTCTTTCATATGACAAATGTTGTAAAGTTCAATTTAAGCTTTGCAACTGCTAGTGTCCATGTCTTCTTGGGGCCAATCTCATTAAAAACAAATGCTCACTTGGGGAAATTAGCTAGAAAATAAATAACATCCGTGTAGCCTAATACACGTTAAAAATTTGTACCCGCGGTATTCAGTATCTTTTTTCTGAATGTTAGATTGTTAGAATTCAAACAAGTTTAGTTGTATAGACATGTTAAGATTGAGCTGAACACTAAAAATACGTATTAAATGAAGTTTACACACTTTATGGTCATATATATTCTTAACTAAATTTATTTGTACGAGTGAATAGACATAGGTAAATGCTATGTATCCGAGTCCAATGGGAAACAAACCAACGGACCTCTCTCAGACCGTCAATTCCATCACAATTTCGGACGATTTCCTTCGCCTCTTTCTCTCTCCTCCCTCTTTTTCTGAGAGCTCCACTGCATCGCCTGGCTCCTCCTTCCCTCCTTCCCGATGGCTCTGCCGGTCGGTGGGGGGGGGGAGGGGGAGGCCGCCGTCCTCCTCTGTATAGTAGTAGCGTAGATGAGTTTGGTCCTCCGTGGCGTCTTGGAGTAGAGCGCTGGCTCGTCGGCCAGATCCAGCACGTACCGTCGTTCTTCATCCTCGATGCACTGCCCCGACAGGAGTTGGTGTGCGGGGGTGATTTGAGCCCGGTGATCTCCGTAAATAAGGCCTTGTTGGGCTGCTCTGCTTCGGCGTTCTGGTGCGACGTCGAGTGGAAGGTCTCTGACGTCCTCGGCGTGCTCCCGTGGAGGGAGGCCATGTTGGGGAAGCTCGAGGCCAGCCCAGTCAATAAGCACTATGGCAGATCTGGCCACCTTCTTGTCCTCAGATGTGGTGATGCGGATCCCCCTCTGGCCGGCCATGGAGGCGAGGAGAGGGAGTGGTGTTGTCACTTCGTCCGCAGGTATGGAGGTGGTGTTGTGGGGTTCTTGGTGCCGGAGTTCCCGAGCGAGGCAGTCTGGTATGCTCCAAAGGATGGAGGCGTCGGTCTGCATCGTCTTCTCGGCAACCTCTTCAATAAGGTTCGTTTTTCGCGAACTCAGCAGTGGTGGTGCGGATTTGGGTTCCTTCCCTTTAAATCGTCTCGGTGACGAGGGAAGGGGAGCAGTGGCGGAGCTTGAGGAAGACTGATGGGGGGGGGGGCAAAATGCATTATATGATCTTTTGGGGGGGTCAAACACACAAAACTTGTCAAATTGGGCTCTCCAAAAAACAAAAAAATCCTTCATATATGTGCAAATCATGGGGGGGGGGGGGGGGGGGGGGTGGCCCCCCTCACTTGCACTAAGCTCCGCCAGTGAAGGGGAGTACCTCGAAGATGTGCTAGTAGGAAAAGGCTTATAGGTGAAAAAATAGCCGTGACGCACCGTCATTTTGGTGCGCCACGGGTAGCTATTTACCCGTGGCGCACCAAAAATTGGTTGCGCCACGGCTATGTGGTGGCCGTACTGGCTGGTGTGCCCCCTCCTTACCCGTGGTGCACCGCACTTTTGTACGCCACGGGTAAGTAGCTACCCGTGGCGCAGCGCAACGACTTGCGTCACAGCTATTTGTGGTTCCAGATGCAAATATTAGTCGTGGCGCAGCCTAACTTTGGTGCGTCAAGCGTATGGTTGAATTTTCCTTTTTTCTTTTCAGATCCAGATCCAGATCGAAGCCTGCAACCGCCCATATCTTATCCTTATCCTCTCGCACTCGTGGACTGTCCTCTCATCGATCCTCTTTCTTTTCCCCACGCCTTCCGCCACCGCCGCATCCTCGATTCATCTTCAAATCGAGACGAGCAAGCTCGCGAGCGTCGCGCTAGCAGCCATGCCCAGCTCTGCGGCGGACTGCGAGCTGGTGTACTGCCCGGACTGCCACCGCGCCACGGAGGTGGTCCTCGACCACTCCACCGGCGACACCATCTGCACCGAGTACGCGCTCGTCCTCGACGCGCAGTACATCGACGAGGGCTCCGAGTGGCGCACCTTCAGCGACGACGCCGGCGGCGGCGAGGAACGCGACCCCAGCCGCGTCGGCAAGGCGGCGGCGGTGGGGGGGGGGGGGGGGGGCAGCACAGGGCGTTGGCTTTGTCCTCACCTCGCTGGTTGACGCCGGCGGGTATTCGGAGAACTGCGTCTGCGCGTGGTGGAGTCCGTCGGCCACTCGCCCGCGTCGTGCGTGCTCGTCCCTCCACGCGGCCCAGCAGGAGGCTCCCGGCGATTTTGAGGCTCCGCGGCGGCGTGGAACCGAGGTGGGTTGGCGGCCGCCGGAGCGGAGCCCCCCGCGGCTGGGCATGGACGGGAGCCTCTCGCAAGCGTGGGCACAAGGAGCGTCGATGGCGGTCGTGGCGGCCATCCTGGAGCTGTGTCGACGAGTACGGAGCCCCCCTGGCCCGCTCCGGCCGTGGCTCCTATTTTTTTTTTTAAATTCTAAATAGGTACCCGTGGCGCATATTTTGGCCGTACGCCACGGGGATTCTTTTGTATTCGTAGCGCACCAAACCCCGTGGGCCACGGGTAATATGCTACCCGTGGCGTGGTAGTTAGTGGCGCATGGCCATGCGCCACGGGTAGCATATTTTGGTGCGCCACGGGTAAGGGTTTTTGTACTAGTTTGCTGGATTCGCACCAAGGGAGCAGCAATGCTTCTCTGGGGAGCTTCCTCACGGCGGCATGCTCGATGTCGCTGTTCAACACGGTCGAAAGGCGACCGCTCCCACCTTCGGCGTCGGCAACGGCTACTTCCGGCCGGCGTCCAAAGGATATCTTCAACCTCCAGGCTGTCATGCCATTGCGGAGGCCTCTCAGCGAAGGTGCAACAAGCTCCCACCTCCCCGTCCCAAGTGGCGTAGTCCCCGACAACGTCGAGGTTGGCTGCATCGAGCTCTGGAATCGTCGCACTGGAGAAGGAGCAGGGCCCAATTGCGTTCCTCAAAATTTTCTCAGGTTCCTTTGTGCAAGTTGTAAGGACTTGGCTGTAATTTCTATATTTCTTTATGCCTTATCCGTAAAATGTACCAGTGTTGACTTTTAACTAGCTGGGGAAGGGGTTCATGTCTCACATACGAGTCTTTGTCTACGCAGGATCTAGTTCCTACTTTGCGCTATTTAGTTTTGCCGCAGATATGCTCGATATAATGGGCTAATGGCTGTAGATTTTGTCATAGCTGAATGTACTTTCACCTTACTCTCTCCGTGCTTCCAGTTGATTGTAGTTTGTCATATCAGTATGTAGTTTTACGGGAGGGGCGTTTTGGTGCCCGAGCACAGCTGCACCGGGAATCTGCACCATCCAGATCGTCTTGTGATCTGTGCCTCTGACGCATGCAGGCGGTGGACAGTCGCGCAGAAAATCTGGTATTGTGTGTGCACGGGGGAGTACGGTTGGGTGGGTTTATACGGCGGCGTATCTGTCCGTTAGGCGACGTAACCGGAGACGTTTAGGAAGGTCATGTGCCGTTGGTACAGGATTTCACAGCGTGTTTGGCAACGCTAGGGCAGGGGACTGGGAGTTTAGACGTGGGAATTATCTGAGGGATTAGTCAGGGTAAATAGATATTTATTCCCATTCCCTTGTTTGGTGTGTGGTGGGAATTAGAGGTGGGACCGTGTAAGGAGTTCCTTTGGCTGCTCAGCTTTGGTTCGTGCGATGTACAGTACAGAGCCTAAGTAAGTTGACGTAGAGCTTACATTTCATCTCAAGTTGCAAACTAGTCTCTTGTGATGAGATAAACACACTAAATATCGAAGAACAACACATGGACGTAGCAAGTTTCAGTGAGCAAAGAAGATGAAAACAAAACGAATTTGTGCCACACTTGGACAGGGAATGGATTAACTAATGCAAAAAACAAAAACAAAATACGGAGTATTATACAGTGTTTCTACCATCTACGGCCGAAGAGTTCCGGCAGCAGCAGCAGTCCTGCTCTCTTAGGGCGTGTTCGGTAACTGCCTGGCTTCCAGCTTCCCGTCGGAGCACTTCGGAGCAGCACCGAACATGCCAACTCTGCGGAGCGAGATCCGCGAAGCTGGACCATTTTCACGTACAATTTGTGGAGCACCTCATTCACCGATCCGCGAAGCAGGCAATCGCGGAGCAGCAGCTTATTACGGAGAAATGCCACCGCCAAGTCGAAAGAAAACGTTTCGCTCTTTTCTTTTCTTCCCCAGCGAGGCCCCAAGCGCTACTGTCCCGAAACGCATCTAGTTCCGCACCAGCCTCTTGTCCCCGCACCTAACCGCCGGCCCGCCGCCACCACGTCCGCGTGCGCGCCACCCCGACGCCGATAGATTCCAGCCGCCGCCGCGTCTCTCCTCCGGCCGCCCTTATCTCCACACAACACAAGTGACCACCCCGCGCCTCCGTAGAGCACCAGCCCGCAAGCTACGTCCACGCGACCCTCCTCCTCCGTCAAGCTCGAGCAGCAGCGGCCGGCCTGCCTCTCCGTTCAGCAGCAAGGCGGTCGGATTCCCGTCCTTCCGAAGCTTCTCGTCTTCGTCAAGCTGCAACTGCAGCCTCCGATCTGCCCCAACTTCCTTTGCTGGCCCAAACACCAAAAAGCAGGCTGAAACGCCACCACCCAGCAGGCTGGCCCAGCAACAATGGGCTGGCAGCCCAGCCAAACGGTGGAGCACTGCCGAACGTTTCTGGCTCCAGCGACGAAGCAGAAATCGCACCGGAAGCTGGATCGAAGGAGTTTCGGGAAGCTGGAGGATTGCCGAACACACCCTTAGTTGAAACGACCTACAGCTGAACAACCATGAACAGACGGAGATGTTTTTTTTTCTTTGGCTTCCTTCGATCAGGGAACATGCGCAACAGACGGAGATATTTGTTTTCTCTGTCAACTCCCAATCTCGCCTCAATTACCAGGGGGGTGCAGGGTAGAGATACGTGGGAGTTGGCGTGCTCAATTCCCTTGCCCCTTCCGTGCACAACTCCCATTCTCCCCAACCATACAAGAGATTTTAACTCCCACGTTCCTTTAGGATGTGTTCGGTTCTAGAACTGGAGGGGACGGGACGGAATGGTTCCATTCCGAGGTCACGGGACGGTTCCGACCCCGTGTTCGGTTCGGATAAAATCGAGGAACGGAATGGTTCCGTTTTTTGTTCGGTTTGGGGAATTCGGAACGGAACGGAATAGCCATAATTATATTTAAACTTTGCCTTTTGTCTTAAAATTGTGCTTAATTATACGTAATTATAATTATACTCAAAAAATTATAATTATACTAAAAAAATCCTCAAATCGGAGAGCCGCCGCCGCCGCGCTGGCCGCCGCCGCCGTGCTGGCCGCCGCCGCCGCGCGTGCTGGCCGCCGCCGCCGCGCGTGCTGGCCGCCGGGCGCGTGCGTGCTGGCCGCCGCCGCCGCGCGTGCGTGCGTGCTGGCCGCCGCCGCCTGCGTGCTGGCCGCCGCGCGCGTGCTTGGCCGCCGCCGCCGCCTGCGTGCTGGCCGCCGCGCGCGTGCTGGGCCGCCGCATGCGTGCTGGCCGCCGCCGCATGCGTGCTGGCCGCCGCGCGCGTGCTTGGCCGCCGACGGGCGCGTGCTGGCCGCTGCGCGTGCTCGGCCGCGTCCCCGCGCGAGCTGGCCGTGCTTAGCGAGAGTTGACGCTGTCGTTAGCGACGCGTTCCTACCCCATTCCGCATATTTGAGGAATATGCCGTTTCTAGGAACTACTCGGTTCCGTTCCTCGGAACCAACCGAACACAGGAACTCATCCTAGACACACGGAACGGACCGGTTCCGTTCCACCAAATTCTGGAACCGAACGCACCCTTAATTCCCATTCCCTCATTGCAACTCCCCCCAACCAAACACGCTGTCAGGGGAAATCATGTGCCGTCGTACAGAAAACCCTGTTTGTAACGGGGCCGCTTAGGATTTAGGAATGGCATTCAACCACACGGAGCGTGGAATATTGGTGCGTTAGGGAGAAGAGGCGACTAGCGGAAAAAAGCGGCGGAGAAGTATCATCGACCAGAAATCCAGAAAGTGGAGCGGCCTGGGGGGGAGATGGCAGAGGTGCAGTAGCGAGCGTCATACATGGACGGGTTGGAGTTCTTGCTGGATCCAGTACACAGGTAATCATTTCCGTGATTCACTCACCTCGATTTGATCCAACATGAAGTAGTTAGTGCTTGCGGGAGATTGAATCTGCGGATTTTTCTTCGATAGGTTCCCACTAATGGAAACGACAGACTGGGGAGCCGCTAGATCTGTTGTGTGCAGCCGCGCGTACCAGCGAGACTAGAGATTTTGGACTGCCGGCTGAGGCACACTCTTCCATTGGAGTTATTCAAGGGCCTGCCAAAGGAACGGAGGAGATGGATGTTGATAGCAACCAGCGTCCGAAATCACCGTCGGCCACGCAAGCATCTGCCGTTAGAGATGACCGGGTGGACTAAGAGGTTAGTGGTGAATGTTTAGGCTTAGTTTGACAACTCAGTTTTTTCAAAAGCAAGGTATTGCAAAACCACAATATTTTATTGCCTGGGCAACAAATACTACGGTTTTCATATATCAGGGTATTTTGAAGTATTGAGAATACTTTGGCCTGTTTGGCTAGTGTTGTATTTTGCTGCATAAAGAGACGGTGATTCCAGCCTCCCATAGATGCGTCCACTGCATTCACAAAGCTAGCTAGACTAGATAATGTGCTGATCGATTCTGCTAGGAAGCTAGCTGATTGATCTATCTAGTCCTTCTGATATGCTAGTAAAACACGGTGATGCACTAGCAACTACTGGTAATTAGTTGGACCAGTAGGCAGTAGCTCCGCGCGAACACAACCAGAATCGGATGGCCGATGAGACGGTTGGTGGTAACTCAAGGGTGCGACCGGAGTAGAGGGACGATTTTCCGCCGTTTCTCAGTTTCGAAAAAAGGTCGTGAGTTCTTTTTTCAGTACTTTGAAAAAACTGCAGTTTTGGGAAAACTGAGGTATTAAAACTACAGCTTTTTGTTGTTGCCAAACACCTCAAATTATTTAAAACTAGAGTATTTCTGAAAACTGGTATTCTTAGAATACTTCGACAATACTTTGCTTCCAAAGAGGCCCTTAGCTATTACACTTGGTTGCGATGTTCAGTGTAGCCTGAAGAATCAAGCAAAAAATGTAGCCGGATGGCTAGAGATGTCTGTTGCAGAGAAGAATGGTCTGATGCTGCAATGCTATTTTTTCTCTGTGGACATCCAGGGTGAGAATTGGGGCTGTTCCGGAAGAGAAGGCCGCCCTGTCCTGGTCGGATGGGATCAATAGAGAAGTCGGTCAGGGGATATGCTGTGAATCCTTCTTATGTGGTGATAAAACCTAGACTTGCTACCATTTTTTATTCCCTTGGCGAGGGCTACAATTTTTACAATCTGTATTCCTGGGAGACTGGCTTTGGCATCAGGTACGTCAAAAGCCGGCTGAATGCCAGTAGAACAAAATGTATGCAGGAGATAGTCTGTGCATGTGCAGTGACTCCTTTTTTAGCAGCTGTAATTTCCTTTTGTTTTTATTTCGTACTGTATTAAGGTGTGGCTAATTTGATTTTTGAATTGTTAAGAGGGGAAGCCTGGGGCGGAGAATACCCGCTCGACCCGGTGCGAGTGACCAGCTATGATGCGGCTGCTACGGACAGATGACAATGGGTCGAGCCCAATGCACATGTTTGTCAGGCATTACATGCTGCAATTCGACCACGAGGCTGCGGAGAGCTATGAAGAAAGGAGGAGCAGAGTGGTGAGTGATAATTTACTGAATAGTAAAAATGAAAAGGATAAATTATTCATAAAAAATAAATTGGTTAACTTATGAAAAATTTGTCATTTTCAGACCGGGGCTGTAATGCGAGTAAACCTTCCGTTCGAGCGTCACACCAGTAAGGTTTACATCATGGCAATGTTCAGTTGTATGAGGCAGGGTCTTACGCCATAGTGGAGATTGAAAAGGACAAGATGTACACAGCAACACATACTCAAGCAGAGACAACGGAGAAGTGGTGTCCGGTGGTATTTTTGGTGAGAGTAGAAAATGATGGGGAGGAGTTTATTTGCGAATGCGGCCAGTTTTCACACGTGGGGATCTTGTGTTGCCACGTCCTGAAGGTAGAAGTTTATCAGTCTTTGTTGTTCCCCGGTGATTTATGAACCCTTTACTGTTGCTAGTTTAATGGGTTATTTAAATTCCAGGTGATGGACTACTTGCACATAACAGAGATACCGTCGAAGCACATAATTAAGCGGTGGACCAAAGATGCGCGACACGTTCTGCCGGACCATCTAGTGCAAAACCAGAGGGACAAATTACAAAGCGGACTTTCACGCACAGTTCGAGACTATATTTGAAGGCAATGGAGCTCGTCAGGCTAGGGATGCGAGCGTTGAGGCGTATGAAAAATTAGATGGAGCTTTTCGGGATCTCTTAGTGACAATGGCTCCTTTGGAGAATGCAAGAGATGGATCAGGTCTTGAGGATCAGATGGCAGAGCAAGTCGAGCGCGAGGAAGGACAGAGAGAACAAGAAGTGTGGTGTTGGGAGACCAACAAGCAACAGGATAAAGCACTGTACCGTACGAGGGAATGAGCAAACGGTCAAGCTTCTGTGGGATTTGCCACAAGCCATGTCATAAAAGGACAACATGCCTGACAGGGGAGACGAAACAAAAGTACCGGGAAAGCCATCGAAATGCACGAAATGCGGCGTTGAGGCGCATCGACGAACCAGCTGGGAAACTCGTGAGTGAGCCCGAGCTCACCTACACCCTCTTCTTTCAAAAAATTCGAAAATAGTAAATAAAGTCAAAAAATTCTGAAAAAATTGTAGTCATATGTATATAAGTTTTTCACATCCCTGCAAATTCTCAGAATCAAATGACATTTTATTTGCACTGTACGAAAAAGACAAATCAGCATTTTCAAAAATGTGTTTTCAGATCTAGATCTGACAAATTATTTTGTCTTTTTCGTACAGTGCAAATAACATGTCATTTGATTCTGAGAATTTGCAGGAATGTGAACAACTTATATACCTATGACTCCAATTTTTTTCAGAATTTTTTGACTTTATTTACTATTTTTCGAATTTTTTGAAAGAAGAGGGAGTAGGTGAGCCCGGGCACTATTCGTCCGCACTCCGAACCAGCTGCTCTAAACTAGTTGTTTAATGTTCGTTTTTTCTAATAAAATTCTGTGTGCGGTTTTTTCCATTAGCTTTTGTAACTACTGTGTGTCGTTCATTGGTAGGTAGAATAAAAAAAATGGACTTGTGTGTTAGGGATATTGAGTGTAACAAAAAACAACACTTGTGGTTCGTTTTTTTGCACGTGCTAATGAGTTCAGATTTAAAGAATTTCGAAACACTAGCTGGGGCTTGGCATTGTTCTCATGCCAAGTGTGATTCGGCCTGCGAACGTCTTAATTGATATTCAACCTGGACAAGTTCCTTTACGGCAAACAAAGGTGACGACCTCTCCACCGCTCCGGGGATTAGATGGAGAATCTCTGGATCTGGCTGGGCTTGGGGTGCAGACGACGAGGACTCAGATGAGAAAGCTATGGATAGGGATGATCGAACCCCGGGTGCTTTTACATTGTGTTTGGTTGAGGAACCAAGTGTAATGTAATGTCATGGTTCTATTCTTGAGTAATGGGTTGGTGACATTCCTATGTTTGGTAGGTGGATAAAGTAGAATGGGTTGATTCCATTCCTATGTTTGGTAGGAGAGTAGGAATGAGAAGAATTTGTTTCAGCTCACCCTTTTAATAGGAATGGTGAGATTACCTCCCATATTCTCCTGATGCAAAACGTCTACATGTTTAGGTCCATTCATAATTCGAATTTTTGGCAGCATTTCCTTTGTATTTGTAAACAAAAACAATTAACAATATACAACAACAACCATATACACATATATGAGATGACAAATAACACAAATTTCAACCGAAATGATAAGGTAGCAACAATACCACATAGTTCATTACACTCCATACAGTCCATACATGTCAAGTTCACATAAGGTAGCAACCGAAATCAAGTTCAACCATGTTCTTCCCAGTCCATACATGTCAAGTTCACATACTAGGCATCCAAAAGCAGACATAACCGAAGTTCATTACACTCCTTATACGTCAAGTGCACATACCAGCCATGTGAAAGCACACCTACCCGAAGTTCTTTGTCACATACCTACTAACCCAAACCAACTTGTTAGATAGGCTAAGCGACAAGAAAGCCCTTGCGATTTTGGGATTGTCAACAAGGTGAGCATAGTAGTGAGCAAGTTCTCCTTCATCATATCCAGGAACTTTGGAGACAATATCCCAAAGGTCATCTGGTATAGTATCATCATCTCCACCAGACTTTGCAAGAGCTTCGGCTACAAGTTTGAACCCATCTTTGAGAGTAGTCACTAATGCATCATCTTCAATTTGCATTACCTTAGCCTTCTTTTTTTTGGTCCTTTGGAACTAGATGACTCGTCAACATTTGGTGACATGTTTACCTCACCATTTTCGTCATCCTCTATGTCAATAAATGGTACAAAGACATTGCTTCCACATGAAGTATGCCACACTCATCAATTTCCATACATGGCTTGCCTATCTTGCCACATTTGTGTGGCAATTTGTTCCGTTAACGCAACCATGTCCCTATGGTCTCTTGCTTGCTGCCTTGTTGTCCTAATTGGATGGGTGGTCCATGTCACCTCCGGTATAATAAACTCATCAATCCCTTGGGATAGTGCATAGTTATGAAGGATGCAACAAACCACAACTATGTCGACTTGCATCGGAAAGGAGAAGAATGGTTTGGCATCATCTAAAATTTTGAAACGCCTCTTGAGAGAACCATTCAGTACATATCGGACAAACAGAAACAAAATCATAATAGATTGCAAGTCAACAACACAATATTTCGAATCCTATGCTCAATCTCAATCTGCTGGTCAAGATTGGATCGAAAAAAATTCGAACACAAGGGAGAAGTTGGGATTGTGGGCAGGGGAAGGGGATTCATACCTTCACTCGACGCTGTTCTGCCTGCTTGCCGCCGCTCCTGCCTGCTCCCCGCAGCTCCCGCCGCCCCGCCTGCTCCCACTGCTCCCCGCCGCTCCTGCCTGCTCCAGCCGCCCCGCCTGCGACTGCCGCCCCGCCGCCCCGCCTGCTCCCGCTGCTCCCCGCCGCTCCCGCTGCTCCTGCCGCCCCGCCGCCCCGCCTGCTCCTGCCGCCCCGCCGCCCCGCCGCACCAGTCGCACCAGTCGCCGGGAGGAGAAGCCGCACCGCGCAAGAGAGAGGAAGACGGCGGCGCGCGAGAGAGAAGCTGAGGGAGAGGGTCGGGGATGGTGGTGAGCTGAGAGATAGGGTTACGGTGAGGAGGTGAGAGATTTTTTTCTTTTTCATTAGTTGGGCTGGGAACCGAGTGATTCCGCCGATTCGGGGGTACTACCCAATTCCGCATCTACCTCGAATATTCGCTCCGGAGGAATTCACAGGTTCTGGTTCTAACTCCTACCAAACACAGGAATCTGCTCTGGGTGCGGGTCGAACCCATTACGTTCCACCTGGTGACGTGAACCAAACACACCCTTAATGCTCCTCAGCTGTGGAGAGACCGAATCGTCGGTCCAGTGGGGTACAGAACCGTCACGATTTCATCTGTCCCGGTATCGAGAGACGGCACGAAACGCATTAAATGTGTGGGTCATCTATGCTGGATTACGCAACTGCACGGAACTATACGGACTGGAATACAACAGACATCCGCGAATCTTGGATCAAATGAAGGAACAGGATATCGGGTGCACCTGTGCTCGGGAGCCAAACCGAATTTTCCGTAGTTTTACCTACAAGTTTTGCCTTGAGGAGTTTTAAATACATAGATGAAGCATCTCGGTCCTTCGGGTCCGACCCCTTGTTCAAAAAAAAAGAAAAAAAGACACAATTTCTCGCTTTTTTTCCGGCCGCTAATAGCGCGTGTAGGCGGAACAAAATCCTGAAATTGATTTTTTTATAAAGGGCTTTATTACTTAAAAGGTTTAAGCATTACACCCGGCCTCTGCATAACAAAGATGCACACAGCCGACAGACACAAAACAAGAGCTAAAAACATAGGCCCCGTTACAAATCATGAGATTATGCACTACGCCTATGGTGGTGGTCCGATGCGAAGATCATTACGCCACCCATGTTGAATAAAAATGTCCCTCGCCGTAGTCTCCAGTCGCGCATAAGCCTGCATAAAGAGGTCTCGAAACTCCACGCGTTGTAACATGGACCTCGAACGGAGCAAACTTGTGCACCGGTATATTAACTGCAAGAGAGAAACATTTTTATCATTAAAAACCTTGTCATTTCTACAAAGACAAAGCGACCAGACAACAGCTATCGCTCCCACCCTTATTATGGTTCTAAACTTATGATCAACTCCATACAACCAGTTTTCGAAAATATTCGCAACTGATTTAGGAGGATACAAATTAGAAGCCATTTGGATAGTTGACCATATAGAACGCGCAATCTTACATTCGAAGAAGAGGTGCTTTATCGTCTCATCATGAAGACAAAAGGCACACTTCGTACTTCCTTTCCAGTTACGCTTCACAAGGTTGTCCTTTGTGAGAATAACTCCTCGACGGGCATACCATGAGAAAATTTTAATATTTAATGGTATTTTCATCTTCCAGAGTTTCTCACACTTAACCATCGGCACGTCGCTTTTGATGAGTGCTCTGTACATGGACTCCACTGAGAAACGACCGTTCTCATTCAGATTCCATCTAAACACATCCGATCCCGTTGATAACTGAATCATGGTTAATCGCTCTAAAAGAGCTTCCCATGCTGCAAATCTGGGTCCGGTTAAATTTCGCCTGAACTTCACATTTGGAGGAGAAGTCCGCATAGTCTCAGCTAGCGTCTCACTCTTATGACGAACAATATTATATAGAGCTGGATATTGATCCTTTAGAGGGGCATTACCAAGCCATTGGTCCTCCCAGAATCTAATCTCCGACCCATCACAAATAGCGAATTTTCCAAAGCGGAAGAAACATTTCTTCGTTGACATGAGGCCGGCCCAAAAGTGCGAATCACCTGGTTTCCATACCACTTGTGACAATGCTTTTGAACCGACGTATTTGCGGCGCAGAAGTGTTTGCCAAGTCCCTTCTTCCGAGAGAAGCTTGTAAAGCCATTTCCCTAGAAGGGCGGAATTCTTAACCTGTAGATCATGGATGCCAAGACCGCCTTGATCTTTAGGTCGGCAAACCACATCCCACCGTGCCAATCTATATTTCTTCCTCTCACTATCCCCTTGCCAAAAGAATCTTGAGCGAAAATAATCTATTTTCTTCAATACTCCTTTAGGCAACTGGAAAAATGATATCATATACAGCACCATATTACTAAGTACTGAATTTATGAGTACCAATCTCCCACCTAAGGATAGCAATTTGCCCCTCCAACTGGCCAGTCTTGCTTCGAAGCGCTCCTCAACATGCTTCCATTCGGCATTAGTCAATCTCCTATAGTGAATAGGTATACCAAGATACCTAATCGGAAACTGACCTTGTTCACAGCCAAACAATTCGGCATATTGAGTCGCAAAATCCTGGGCTTCGCCAAAACAGAACAACTCACTCTTATGGAAATTAATTTTTAGACCTGATAATTGCTCAAACGCTGAAAGTAGCAACTTCATGTTCACAGCTTTATCCAGGTCATGTTCCATAAAAAGAATTGTGTCGTCCGCATATTGGAGAATAGATAAGCCACCATCAACCAAGTGTGGTATGACTCCTTCAATCTGTCCTTCCAATTTCGCCCGTTCAATCATGACCGCCAACATATCTGCCACTATGTTAAATAGTATCGGCGAAAGTGGGTCACCTTGCCTTAGACCCTTCTTTGTTTGGAAGTAGTGACCAGTATCGTCATTAACTCGAATGGCCACAGTACCTCCAGTAACAAAGTTGCGGACCCAAGTACACCATTCCTCCGAAAAACCTTTCATGCGCAAAGTCTGCTGGAGAAACTCCCAATTGACTTTGTCATAGGCCTTTTCGAAGTCAATTTTAAATATCACCCCATTCAATTTCTTTCGATGTAACTCATGAACCGTCTCATGTAGTATGACTACACCATCGAGGATATTCCTCCCTTGCATAAACGCAGTTTGTGTAGGTCTCACAACATGATCCGCGACCGTGTTCAATCGAATGGTTGCCACTTTAGTGAAAATTTTGAAGCTGACATTAAGGAGACAGATAGGTCTATACTGTTGGATCCTTTCCGCATCCTTAATTTTCGGCAACAAAATTATCTCACCAAAGTTTAGGCGAAAAAGCTCAAGCTGCCCGTCATGCAAAGCATTAAACATAGCAAGCAGTTCAGGTTTGATGATATCCCAGAAATTTTGGTAAAACTCAGCTGGGAATCCATCTGGGCCTGGAGCCTTGTTATGTTCCATCTGAAAGACTGCTTTTCTTACCTCTTCTTCAGTAAAAGGTGCGGTAAGAAAAGCATTCTCATCGTCCGAAACCTGAGGTATATCATCTGTCCGAGATTCGTCAAGAGAAAGGATACCCTCCTCCGGCGCCCCGAATAAGCCTTTGTAATATCTAGTTATATACCTCTTTAGCTCCTCTTGTCCTTCCACTAGCCCATCTTCCTGGTGAAGTGAATAAATAAGCTTCTTCCTATGCCTGCCATTGGCTACATTGTGGAAGTACCTTGTATTCGAATCACCTTGAAGAATGAACTTAGCCTTAGACCGTTGATACCATTTGATTTCCTCTTCACGTAGCAGTTTCGCTAACGACGCATTTGATTGATTCTTGAGTTCAATCTCTTGCGTTGTTAGCGGCTGACTTTCCGCGATCTCTTCGAGTTCATCAATAATGGCGGCAAGACGAGCTTTTTCCTTTTTAAGCAGACCGGTTGTATGGCGCGCCCAACCCCTAAGGTGTGTGCGTAACTTCCGCAACTTATTATTCCACCTCTGTATAGGGGAAGCACCTCCAACCTGTTGATCCCAAATATGTTTGACCATCTCCGCGAACCCGTCACGGGTCAACCATCCCAATTCAAATTTGAATTGTGGTTTACCATTTGGTTTCGGGAGACCGGAGGTCAAAATAATCGGGGCATGATCCGATAGAGCCTCAATACGTTCTAGGGCGCGTACAGACACCATGGGATATTTCGATTCCCATTCGGTGTCCATCAGTACACGATCTAGTTTTTCATATGTCGGCTCTGGCAGACTGTTTGCCCAAGTAAACTGTCTACCTGTCATATGGACCTCTCTCAAATCAAGGCTGTCAATGACTGCATTGAAAAGAAAAGGCCAATGACCATCGAATCGACCTCTGCTTTTCTCGTGCCGGAATCTAAGCATATTAAAATCCCCTCCTATAAGAATAGGATATGGGTTATCTTTAGCTAGATTAACCAATTCACGAAGAAAAGCCGCTTTGAATTCCTCTTGAGCAGCACCGTACACAGCGACCAAACTCCATATGAAATTATCAGCTTTGTTCCGGACATGAAACTTTATATGAAAATCCGCATCCGAAACTGCTAACACTTCCATAGAGTTTGAATTAACGCCTAGTAGTATGCCCCCAGACCTCCCTCGAGGTGGGTGAGAGAACCAATGGAAATCCAATCCGCCAGATAGGCGGTTAAGGACACTCACAGGAAAGTCTCGTCTACCCGTTTCCGAAATGGCCACAAAGTCCAAGTTATGATCTTGGATGCACTGTGCTATATGTAAATGTTTAGCCAAGTCACCGAGACCTCTGCTATTCATAAACATTCCATTCATCGGGAAACTCTTGGAGATTTTCGACCTTTGTTGTTCCTTTTTCCGGAGGTGTTCTTAGATTTACGACCAGAGGCTTGTAGATCAAAAATAGACCCTAGCCCTGACCCATCTAAGTCCACCTCAGACAACTCCCCAACTAAATGAGATAGAAGCTGACCATCGACATTGTCAGTCGCCTCATCCTCATCTAAAGGGGGAGCCGCCGGCTTACTCGCCGCATTAGGATAAACCTTTACTCGGTCAAACTCCATATGCTTTAGAGCATTGGCCGAAACCACTACCTCCTTCTCATCCATTCCCATAGAAACACCAACTTTATGAAGCCTAGACGATAACTGATGAGTGGAAAGTGAAAGAAAGGACTTGGACTTAGAAGACATACCCGGCGTGAGCTGTCCATTCAGCATCGCTTTCCTTCGCATCGCCTTAGCGAGAGAGTCCTCGTCCGTAACAGCGGAACCATCCGCTGCCACGGCGTGTCGACTGCTGCGACGCAGAGCAGTCGAGGCCGGGGGCTGTACCGTGGCGGGCTTAACCATGCATGGGGGTTCGGTTGTAGCTACCCCCGACATGGTTGGCGGCCCAGCTCCAGGCGAAACCGTCCCCTGCCCCCCAGATGCCGAAGTAGACTGGGTGTGCGACGAGACAAGCGTCACTGGCCCCCCATCCACAGCAGAAGATCCGCACCGACCTCCCCCAGAGGCCGCAGAGGAGGGGGAGGTTGGCGTGGCCAAATCCATCGGAATCCCTCCGGCCATGAGAGGGGAGCGCCCTCCAACAGCCGACACACCCTCCCCGAAGGCCGAAGTAGACGGGGCGGCATGGCCGACCGGGGGCGCCGGCACCCCACCGGCGGGGGACGAGGAGCAATGACCTCCCCCATGTGTCGCAGAAGAAGGGGAGGCCGGCGTGACCAGCTCCAGAGGTCCTCCCGCACCGGAAGGAGAGGTAGTGTGACACACAACCACAGGCTCGCCCCCCCTGGAAGCTGGAGAAGACGGGGACGGCAAGCGGCCACTCAACGACCGGGGTCTCGGGTTGATAGGTGTAACAGCCCTACCCAGGAGGAGTGACTGCACAACAGCAGCCAGGCTGCTGCCACCCTCAGCCCCAGAGCCCGACGCAATAGTCATCTCCGTATCACCATCCGCCACCCGAGAAGGAGGAGCATCACCCGAATCCTGGCCAAAATCGGGGTCCCCTCCCAAACCTTTATCAGAGGAATCATCATAACCATTCCGGCTCCAAATGAAAGGCACAAAATCCGCCTCTGGCACAAAGTCAGCAGGCTCCGGACGGAAAGTGAAATCAAAACCCTTTAGCTTTAGGACTCCATCCGCCTTGATGAAAGGACCGAGGTCGTCCCTCTTCTTGAAGCAATTTGCCGAAGCCATACCCACAAGTATGCGAACAATACCACGGCGGCGGAGCGCAAGAAGATCAACATCAATAGTAGTCCCAATAAGAGTACCAACAGCCCACAAACCTAAAAAATGCCTCAACGGATACGGAACACCAGTAACATGTACCCAAACCTGATGCAACTCCATCTTGTGCGGAATCTCCTCGGGTGTCCACAGACTAAAGACCAGCTTTGCAGCCTGCCTCGGAACCCCAAGCTCGAGACCATCAACCCTCTGCAAGTCTTCCAAAGACGGAAAGCCAAGCAGAAAAGAACTGGCACCATGTGGCATAGCTTCCCACTTCCACGCAGCAACCGGGCAAATGCGAGCAACCTGCGCCTCAACCGTTGCCGCAGTAACGGCCTCACCCTGGACCTCGACACAAGCAGTAGGGACCGAGAGGGGGGAGGGCTGCTCCTTATAAACGCTGTCCGGAAACTGTGTGAACATAAGATCTTCGTCCCCAAAACCGGACACAAAGGTCGAAGGCCTTGGGAGCTTCAAAGTAGGACACTTAGCGGTGGGATGTTTCGAGTTGTCGCACACATAGCAATAATGTTGCACCGTGCAGTCCTTCGCCGCATGAGACTTCGATTTGCATTTCCAACAGTAGACCTTGACCTTCTTAGGCACCGGCACCGCAGCAACAACCTCCACAGGAAGCACCGGCACCACCCCGGGCTGCTGCGGAACAGCCACCGCCACGGGGGCGGCGGAGGGAAGAGATTGATCCGCAACCCCCAATCCGGCAGCACCCTGGCAGCACCCCGGCCTGCAGCCCCTGACCGGTAGCCTTTTAATTCACCTCCCGAAATTTTCTCCCAAAAAACGCAATCAAATCGTGCCACCCAGCGACCATCCCATCACAGTCGCTCTGCGCCGCCACCACGACCGTCCCATCGTCGTCGCTTTGCCCCGCCCCGGCGACTCGCTCGCCGTCTGCGTCGGCCCCGTGACCTGCTCGTCGAATCGCGCTCCCCCCACAACCATCCCAGCATCGCCGCTCTGCGTCACCAACGCGACTTGCTCGTCGTCGCTCCGCGCCGGCCCCGCGACCATCCCATCGTCGTCGCTGTGCGTCGCCCCCGCGACCGTCTGAACGTCGTCGCTCTGCGCCCACCGCCGCGACTCGCTCGTCGCGGACGACCTTGGGATCTGCTCGCCTAGTCTGCTCTCCCCACTGCCTCCATGTCCTCGTTGATCTGCTCTCTCCGACAACTCCGCCTCCACCTGTTTTGACTCCTGCGCCGACACACACGCATGAAGCTCCGCCGCGGGGTGGCATCACCGGGGCATCATTGGTCGGCTGCCGACGCAGTACGTGTCAGAGGTGTCTCAATCGGGCCATCAAGGATCCACTCCAGCCTGAAGGCTGTGGGCTGGTTCCACCGCTCACGGTCAGCATCTCGATCCGGTTCAACGACTACACGATTCAAGGTGAAATTTACATGTTTCGAATGCAGATGATTTGTATTGAGATAGCACCAGTTATGCGATTTGGTATAAATGTACTTCCAGTACATATTGGTTATATTGAGATAGAACTAATTCCTTGTTTAGAAATATATGTGCTTCTAGTTTCAAATTTCAATGCTTCTAACACAAATAATTTATGTTTAGATAATCTCTTTATTCGAAATATCCGTGCTTCTTATGTATACCATATGTTTAACTTTATTATAGATAGTTTGAGGAATATAATCATGCTTCTTCCTCCTTAAATTTTTTTATTGTCATTTTCAGTACCATTATAGTTTAATATTATTTGTTGTGCTACTAGTCCAAAGCTTCTTCGTGGTATTAGTTATGTTCAGATATCATAAAATTGATGCTTCCAAATGATTCACGTGTTTCATCCTGAGAGTTTGAAGACTAATTCTCACATCCCTACATTTGATTTGATAACTTTTGTAGGCAAAACACACTACTTTTTTGTTTCACATTCATGTAGCTAGTGTATAGAAGCTATGCTTCGTTGTTTCTTAGAGATGTTTTTGTCAAAGAGAATATTCCGCTTCGACCACCGCCAACCATGCTTCTTAGTTATTCACATATGTTTCTATTGTAGCGAATATTTGGGTGCAACCATTTTATTATATGTGCTTCTTATGCGTAGACGGATTGCTTCACTACATTCATGCTTCTTGAGTTAGTTAGTATATGTGTTTTCATTGGAGAACTTATTTTTGGTTGAAACATTGCCTTATGCTTCACATGCAAGCACGTATGATGCGAAGAGCTAGTGTCCATTCGCTATGTAAATTATTCTTTTGCCATCCATGCTTCTCTTGTGCTTCTACACATATTGTTTTCTATGCTTTGTGGGCATGAAATTTATGCTTCCATTTGGTCATGCTTCCCAAGCATTATATATTAATGAGACAGTGGCTTATGTCGTCACAGAATCGTCGGCAACCATATTATCTATTTTGTCCGTTTCATACATGCTTCTACTGTACATAAGCTTTGCTTCATACGATGACAACCATGCTTCTGTGTTTCTCTTATATAGCAGACAATCTCCAACGTGGATGTTAAACATGTAGCGAAAACACGAGATGAAGATAGATCCAGTGGAGTAGTGGACCGACATGTGTTGCTGTCGACCTCGATGATAATCCCGGCACGATGAAGGTTGCAGCACCACAAACGGCTTCAACATTCAACATGACAGCATAGTGCTATTCTTTGGCAACCCGTCGTCAATAGACAGGCATGGTGCGGCCTCGACGGTCAGGGGGTACAACATCAAACCGTCCCGACCTTCCGGACGTTCCATTCACAAGCACGTCGCTCGATTGTTCAAATAATGTAAATATATGAAAACTATATGCGCCAATGTATGAAGCAAGCAACACCAACAATGTAACATATTTGGTTCCTGCTATAACCTTTCTTTCATAGAATCGAACTTCAGTTGTGTCAAAATTAATGTATGATGACACTGGAAACAAAATATGATTAATAAACAAGTGAAATATATCGATAATTCCCTTAAACTGAAGCAAATTTCATTCACATGGAAGCAAATTCTTCACTGGAAATCAAATGTTCCTGCGTTTGAAGCAAACTTTAATTTTGTAGGAAGCATAGTGGAGTAATTTTGAAACATAATTTCTTACGAATATACAATCTTATTGGGCTCGAAGCAAGCTTCAATTGCATGGGAAGCAAAGTATGGTACATTGGAAACTGATTTGGTACGTACGGAAGCTAACTAAATGACATGGCAACTCATCCTTGCTAAGATAATTAATTTGTTTCCTGAAACTCAAGAATTAATTTCCTAGAAATAAGCGATCGTGAGAGGTTAGCCTTGGAAAGCGTCATTAAGGACATGCACCACTAGTCATAGACATAGGGACTAGCATTTCTTCTAGTCTCTTCTTTGAACGTACTACATCTAGTATTCTAGGGTTTTTTTAGGGAAGTGCTTCTTAAGGTAATCTACGTTTAGATCCTCTCTCAAGCATAGACCCACTTAACCCCTATGTACATAAACCGCGTAAACCACAACTACCATGTGCAAAATAGCCCTTTCGGTCTACTCCATGGTCACCCCGCTGGTCCCGTCCCACTGAAGACGTTGTAACCTTTGACTCTACTCCATGGTAACCATGCTTGTCCTCTTGTCCTGCCATCCTGAAGACGTACGTTGTGAGCCTCAAACCAGCAGTAGGTGTTATGGGATCCTCCGCCACGGACAAACAAAATAAACGTGCGATGATAAAGGTTTCCGATGCCTCCTGTTTCTACTAGAGTTCACACCTCCACATTACTCATATCACTCTATGTTTCCATTCTCGTCCATAGGGATTTCTCTAGTTTTATAGTGGCGATGGAAAAGTTGTTGTTCACTCTTCATGTTGGCGTTGTTACACATCTAGAGACGAATACATATATGCGGTGTGCCACCAGGTCAAGTATGTAAAGTATGGTAGCTCATGATTCAAATGATTATTAGTTTACCAACTTTCAAAGGATCTATAGCGCTTAGTTGATCTATTTGTTGGAAAAATAAAAGTTTGGTTGGTTGAATGTACGACTGTGTAAATTGTATATTGTACTCACTGCTTCTAGAAATATAACAGGCATAAATTACATGGGGAGTTCATGTGTTAAAACCTTGACCACTAATATTTGGATCCATCGAGAATCCAAAAATAATATTATGATATGTGTATTGCAAAATATTTTTTTGTCCGAAAGTAAATAACGCTAAAATAGATGTATCTAGAGTTAGTACTCCCTCCAGTCCGGAAAGATTGTCGCAAAGAGAGGGCTAGCTATGCGTATATGGACAACACAAGTTCTGTAACTTTTTCAGGATTGGAGGTAGTACAATATATGCTTTTATAACTTATAGGTGGATACAGTGGTTAGTGGTTAGAGTGACGGAGATACAGTGTAGAGGTGTTTTCGGCGCATGTCTGGATTACTGGATATCGACCGTGTGCACGCGTGAGAGGCAACGTGACAAGACACAAGCGCATGCTGGGAACAGGGCCGATCCTAAGTTTTCATTGGCCCGGGGCGAACGGAAAGAATGGGCCCACCGAGAAAACAAAAAATAATTCACTTCTATAGATACATAGCTCTAATATTTCAATTGACTTAACAATCTTACTGAAAAACAACAACAAGAAATTTTATTAGCAAACAAGATAATCATGATACGCCATGAATACACACGAATGCAAGGTTCTAAACTTCTAATTCAAGATAGAATTTCTAACAACTACAAAACACATAAAGAAAATAACAAGCTAATTAAGTATTGAGCAAAAGCACTTGAGAAACGGTCAAAAGAACAACATTCTTCTCTCCAACTCTCTTGAATTCATCTTATCTCCAAGCCCCTCCAATAAGAAACAACACATAATCATACGAAATGACTTCTCCAAGCATTATTTGATGCAAAATCGTCAATTACAGTATCAAGATCGACATCGTCCGTATTTTCTCAATACAACACATAGCAGTAATGTAGCAGAAATTTGCAGGAGTAATGTAGCAGAAATTATCTAATCATCTTGGATACGGCTATTTGGTGTTGTCCTTATTGATCTGTCCTCGGTTCCTTTTCTCCTCCAAAGCAGCAGCCTGTACAGGACAGAGAAGAGATATCCAGAAATAAATAAACCTTACAAAGATTTAGATCGAAGTAAGAAAATGATTCGAAAAATTAAATGAAATCATTGAGCCCTTGAGGTATTTATCTAGCAGGTTGTAGCTTGAATTTCGACAGCTCCCGACCATCATGAGAGTACTTATAGGGAGGGGAGAAATCCAGGGGGTGGAGAAATTTAAACTTTAATCAAAGTTGTGTGTTTTGGAACTTGGAAGGGACAGTCAAATGAAGATCGGAAACGATTGGGGAGAGGAAAGGAAGTGACGGGGGCCGGCTAGATGGAGTAATCAAAGCTGAAAATATGTAGACGCTCACGTTCATCTAGACATTGTGCCCTTTCACTGTAAATTTTTTCAGTGGGCCATATATTATACATAGTACATGAACTAGACTAGGTCTGGGCCCCCTTTTCTCTGGGCCTTGGGGCGTCGCCCTTCTTGCCCCGGCCCAGGGACGGCCATGGCTGGGAAGCTGGTTTAGTTGCTCACTGTTAACCCTGACAAGCACTCTCGCATATCAGCGCTGGAGATTATACTAGCCTTGTTTGTTGGCCTTCTGGGTTTGTCATGCAGTGGTGGCTTAGTCTTCTTCTCTGCGTTTGTAAAAGTGTAACACTCTTCCGTTTTACAACTGGATGCTCCCTTGTACTATTACACATTTGCACACGAAAAGAGAGAAAACAATTATTTGTTCCCAAAATATGCGGCAATAGCAGCCAAATTATCAAAAGAGCATCGTCAGGTTACTTTTTTGTTGTTGTTGAGACAAGCACCGTCAGGTTACTTTTTTTTAGAACCACATCGCAGGTTACATGTACAACTATAAAAAGGGTTCCATTTCCAAAAGGAAATTTACCTGCTCGTGAGCACGCCACGTGGCAGGAAGAGTGAGTTTTGGTGGGATTTTTTCTTCTCACGCGTGGAGGTTATTTGTACGCGCATTTATTTTTAAGATTCGTTTTTAAAATACGAAATATCTTAAGAACTGTTTATCCAAATTATGAACAATTTTCATATTTGAGATACTCTCGTCGAGATCTTCAAAACTAGATCCCATGTTGATAGGTTTCGAGAATTTTTTTTTCGTACTTCCAAAACTAGTATGGTTGTACTTCCGTACATCCAAAACTAGTATGATTCCCTGTATAGAGTACACAGAATATGTGAGTACAGAGTAGACAGAACAGGAAGTACAGAGTATAGTGACTAGGGTGTACAGATTACTGTGAACAGAGTGTACAGAGTACACAGAAACATGATGTACAGAGTACACAGAATAGAGAGTACAAAATACACAGAAGAGGGTGTACAGAATACACAGAACATGGAGCACATAATAAACAGACACACAGAGTACAAGTACACAAAAAACGGAGTACAAAGTACGTTGACAACCGAAGTACAACTACGTTCAAACACGGAGTACAAGTACGATCAAACGGATGCACATGTATTCAACTTTTGGATGTACAGAAAAAAAAGTTCGTCAAAACATATCAACATGGGATCTAGTTTTGAAGATCTCGACGTGAGGAGTTCAAAAGTGAAAACGGCTCGCCATTTGAACGGACGGTTCTCAAGATATTTCGTTTTTTAATTTCGGTTTTAAAAAATAAAAGGAAAAAAAAGGTACCCTCCCACCTCCCGTATCCCTTTCTCTCTCATCCTTCTCACTTTCAATCTGGTAGCGACACTTGTCGGACATGCAAACAACCATGAGAGACCAAGCGAGGAGAAGCCGACACTTGTCGCGACGAGAGTGAGCGCGAGATTTTTAATTTCAAAATACCACTGAGAAAGAACATGTTCACGGTATTTTTAATCCCTATAAAGAGTTTCATAACGATGAAAGAGTTTTTTTTATATTCATGCAGTTTTTCAAATTCAGATCCAGCTCATTATGCGACGAATATGAAGTGTGGTAAAAGTACAACTACGTTTTGACATTACTAGGTTTTGTGTCCTTGTTTGCTTTCTATTTCATAATAAAGTGCTTATAGAGTATCTCGCAAAAAAGTGCTTACCGAGTAATCGCCTATGAAAAACAAATAACACTTGGCTAAGGATATACTTTCTCTGGTTCACAAAATGGCACCGTCCTGGACATGTGTTATGTCAAAATTTGAAATATGTCCACCAATTTTTTTAAATGGAAACTTGAAAATATGTGCATCTTTTCGAGAAGTATTTTACATAGCATGATCATTTTGTTGGTCGCTATATATGCTCACTCCTTCCCAAAATGTAAGGCACATAAATTTATATTAAGTATTTATTTTCTAAATTATGGACAAATTTATAGAAAAAATATCGACATCTACTACCAAATCAATATCATTAGGTACATATGATAGTTTTTGTAGCTATTTGATAGGTATTATAGATGTTGATGCCTTTTCAACTTCACGTGCTTTTGAAATCATGATCCTTTCGAATTTCAAACGATGCCCTTTTTTCATGGGACATGCATTTTGGATTTTACAACTATTGTTTTGTGCTTCCTAGTGAAAATCAATGGTTTTCTCTGGATCATCTAGTTTAGAGTTATGGTATTTTATATGCACTAACACATTTTATCAATGCCAGAAGAATATGACAAATACACCAACCTCCACAACAATTTATACATGTGGTACATAAGTGTGAATGATGCGAAAACTTATTAGATTACAGTAAAAAAATAAAGTTTACATGTGCTACCAAGAACGAAATGGAATGGTGGTAGGCTAGCACATGGTTCAATACAAGCCAACAAGGATAGAGCGGGACAAAACTGGGACATGTGTTGCAAAAATGGACATCTCTAAAAAAACGATAATGCTAGTGAAAAAGACACATCTGAAAATAGGAAAGTGTTTTGTAGGTTAAGAAAATTTTGAAACCAAACGCAATATACAGTGCGAAGTAAGTTTTCTTTAATATGAACAATGTTTTAAAGTTCAATTAAGCTTTCAAATTACTCGCATGCCATTTAATTTTTGCAGCTTATCTCGTAAAACAAATGCTTACCGAGGGTAATTAGTTATAAAATAAATAACATTTGTTTAATGAAACAGGTGTTAGAATTCTTAACCTGCTGCGTTGAACATCGGTTTTCTGAATGTGAGATTGATTGTTCCAACAATTTCGTGGAATTCTCTTACTGGCTCATTTGTGAATCTTCCCTGAAGATACTCTCCTCCATCTATTCTTCGAGTGCAGATCCAGTCAAAGTTTTTTTGTGGGCAATTGGATTTGAATGGAATACTGATTATGACATCAGTAACATGAGACAAGAGGCGAAAACAAGGTATTCGATCAGTTTCTTGATGGAGGTCCTGATCACTGGATGTTGGAGTCTTTGGGACTACATAAATGATGCTATTTTCAAAATAAAGGCTTCCTCTATTCAGGGATGAATTATTAGATTTGAATCTTCTAATTCATTGATGATGCACAAAGCTAAGCCTAGTCTCAAGGAAAGTATGCAATCACATGGTTAGATACTCTATGAGCTACACAATGAATCAATCATCATTGTATCATGTAAATATTCCCATAAATTTTATAAAATAGAAAATTACACAACATGGAGTTTCCCCTACTGCCTTTGGGTCAAAATAAATAAATTTGGGGCGTCAAATAAAACCTAAACGAATAGTGTTTGTCATATTCTTGACAAAAATATTTGCATGAGTGTATAGACATAGTGACTTGGGGTTCTCAAAGGAAGTATTTCTTAAGGTAATATCCATCTTAGATCGTCACTCAAGCCTAGGCCCAATTAACCATTATGTACCTAAACCGCGTAAAGCACATCTTACCATGCACAAAAAACCTTTCATTACTCCATGGACGCCCCGCTTGTCCTCCTGTCCCACCAAAGACGTTGTAATCCTAAAGCTATCGGGTACTTAATTATTTGTCTCAACTAGATGCTAACCCTTCTTGTCCTACCGAAGACGTTATGAACCTCAAGCGATAATTAACACCTCCAAAGCTCTAGATAGCTTGTTTCCATAGCATAGGGGCATACATATGATTTCTCTCAAGGTAGGCTATGAGAACCTTCTATCCCACGTTATTGGCTCGTTCGCCATGACGTGCCAAAATTGAAGTACGATAATACAAGCTTCTGATGCCTCCCATTTCTATCAGACTTCACACATCCGCATTGCTCTTATCACTAAATGTTTTCGTTCTCATATGTTTCTACTTCTATGTTTTTCTAGTGGTGATGAGAAATTTATTCTTCACTTTTTGCATTGGTGTTATAACACATTTGGAGATGAATATATATGTAGTGTGTCACCAGGTCAAGTTTTTGAAGTATGCTACACATAATTATAAGTTTACCAACTTTCAAAAGATCTACATAGCTTAGTTGATCAATTTATTGGAAAAATAATAGCTAGTTTGATTGAATGTACAATTATCATGTTAATCGTATATTGTACTCATCCTTCCAGAAAAATAAGGGGCATAAATTACGTGGGCGGTTCATGTGTTAATACCTTGACCACTAATATTTGAAGACATATGGTTTGCGCATCCAAGAATAATATTATGGTATTTGTCTTGCAAAATAATAGTACATTAAATGTTTTTGCTACTTTTAACAATGTTTTGGTTCGTGTTTTCGTGGTCAGGTCCGGGATATAGCTATCGCTAGCTATTGCACACACTATTTCCAACAATGTTTATCAACTCTTGAAGCACAATAATATAAATGAGCTAATACATATCCACAACACCATTAATCAAGCGGATCTAGAAATACTGAAGCAGTAACCGTAGTAATATAACTAGTAACACAAAGCACTCCTGGTACAATAAATGGCTAGGAGCTACTCGTGGACGGCTGGACGCTACTGGTTCTGTACTTATACGGTGTTCATCGTCTACACTTCTAAGTGTCTACGTGGATCCCGATTGGGCGGGTGCTGATGATCTTTTTTTTGAACCTTTAAACAGTAGTGGAGCTCCCTACAAATAATTTGTCTTGAGATCTGATTGGGTGCTGATGATCAAAACTCTAGTGGATGTTTTGCTGTATTTTTTAGGCCAACCTTGATTTAACGGAGTGCACACATCCTACCGTCTCTCTCGCTCGTCCGCTTAATCAGGGTACGAGGCACTAGGTACATAATGGCGCCGCCGAAGTGTCACGGGTACAAATCTTGCTCAAGGAGTTGCTCATCTCACAAACACATCCTCATGTTCTATGGCGTGACAATCTCGGAGCTACGTACATTGCAGCGAACCTGGCTTCGCGCGAGGACGAAACACATCGAGGTTCTTTTTTTTTGTTCGAGTGAAGGTGGCATTACGAGTTCTCGAGGTCAGGTTCATATCATCGAAATATAGGGTCGGGATGTGTTTACGGATCCTTGCATGAAGTTGATGCTAGACCGGTGTAGGGGCAGTTTCAATCTAGTATCAACCGGGTGAGATTGAGGGGCCTGTTAACTGTAGCAGATTTTAACAGCTTACATTATATCATGCACTAGGTACTAATTGTTTCAGTTCCTAGTTTGTTCAAGTTCTTTAATTATCTAGCGCTAGGAGGCCCCATGGTTGTTTGAGTAATTCCAACGTATACAACTCTATAAATAGAGGGCAAGCCTTCCTAGACCCTGGTAGTATAATTTTGTTTCCTATAGTACTGAAAACTTCCCGTGTGCCTGTAAGTGGGTTCTTCAAAAAAGTCAGAACTCAGAACGATGTGCATTTTGACAGGATATATATGCATCGGAATGAATCAGCAACTACTGAGCCGGCAGTGATCACGCTCGTGCGGCAAATCAGGCATGTATGGTGATAAAGTGGACATCCTTTTCAAGTTTACAAATACTAGTGAGAAAGAACTTGTTCACAGGATTTATAATCCCTATAAAGAGTTTCATAACGATGAAAGAGTTTTTTTTTATATTCATGCGGTTTTTCAAATTCAGATCCAGCTCATTATGCGACGAATATGAAGTGTGGTAAAAGTACAACTACGTTTTGACACTACTAGGGTTTGTGTCCTTGTTTGCTTTCTATTTCATTATAAAGTGCTTATAGAGTATCTCGCAAAAAAGTGCTTACCGAGTAATAGCCTATGAAAAACAAATAACACTTGGCTAAGGATATACTTTCTCTGGTTCACAAAATGGCACCGTCCTGGACATGTGTTATGTCAAAATTTGAAATATGTCCAACAATTTTTTTAAATGGAAACTTGAAAATATGTGCATCTTTTCGAGAAGTATTTTACATAGCATGATCATTTTGTTGGTCGCTATATATGCTCACTCCTTCCCAAAATGTAAGGCACATAAGTTTATATTAAGTATTTATTTTCTAAATTATGGACAAATTTATAGAAAAAATATCGACATTTACTACCAAATCAATATCACTAGGTACATATGATAGTTTTTGTAGCTATTTGTTAGGTATTATAGATGTTGATGCCTTTTCAACTTCATGTGCTTTTGAAATCATGATTCTTTCGAATTTCAAATGATGCCCTTTTTTCATGGGACATGCATTTTGGATTTCAGAACTATTGTTTTGTGCTTCCTAGTGAAAATCAATGGTTTTATCTGGATCATCTAGTTTAGAGTTATGGTATTTTGTATGCACAAACACATTTTATCAATGCCAGAAGAATATGAAAAATACACCAACCTCCACAACGATTTATACATGTGGTACAGAAGTCTGAATGATGCGAAAAATTATTAGATTACAGTAAAAAAATAAAGTTTACATGTGCTACCAAGAACGAAATGGAATGGTGGTAGGCTAGCGCATGGTTCAATACAAGCCAACAAGGATAGAGCGGGACAAAACTGGGACATGTGTTGCAAAAATGGACATCTCTAAAAAACGATAATGCTAGTGAAAAAGACACATGTGAAAATGGGAAAGTGTTTTGTAGGTTAAGAAAATTTTGAAACCAAACGCAATATACAGTGCGAAGTAAGTTTTCTTTAATATGAACAATGTTTTAAAGTTCAATTAAGCTTTCAAACTACTCGCATCCCATTTAATTTTTGCAGCTTATCTCGTAAAATAAATGCTTACCGAGGGTAATTAGTTATAAAATAAATAACATTTGTTTAATGAAACAGGTGTTAATACCTTGACCACTAATATTTGAAGACATATGGTTTACGCATCCAAGAATAATATTATGGTATTTGTCTTGCAAAATAATAGTACAGTAGATGTTTTTACTACTTTTAACAATGTTTTGGTTCGTGTTTTCGTGGTCAGGTCCGGGATATAGCTATCGCTAGCTATTGCACACACTATTTCCAACAATGTTTATCAACTCTTGAAGCACAATAATATAAATGAGCTAATGCATATCCACAACACCATTAATCAAGTGTATCTAGAAATACTGAAGCAGTAACCGTAGTAATATAACTAGTAACACAAAGCACTCCTGGTACAATAAATGGCTAGGAGCTACTCATGGACGGCTGGACGCTACTGGTTCTGTACTTATACGGTGTTCATCGTCTACACTTCTAAGTGTCTATGTGGATCCCGATTGGGCGGGTGTTGATGATCTTTTTTTTGAACCTTTAAACAGTAGTGCAGCTCCCTACAAATAATTTGTCTTGAGATCCGATTGGGTGCTGATGATCAAAACTCTAGTGGATGTTTTGCTGTATTTTTTAGGCCAACATTGATTTCACGGAGTGCACACATCCTACCGTCTCTCTCGCTCATCCGCTGAAGCAGGGTACGAGGCACTAGGTACGTAATGGCGCCGCCGAAGTGTCACGGGTACAAATCTTGCTCAAGGAGTTGCTCGTCTCACAAACACATCCTCATGTTCTATGGCGTGACAATCTTGGAGCTACGTACGTACATTGCAGCGAACCTGGCTTCGCGCGAGGACGAAACACATCGAGGTCGACCTTTTTTTTGTTCGAGTGAAGGTGGCATTACGAGTTCTCGAGGTCAGGTTCATATCATCGAAATATCATGTCGGGATGTGCTTACGGATCCTTGCACGTAGGTGATGCTAGACCGGTGTAGGGGCAGTGTCAATCTAGTATCAACCGGGTGAGATTGAGGGGCCTGTTAACTGTAGCAGATTTTAACAGCTTACATTATATCATGCACTAGGTACTAATTGGTTCAGTTCGTAGTTTGTTCAACTGCTTTAATTATCTAGCGCTAGGAGGCCCCATGGTTGTTTGAGTAATTCCAATGTATACAGCTCTATAAATAGAGGGCAAGCCTTCCTGGACCCTGGTAGTATAATTTTGTTTCCTATAGTACTGAAAACTTCCCGTGTGCCTGTAAGTTGGTTCTTCAAAAAAGTCAGAACTCAGAACGATGTGCATTTTGACAGAATATATATATGCATCGGAATGAATCAGCAACTACTGAGCCGGCAGTGATCGCGCTCGTGCGGCAACGATGAAGCAACGGAACCATATTAGTACGTTACATTGAATTGGGTAAATTAGTATACGACTTTAAATACTCACCCAAGTCCCGTGTTTGGGAGCGTCGCGCTGGATGCACATTCAATCACATCGGACACGTCCAGCAAAAATGGGCATCTAAAAATAAATGATAATAGCAGTAAAAAAGGCACATTCAAAATTGACATATATATTGTGATACTGATAGTGTTTTGTACCTTAAGAAAATTTTCAAACCGAATGTCGTTTACCGTGGGAAGTAAGTTTTCTTTAATATGAGCAATGTAATCAAGTTCAACTACACTTTGAAACTACTAGTGTCCATGTATTTTTGTTTGTTCAATATCGTAAAAAAAATGCTTACCCGGGGTAATTAGCCATAAAATAAATAACATTTGTGTAACAAAATATTTGTTAAATTCAAATGTGTTAATTTGTGACGCAGATACAGTGAAAAATCATCACAAATTGTCATATTTTATTGATTTTATGACGTTCTTTTACTACATCGTCATGGACGCGTCACAAAATAACCCATTTCTTGTAGCATGCTGCATTAAACATCAGTTTTCTAAATGTGACTTTTACGATTCAAACAATCGAGCGATTGGTTGTGCAGACATGTTATGATCCAACCCTTCTTGTCTCCTTGTCCCACCGAAGAAGTTTTAAACCTCAAGCCATAATTTATGCCTCCAAAGCTCGAGCTAGCTTGTCGCCATAGAATTGTCGCAGATTGTAGGAGTTCACTCAAGGTATGCAGTGCATTCATCCTTACGAGTGTTGTGGGCTCCTTTGTCATGTCAAAACAAAACTGGCATGCGAGAATACAAGCTTCTGATGCCTCTCATTTCCATTGGACTTCATACCTTCGTATTGCTCATATCATTCAATGTTTTTATTTTTCATTCTCACCCATTGCTACTACTCTATGTCTTGTAGTGGTGATGAAAAAATAGTTCACTTTTCACGTTGGCGTTATAATTGGAGATGAATATATATGTGGTGAGCCAAGAGCCACAAGTATGCTAGCTCATGCTTCATTATTAGCTTACCAACTTTCAATGGATCTCAAGAGCTTAGTTGCTCAATTTATTGGAAAATAATACCTTGGTTGGTTGAATGTACGACCATGATAACTGTATATTTTTGTACTCACTCCTTCTAGAAATATAAGCGGCATAAATTACTTGGGCGGTTCATTTGTTAATACCTTGACTACTAATACTTGTTGACTTATATGGATTGCGCATCCAAGAATAATATTATGGTATTTTTCTGTCAAAATAATAGTACAATGTATGTTTTTACTTACAATGTTTTTATTCGTGTTTTTGCGGTCAGGTCCGGGATATAGCTATGTTAGCTGTCGCACAAACTATTTCCAACAATGTTTTATCAACTCTTGAAGCACAATAATATAAATGTGCTAATACATCTCAACAACACCATTTATCAAGTCTAGAAACACCGAATCAGTCCAAGTAATATAACTAGTAGAAAAATCACTCGATGGGCCGTAAACGGTTAGGGGCTTCTCGTGGACCCTAGTTGTCTCTTGTCTATGTATACAGTCTTCATCGGCTACACTACTAAGTGCATTCGCGGATCCCGATTGGGCGGGCTAAGCTGATGATCGATGCTCCAATGGATGCATTGCGGTATTTATTTTCTTTTTGGGTACAACCTTGATTTCACGGAGTGCACACAAGTAGCCTACCATGTCTTGCTCATCGAATGAAAAGCAGAGTACAAGGTACTAGCTATCAAAGTGACCCGTGTACAATTGTTGCTCAAGGAGTTGCACGTCTCGCAAACACGTCCTTAGGCTGGTGCCAGTGCACCGCCTCACTATCGCCCCGCCACATCAGCTTTTACCCCCACTCTCACCTCACTCTCACCCCACTCTCACCCCATGGTGCCAATGCACGGGCTATAGTGGCATTGTCACTTCTCTCTTCTCCACGTCATCATTCTGTAGATACTCTAATTTTTTGTTTAAATAGTCTAAAAAATAGTCAAATGGATTGTACAAAATCATATTAGTCAGCTGCAGCTTCCAAATATTTTTTTTATTTTTTTTTTGAATTTTTTATGAATTTAAATCAGAGAAAGAAAAAAAAGAAAAAAGAATAAAAAAATCCTCCCGCCCACTCTCGCCGGGCGACGGCAGGCTCGCCCGGCGCCAGCTCCCGCCCCTGCTCTCGCCCCGCTCCCGCCCCTGCGCGGTCGACAGCCACCACTCCCGCCCCTGCTAACGCCCGCGTTGGCACCAGCCTTATGTTCTCTAGTGTGACACTATCAGAGCTACAAACTTACCTGGTGTTTCACAACAGGACGGAACACATCGAGGTCGACTTTTATTTTGTTTGAATGAATGGTGGCATTAGGAGCTCCCGAGGTTAGATTCATATCATTAGAAGATCGAGTCGGGGATGTGTTTAAAAAGCGCTACCTACTATCAACGGGGCGAGATTGAGAAGGCGTGCTTGACCAGTTTACATTATACCATGCACTAGGCAGGTTCAGTTCCTAGTTTATTCAACTTGTATAACCATCTAGCGCTAGGAGTCTCTATGGCTGTTTGAGTTCTTCCGATGCATACAACTCTATAAATAGAGGGCAAGCCTTCCCTGGTAGTATAATTTTGTTAGCTGTATTACTGAAAACTTTCCGTGTGCTTGTAAGCTGGTTCTTCAAAAAATTCAGAACGATCGATGTGCATTCTTATAATCCCCCTTTTTATCTAGATTTAAAACTTTATCTCATACTACTAGTGTATTTTTTGGGGAAGTGTATTTGAGGAAATGGTTGAGGTTTGGATGAACACCAAATCCCCTCCCAGCCCCAAACTTTCTGAGTTGCAAATACGAGAGAAGTAAACAAAGCCTTAATCATCTCACGCTAGGAGGCCGCATGGCTGTTTGAGTTATTCCAATGTATACAACTGTATAAATAGACATGGTTTTGTCTTTTTTGCACAGGTCACACAAAATGTCTTTTCACCGCGAATTTTTTGTGCTAGCACTAAAAATGTTGATGCATATCCGGATTTTTTTTCGGAATTTTTTGACACATTGAAAAAAAACTAAAAATGTTTTACCTAGTGGGTGCATCTGCACCCACGAGCCAAAACGCCGCCTCCAAGCCTACGGAAATCCATTTCGGGTCATGGGTGACCCAAAAAACTCATTTTCCAAATGTCAAAAAATTCCAAAAAAAAATATGGAGATAGTTCAACATATTTCATGGGTGCACAAAAAAATTCGCGGTGAAAAGACATTTTGTGCGACCTGTGCAAAAAAGACAAATCCGGATTGCTACGAAAGACTTTTGTACGAGACATGGTTTTGTCTTTTTTGCACAGGTCACACAAAATGTCTTTTCACCGCGGATTTTTTTGTGCTAGCACTAAAAATGTTGATGCATATCCGGATTTTTTTTCGGAATTTTTTGACACATTGAAAAAAAACTAAAAATGTTTTACCTAGTGGGTGCATCTGCACCCACGAGCCAAAACGCCGCCTCCAAGCCTACGGAAATCCATTTCGGGTCATGGGTGACCCAAAAAACTCATTTTCCAAATGTCAAAAAATTCCAAAAAAAAAATGGAGATAGTTCAACATATTTCATGGGTGCACAAAAAAATCCGCGGTGAAAAGACATTTTGTGCGACCTGTGCAAAAAAGACAAATCCGGATTGCTACGAAAGACTTTTGTACGAGACATGGTTTTGTCTTTTTTGCACAGGTCACACAAAATGTCTTTTCACCGCGGATTTTTTTGTGCTAGCACTAAAAATGTTGATGCATATCCGGATTGTTTTCGGAATTTTTTGACACATTGAAAAAAAACTAAAAATGTTTTACCTAGTGGGTGCACGAGCCAAAACGCCGCCTCCGGCAAGCCTACCCTAGTAGTATAATTTTGTTTGCTACATTACTGAAAACTTCCCGTGTGTGTGAGATATGTATGCATGGGAATCAATCAGCAGCAACTAGCCGGTACTCCAGTGAGCTATTGCGGCAACGATGAAGCAAGGGAGACAGCTATAGTACCGACATGTACGTACGTTTCATTGAATCCGGTAAATTAATATACGACTTTAAATACCCACCCAAGTCCCGTGTTTGGGAGCGTCTCGCGTCGATGCACATTCAATCACATTCATCATCTCCGGCCTTACTACAAAGTACGTGGGACCGGGCGGGACGTGTACGTACATTATATGGAGTAGGTGGTGAGAATGTACCGCGTTACTAGCAACAGGTACTACATACTGTATTTGGGAGAAATTAGCAGTGATTTTTTTTTCTTTCTGACTGAAAGACGCCATGGATCGGACGAGACGAGGCCACTCCACTGACTGGACACCGCTCCACTCCACTGTCAGTCAGTCAGGCTCGGTACTCCGCACCACCATCCATATCACTGACGCATGCACGGCCCACTCCTGGACAAAAGGCATGGGCGTGTTTTGAATGTTGTATGTACTGCTGCAGAGTGCAGGATTGGTCTGGATTGGATCGGATGGGAGGGCAGGTGCTACGAACAAGCAGTATATATATGCACTTGAGTAGTGTAGGGAGGAGAGAGCCCAGCTGGCTCCCGCGAGGCATATAACTGCATGCACGACAGGCATCAACCATCAAGTGGGGTGGGAGGCAAGGCAAGAACCGATCCGCGCTGGATAATCATACTCAATGAAAATGTTCAATTAACCGATCGACTCAATCTATCCAGCTACGACATCCGTCCTCCAGATCTATTTTAGCTCGTGGAGGGAGAGTCGTCCAGACCAGGGTACCCCGTACCAAACGACAGCTTGTCCGTCGGAGCGATGGATAATCATACTCAATCAAAATGTTAGAGCATCTCCACGGGGACGCCCTAAATTGTGTCCGGCACCCTTCAATTGGGCCCTCTCACACCGGCACCTTCTAAACGGCCGGACCCTAAAGCAAATGATCAAATCGAATCCATAATATAGAATTGCCGGTCGGGGCACGAATGTTCCGGCCAAATAGTTTCAAATCTAGTTATTTATTACAATAATGAAGTTTAAAAATCCTCTAAATTGTGCTTCATACAAGGCCATCGCCTTCTCTGCCATGGCGCTCCCACAGGTGCGCCACTAAACCATCCTGCAGTTGTTGATGCGCATCTCCATCGTGAATTTGCTGATGCACCGCGAAAAATTTCAAAAAGACTTGCGGCGGGCCAGGAACCACCGGTTCAATGTGCCCCTGCCCGTCGAAGGGGTTCCGAATATAATGGTCATCTGGAAGTTGGGGCGGCAAAAGCACGTTAGGGTCGCGTTCATTCTCGATGATCATGTTGTGCATAATAATGCAAGCATTCATGATCTCCCACATCTGTTCTATCGACTATGATAGAGAAGGATGTCTGATGATCACAAACTGGTCTTGAAGTATACCGAATGCTCGTTCCACATCTTTCCGAGTACTCTCTTGTTTCTTTGCAAAATATTTCTTTGCCGGAGTAACGGAATTGGTCTTCACAAATGTCGAGTATGTTGGATAGATGCCATCCGCTAGGTAGTATCCCATGTTGTACTGATGACCGTTGATCTCATAGTTACAGTCGGGAGATTGACCATTGGCAAGTCTGGCAAAATTCGGAGAACATTGCAGCACGTTGATATTGTTGTGAGCACCGGCCATACCAAAGAAAGAATGCCAGATCCACGTATCATAGTCAGGCACCGCTTCAAGTACAACTGAGCATGCTCCAAGATGTCCTTCTTTATACATCCCCTGCCAAGCATACGGACAATTCTTCCACTTCCAATGCATGCAATCGATGCTTTCAAGCATCCCTGATAAACCTCTTGCTTCAGCTGCTGCCAAGAGCCAAACTGTGTCTTCAGCATTTGGTTGTCTCAGATACGTTGGTCGAAACACCACATTCACCGCCTTGCAAAACCTGTAAGTGGCTTCGGTGGCTGTTGAATCACCTATGCGGTAGTAGTCCACCATAGAATCGGCGGGAGCCCCATATGCAAGAGACCGTAAAGCAACGGAGCATTTCTGAATATATGAGAATCCAAGAAGTCTGGTGCAGTCACTCTTTAGCTCAAAGTACTTATCATATTCTCGCACACCATGCACAATGGTCTGGAAGAAACCACTCTGCACCCTGAAGCGTCGGCGAAAAGCAACATCATCGTTGGTCGGCTGGTGCAAAAATAATCGTTGAACAATAGCATATGTGCGGTAGCCCGCTCCCGGTTCGTGTTGCCCTTCTTTCTAGGCCTAGATCCTCCGCGTTTGGGTTCCGCCTCGTCCTCCTCCACCGCCGTCACAAGAATGCGGATGACCATTTCATTCTCCTCATCAACCATTTGAAGGGCGGTCATGTCTTCCGTCATTTGGTGAAACATCATTTCGTCGTCCGAATCCATAGCCTAAACAAGCATCGAAACATCGAAAATCGTAAAAGAATGGATTGTCGGCAAACAACCGAACACCTTGCGGGTGGGAGAGAGGGAGGGACTTACTGGTCACGCCGGTAGAGAAGAGTTTGCGTCGGAGAAGAAGGCCAGCCTTCCAGGGAGCGGCGGGGGTGAGTGTTGTGGTTGGGGACGACAATCGGCCGTTCTATTGGGAACGGCCCCCAAAGTTGGAGGCCCTGTTCGCGGTGCCGGACAGATTTTGGGCTGGACGAAGGCTTTACGACCCCCCGGTGTGACCTGTTTTTCTGTCCGGTGCACTAAATAAGCTTTACGGCCCTTCTACGACCCCCCAATGGAGATGCTCTTGATTAACCAATGTTCCAAATCAAAATGCTACGATCCTCCTCCCGCCATTTCAATATGTCAAGCTACGACATCCGTCCTCCAGATCTATATTTGTCACAGCTTTATTTTACCAAACCCACTGGGATTTTCTCAAAGGTGAGATATGTGGTGCGGTCCGGAGTTTTTTGGGTGGGGAGGATATTCCGGAGGGGTTTTGTGATTCAGTGATTGTTCTTATTCCGAATATTACTAACCCCCAACACCTAAAGAATTTCTGTCCGATCAGTCTATGCAATGTGTTGTATAAACTTGCATCAAAGGTTTTGGCTAATAGATTGAAGGTTTTGCTGCCCTCCGTTGTGTCTGAGAACCAAAGTGCTTTTGTTCCAGGGATATTGATCACTGACAATGCACTGATTGCTTTCGAATGCCTTCATAAAATTCGACAACAAAGGGCAAAGAGACCTTTCTTTGCGTTAAAAGTGGATATGACGAAAGCTTATGACCGGGTTGAATGGAGTTATCTTTAGGGTTGTTTATCCCGGCTTGGTTTCTAGAGTACTTGGATCAACTCCGTGATGAGGTGTGTCACAAAAGCACGCTATGCGGTCCGAGTCAATGGTGATCTTACTGAACCAGTGGTTCCGTCTAGAGGCATCCGCCAAGGAGACCCCATCAGTCCCTACCTATTTCTTCTTTGCATGGAAGGTTTGTCATGTTTGCTGCGTAAACAGGAGGATCAAGGTGTACTACAAGGTATCAAAAATGGTAGACTTGGTCCTGCTATCTCCAATTTACTGTTCGCAGATGACAGTATCTTCTTTGCTCGAAGTGATAGTCATAGTGTTGATGCTCTAGGGAGGACTTTGAAGCTCTATTGTGACGGATCAGGGCAAAAAATCAATCTGGATAAATCAACCATTTTCTTTGGTAATGGCTGCGAGGAGGATGTCAAGAATGACGTGAAGAACAAGCTAGGAGTTCATACTGAGCGTCTTCAGGACTCTTACCTAGGCATGCCTACTGATGTTGGCCGCGCGCCGACTTTAACTTTTCGGTATATCTATGATTGTATGTGGCAGCGGGTCAACGGACTGTCGGATCGACCGCTCTCAAGAAAAGGAAATGAGATCATGCTGAAGGCTGTAATTCAAGCGATTCCGACAGATGTGATGAGCTGTTTCCAACTTCCAGTTGCGACTTGTCAGCAGATGCGAAAAACCATTGCTAGTCAATGGTGGGGGAGGGAGAATGGAAGGCGGAAAATGCACTGGAGGTCTTGGGACTGGTTATCTTCCTCAAAGGAGTTCGGAGGCCTCAGGTTTCGCGATATGGAGCTGTTCAACCAGGCCATGCTAGGGCGACAATGCTGGCGGATGATCACGGACCCGACCTCGTTGTGTGTTCTCAGGTTTTGAAGGGGCGCTATTCCCTCATGGTGAGTTTTGGGATGCTCCTTGTCCGCGGTCTGCTTCGTACACCTGGAGAAGCATCATCTTTGGCAGACAGTTGGTTCAGAGAGGAGTTCGGTGGTGTGTGGGAGACGGTTCCAGAATTCGGATCCAGCAAGATAATTGGATCCCGGGAACTAGACCTGAAATGCTTCACACTCTTATACCCCTCCCTGCTGGCTTGACAATGGATTTCTTGCTTGATGAGGATGCACGATCTTGGAATGTCAATCAGGTGCGCTCTGTCTTCGAGGAAGAGGTGGCAGACAAGATCCTGCAGATCCCCATTAGTCGCATGGGTGACGGTGATTACATGTCCTGGCCATAATCACGGTTTGGTATGTACACTGTGAGGTCTGGATACAAGTTAGCAAGGACGGAGATGGTCCAAGCGAAGCGCAGCACCACTGGCCGTGGCATGGTGTCGGACACGCAAGAAGAGGCGAAGTTCTGGAAGGCCCTATGGGCAATTAAAGCTCCTGGCAAAATGTGCATCACTCTGTGGAGGTTTGCATACAACTGCATGCCTTCTGGGCAACAGTTTATTCACCGTCATGTTCCTGCTTCTCCGCTTTGTGTCCACTGTTCTATCGTGGAAAGTGTGGAACATGATATGCTCTTTTGTCCTTTTGCTAGAGAAGTTTGGACATTGGTGAAGCCGGATTACGATGTATCTCTGAACCGTAAGTCCTTTCTATCTCCGAAAATTTGGCTGATGGATTTCTTGTCTAAGTGCAGCGAGATCCAGGCTATGGTCCTCACTGTTACCTGCTGGCATCTATGGGATTTGCGCAGCAAGGTGAGGGAGGAAGGATGCAAGGCCTCTCCTGCTGGACTTGCCGTGAAGATCAAGGCCTATGTCGAGTTTATACTGACGCATCAAGTTGCCTCGAGCGCCAATCACAGGCGTGAGACCCCTGTAGCAGTAACGTGGTCTGCGCCGCCGGAAGGTTTGCTCCAGTTAAATGTTGATGCGGCGCTGTTCGCCTCTTCTAAGAGGATGGGCGTTGGAGCCGTGGTCCGGGATCATCACGGAAATTTCAGCGACGGGGAACAGTTTCCATGATGTGCTGAATCCGGAGCTGGCGGAAGCTTGTGCGATTAGGTTTGCGCTGTCCTGGGCAAATGAAGAAGGGATGGACAATCTCTTGCTTCAATCGGATTGCCTCTAGGTCGTTCAATGTATCAATTCAAGGGAGAGAGACCGGTCTACCCTTGGGCCTGTGATTCAAGACATCAGGACGATGGCTGCTGGTTTCAACAAGTGCTCGGTGGTGTTTGTTAGTCGTCTTCAAAACTTTGCTGCGCATTTTTTAGCTCGTTCTTTGGAGTTTTCTTGTAAGTCGGTGTGGCGTGGTGTGCCTCCGGAAAGTATCCGGGAAACAATTTGTATTGACTCTGTATTTATGTTATTAATAAAGTGCGAGTTCTCTCAAAAAAAAAATAGCACGTACAACAGTCAATTATTGGAGGAACATTGTTAGGTTACTTTTTTTTTTGAGATAAACATTGTTGGGAAAAGCTAGTCAAAAGCGCCGCACCAATGGGCTGCCCGTGCGGCGATAATTTACGTGCCATTTTCCCTATAGGAGGCATGCAGCCAGGAATCTTCCACCTCATGTTGATGTCATCGTATTAATTACGAAATTCGAAAATTTAAATTGATTTTTCTCCTAAACCGTTTGTTCGATTAGCGATCCGTTTATACTGTTAAATTCGTCTCGACGAGAGCTTCAAAACCAGATCCATTGTTGATATGTTTTGGTGAACTTTTTTTTCCCGCACCACATACCAGATTACAGTACTATACCTATCAGATTAATATCGAACACTTACCCAGATGATTTTATATGGTTACTATATGACATTTTACATGTTTCTAGACATTTGTAACACATCTACATATCTAGTGTGACGAATTTTTTCGTCACACCAGTTACCAAATTAAAACACTATGGTTACCAGATTAAGATAGAACAGTTACCATGATAATTATATATGGCTATAGGATACTTTTTTAAACTTTTATTACATTGCAATGAAATATACAGGTAGAGAGTAAGAGTTTAACTATTTTCCAGACCTAATAGATGCTATTATTGCTCATATACTACTATCATCTAGCCTTAAATTGGTGTTGAAATGTGCACAGAAACCTGATAACCAAGTTATTATAATCTAGTAGGTTAGTGATAACAATCTGGTAGCTACTGACGAAAAAAAAGTTGTCAAAACATGGCAACATGGGATCTAGTTTCGAAGATCTCGTCGCGACTAAGCCAATGATGAAAACGGATTATCGATCGGATTAACCGTTTGAGAGATAAAACTTTTTTAGTTCAACCGTTAAAGAGAATCTATCTGATATCACGTATGACGTCAGTGTATGCATGCATTGAGGAAAGCCGCCGCATGGAGAAGTATATTTACGGCGCCGCTAGATAGTCTGATCCTTCTTAGGTTACTGGGAAGGGCGTAGAATTATGGTGCACAGAAATGGATGCGATAACTTCTCACGTTACTAGGCCGTGGGCTTTTAGCCCGCCTATACTCTCCCTTTGTCCAAACACTCTGGCACTTGCTCTAAGGACGTACATTTTCTGGGCATAGCCCGTGACTACGAGCTACCGAGCCCGTTAAAGCTACAGATGAGCACATGTTGTTATCAAATCGGACGCAACTCAATCTAGGCCTGGTTTCTCTATCTGACTAGCTGCATGGTGCAATTTTCCTGGAAATCACTAAAAAAAGGGAACTCTTCGCGAAGGGAACTTTTCCTCCGCTGTCCTCGCGCCAAGTGGCGCCTTCTCCTTTGTTCTTTTGTTTGAATATTCGCCACGTGTCGCAACAGGAGTTAAAGTGGGGAGGAAGAGAGAGAAAAGGAAGGGTACGGGTGGGAGGGAGTTTCTATTTTATTTTCTTGAACCGAAATTTAAAAACGAAATATCTTGAGAACCGCTTATTCAAATTACGAACCGTTTTCACTTTTAAACTCCTCGCGCCGAGATCTTCAAAACTAGATCCCATGTCGATAGGTTTTGACGAACTTTTTTTTTGTACATCCAAAAGCTAAATAGCTGTACATCCGGTTTGAACATAGCTGTACTTCGGGTTTGAACTTACTTGTACATCCGCTGTCAACGTGTTTTGCACTCCGTTTTCTATGTACTTTTACTCGGTGGGAGGGTAGTTTTTCCTTTTATTTTTTGAATCGAAGTTTAAAAACGAAATATCTTGAGAACCGGTTATCCAAATTACGAACCGTTTTCACTTTTGAACTCCTCGCGTCGAGATCTTCAAAACTAGATCCCATGTCGATAGGTTTTGACGAACTTTTTTTTTGTACATCCAAAAGCTGAATAGCTGTACATCCGGTTTAAACATAGCTGTACTTCGGGTTTGAACTTACTTGTACATCCGCTGTCAACGTACTTTGTACTCCGTTTTCTCTGTACTTGTACACCCTATTTTCACTAATCTGTACATCCGAATGGCTACATTCTGTACTTTATGTTCTATATACTCTGTACTTTCGTGTGGCGCGTTAGCGTAGGTGTTAGGGTACGGAGGATTCATCGCCGTCGATGCTCATCGACGGCGATGAATCCTCCGTACCCTAACGCCCCGAGGCTGAGTCCCCCCGTACGCCGCGGTAGCGGCGACGGGGGACGAAGCCGAGCCGCTAGATTAAGAAAAACTTGTAACTTGCATATATTAGTTAGGGTTGGGGGTGGGGATGGCAAGTACCCAAATTTATATACCGGTATGCGAGATAGCTTTAGATTTAAGTAACAGCATGAGTTTGTACACCGTGGATGTACACCGATATGCGCGCGGATGTACAACGATGTGCGCGCGGATGTACAACGATGTCCGCGCGGATGTACACCCGTGTGCGCGCGGATGTACAGGGGAGCTGGGGTGGGGAAATTCGTTTTTGCTTACTTCACTTCGTGTTCAAATTCGATTTTGCTTTATACATGCGGGACAAGCGTGCTCCCGCCACGTGGCACGCTTAGAAGCTAATAAAGTTCCCTTTGCAAAGGGAACCCTTTTTATAGTTGTACCCAATTTTCCTAGTTTGACCACTCATTTGACCTCTGCAACAATTTTGAGTTGCGCTCACAAATGAGAACACGAGATCCTATGCATACTTTTCTTAAATTTCGTATTTGAATGGTGTTAGACCGGTGTATCCTTGTATGGTCAAGACAAGCTAGTGATGACACATACCATACCACACCTTTTTGCATGTGCCCTGGCGAAGGCATTATGGCGCCTCGCAATGCAGGATTCAGGAAGAGTGGGCACTGCCGGAGGTGGACTAAGGGGGTGTTTGGTTAGGCTTTGCTTTGGCTTTTAGCTTTGGCTTATAAGCCGAAAAAGCACTTAAATAGGTGATTTTGGCTTTTGGCTTTTGACTTATATTTTACTATGGTATAAGCCAAAAGGCAAAAGCCAAAAGCACCTATTTAGGTGCTTTTTCGGTTTATAAGCCAAATCAAAAGCCAAAGCCAAAGCCTAACCAAACACCCCCTAAATCACCAACCCGAATACGAAGTGGCTGCTGCGCCTCATAGACCAGCTTTTAAACTAGTAGTGTCGATGTCTTTTTTTTTCTCCTTTTGCCTCCGATCCGGTAAAAAATTGCTTACCAGGGTAATTGGCTTTAAAATAAATAGCATTTGTGTAATATAATTTTTTTCTTAAAATTCTAAAACCTGCTGTGTGAAACATCAGTTTTCTGAATGTGACATTATTGCGATTCAAACAATCGCCCGGTTGGTTGTACAAAAATGTTAAGATCAAATGCAACGTAAAACAAAACATACAAAATGAAGCTTGCACAATGATTTGTCATATTATTAGCAAGACCTATTTGTATGAGTGTACATATATGGGGACTAATATTTTTTTAGTATCTTCTCCAAAAGCTGCATAACCCCTTGTCTCTACTCCATGCTAACCCTTCTTGTCCCCTTGTTCTGCCCAATGACGTGCTGAACTAAGAAACATAATTGACGCCTGCAAAGCTCGAGCTAGCTTGTCGCCATAGCAGTGAAACAGATGTAGGAGTTCACTCATAGCTAGCTCGAGCTATCCCGCGCTATGGGCTTATTCGCCACGGCGTAAGAAAATTGATGTGCGAGGATACAAGCTTCTGATGCCTCTCGTTTTCCAATAATGTTTTATCAAATCTTTAATCACATAATATAAATGTGCTAATACAAATCCACACCTTTTATCAAGTCTAGCAACACCGAATTAGTCAAAGTACTAATATTATTAGTAAAAAATCAGTGGATTGGGGCAATATACGGCTAGCTAGGGGATTCCCGTAGACGCTACTGGTCTCCGTATATGGTGTTCATCGTCCAAACTACTAGGTGTCTTCACTGTTGTCGACTGGGCGGGTTGTCTGATGATCAAGAAATTCAGTGGATGGTTTACGGTATTTATTTTCTTGCGTACAATCTTGATTCCACGGAGTGCACATAAACGGCTTACCGTGTCTCACTCGTCCACTAAATCAGAGTACAAGGCACTATCTAATGCAAAAAATCGTTTTGGAGCTCGGTCTCCCTAGAGCTCTTTATTTTGAAAGTTCTGAAAACAGTATTTTAAAGTTTTAAAAAGTTGTGAAAAATAAATCTGGAAGTAGCCAACATGGTATATATCCTACAATTGTGCAAATTTTCAATATGAAATTCTTTGTATTTTGGGGTACAGAAAAAGAGAAATCCTGCCAAAATCTGACAAGTATTTAGGCATACTGTTCACACACTCAGATCTACAATTTTGTCTTTTTTGTGTAGCATATAATACAACATATTTCGGATTAATATTTTTCACACTTGTACAACAAATCATTGGCGACATCTATGAATTGAATTTTTTGAATCTTAGAAATTTGAATTTTTTAAAAAAGGGCTCCATTGTTGTTTTGAAGATGATATCGGCGGGTTGTTGGATGGTTTTCTGGTCAACAGCGAGCTTATTTCTAGCAGGCCAAAACGCCCAAGATTGGGCAGTAAAGAGGAACCAAATAAGTCTACGGGCTCCACTCAACAACTGATCAAGAATGACAGAAAACTGTGTAAAGTTAGCAGGGCCCCAAGCCCTCCCTAGGGCTTGGCGCATAATAGACCACATGAAAATAGCCATGAGCATTGAAAAAACATGTGTGAAGCGTCTTCCTCCGCACCGCAAAGCGCACATTTGCGATCCGGTGGGCCATGTCGGGTTTTAAGTTGCGACCTAGATGGTAACCTGTCAAGAACGAGCTGCCACGAGAAGATTTTTATTTTAAGCGGAAGCTTTGCCTTCCAAAGCTCTGTAAGCTACACCACTGTCGCCCCTGCGCCAACTGCCTATACATCGAGTTCACTGATGCGTCCATTTTATATAGTGTTTTTACTTATTGAATTATTGTGTAGATGTATGGATTCTATTATTTTACCGTGCACATGCTGAAAGGTTTATTTCTATCTTAATTGTTCTAGAAAACTCAATACAATGATAGAAATTGCTTGTAACATTTGACCAAGAGAGCCTACTATTAAGATGTACTCACACTTTCCAAACATATAGAATAAATTTCACTTTTCACCTTTGTTCTTAAGTCTTGTCACATTTTATCCATTAGTTGTGGCCTGGTGATTGTTTTTCCCTATTTTATCTTTTCCCAAGCTGAAAGGTCCACCTATATATGTCAGGATGTTGTGGCAATTGACTAGGAGGCTGATGAAAAATAATAAATGGGCTAAAAGATGTGATCATAATATCACAATTAAAGGGTAAGATGGGCAAATATTTTCTTTGGGGTAAAAGTTGTAGGACACATACGGTGTTGAATAGAAAATAATGTACCAAGACATATAAGATAATATTAGTTTTGCATCCTCGTTCCATTTACTTTTTCATGTTGTGGTGATAAAGGTTTAAAAATATTGATTGCACCCATAACAATGTACAATTAACATGGTCGTATACTGAACCAGCCAAACTATTATATATCCAATAAATAGAAGCAACAAAAAACAAAGCTCGGGAGATCTTTCCAAAGTTGGTGAACTAATAATTGTTCGAGTCATTATCTCGCACACATGCACAAACTGGACTTGGTGAGAAACCACACATATATAGTAATTATATACTCATCACCCGGTGTAATGGCACAATAGAACAACTGAAGAACAAGTTTTATATCACCACAATAAATCAAGATAGTGACAAGGGTCGTGAATGGAAACACTGAATAACATGAGCAATGTGCAAACATGAACACCGATGGAAATGGAAGGCATCGGAAGCTCATACTCTTGCCCGTCAACTGGGTGAAGTGATACACATAGATCGACCCATGGCCACGGGGATGCATCGGAGGTTGGCTCTGCACGATTATGGACCCTGCATTTCCTTGGATCAGTTGCACACGAGCAGGCGCTTGTACTTATCGAGACGCACGTAAAAACACTCGCCAAAGTACAAGTGTGACGTTGATTGAGGTAGCCCGATCGATTTGGCCCCTGATACTGATATGGCTTGACATATGGACTGTAGTCGACCGAGCTGGTACGTCGCTGCTACACTCGCATTGCATGCAACGCAATGTGTTGATGCAAACAATGTGTCACGCACGTAGCTACTTCTTTCTAGTACTAAGAGCATCTCTAAGAGAGCCCGAAAAAGGAAGAACCGAAAACTTCATGTTTTGGGCAGTTTGCTTGTCGAAAATGCTCGACACAGAGCAGAAACTGTAAATTCAATTTTTTTTCATTGCCGCGAACGAATGGACGAACACGGCGATGATCACCGGCTTTACAAACAAAATACGCCGCCGGTGATCACCGGAGAGGCAAAAGAGGCTAGCTAGAGCTAACCCGCTACCTACCCTAACCCTAACCTAACCCTACCCGGGGGCGCCGCGGCGGTAGGACAGATCTCGCGGCGGCGGAGCGGCAGCGGAGCGGCGCCGCTCTTCACTCGTCGTCGGAGGGGACAGCGATGGGATCCTCCAGCAAGGCTTGGATCACCTTCTGGAGGAGCTGCGCCTCGAGGTCCTCCTTCTCCTTCGCCGACCGCTCGCACATGGTGGCGACGACGCCATCGACGGCGTTCTCGGGGATGAAGTCCAGGGCGGACAGCGACCGCCCGAACGCGGCGGGGTCGTACCCCTCGGCCTCCTCCTCCTCCGGCGGCGGCGGCGGCGCCCTCCTCACAGTGGCGCGGGAAGAGCTTCCCGCGCCGCTCGAGCTCCCCTCACCGGAGCCGCGGGAGCTCCCCTGGCCGCTCCTGGCGGCGGCGCGGAGGTGGTCGAACTCCGGCACCGCACGGAACAACAGCTTGGGCGGCATCGGCAGCCTACTGTTCGTGAAGGCGTGCGCCGCCCGCTTCCGCGCGGCGTCGGAGCGGACGAGGCGCCGCCTCGCCTCGTCGGAGAGGTCCGACGGGTCGATCTCGGGGCGGGAGGAGGGCTCGCGCTTCGGCGCCATCGCACGGCGGCGGCGGTGGATCTGGTGACGGGGAGGCTTGATTGCTCGCCGGAGCGGGGGCGGCCGAGCGGGGATTGCTCGTCGGAGCGGGGCGGAGGGAATGGGGTTGTGGACTGGAAAACCCCCTCCGGCCCCTCTATATGGGATTCAGTCGCTTGGTTTCTCGGGCGCCCGAAAACCTTTTTTGGGCCGAGCCGGCTTTACGGGCTATGTTCTGGCCAAAAAACGACCTGATTCCGTAAAGCCGCCGGAACATTACAGTTGCTGGAGCTTTACGGGCTCTGCTAGAGATGCTCTAATCGACCAATCTGAGTTGTAGGGCTATTTATGGAGATCAGCTCGTATTTCCGCAGCACTAGTAAGTAGTTGGGTCATTTTTATATCGGATTTGCTAGATCTTAGTCGCCTGAGATCTAGTTAAATCTCAGTCACCCCCCTACACCCTCCGATCTGCGTCTCGCAATGCGTGCAACTTTTCTTCCTCCTCCCACCTTCTACTTCCTCGCGACGGACGAGTCGGCGGCGGGCGGGCAACGCGGCTGGCCGCGGCAGCCGACGGCGACGACGAGACTGGAGCGTCCCGGACCCGCCGGAGACGCGGCTCGCCGCGGCGGAGGCGGTGGAGGGGAGAAGAAACTTAACTTTGGGTGTGGGGGGGGGGGGGGGGGGGGGGGTTAGAGAGATGGCCGGGGCGGCGGTGGGTCGGCGGAGGAGGAGCTTGATGTCTACACACGCTTCTATTCTTGTAGACAGTGTTGGGCCTCCAAGAGCAGAGTTTTGTAGAACAGCAGCAAGTTTCCCTTAAGTGAATCACCCAAGGTTTATCGAACTCAGGGAGGTAGAGGTCAAAGGTATCCCTCTCAAGCAACCCTGCAATCACAATACAAAAAGTCTCTTGTGTCCCCAACACACCCAATACACTTGTCAGATGTATAGGTGCACTAGTTCGGCGAAGAGATAGTGAAATACAAGTAATATGGATGATTATAAGTAGTAATTGTAATCTGAAATAAAAATGGCAGCAAGCAAACATGTAGCAGAACTTGTTGTAAACGGTGTTTCAATGCTTAGAAACAAGGCCTAGGGATCATACTTTCACCAGTGGTCACTCTCAACAATGCAATCATAATTGAATATAAATATAAGCACTTCAATATACTACTCCGAAGTATTCGCCGGCTGGATAACGAACACTAATTCATTGTGTAGAAATGCAAAAGCACGCCTCAAACATATATTCCCAAGTACTAATGAATACCCCACACTGGACCATGAGCATTCATATGAGGTACTAACACACCACAATTTCATAGAGACATCCAACTCAAATAATAAATCAGTGAGCAAGTATCTTGTGAAATATAGCCTAAAGACCCACACGGTGCACACACTGTCACCTTTACACACGTGGGACAAGGAGTCTCCGGAGATCACATAAATAAAGCCCACTTGAGTAACATAACAACATCTAGATTGTAAAGCTCATGATCACATATAGATCACATCATGGGAGAGAGAGATATAGACCACATGGCTATCGGTATGGCCCTCAGCCCCGAGGGAGAACTAATCCCTCCTCGTCATGGGAGTCAGCAACGACGATGAAGATGGTGGTGGAGTCGATGGAGATGGCTCCGGGGGCACTTCCCCGTCCCGGCAGGGTGCCGGAACAGAGACTTCTGTCCCCCGAAACTTGTCGGCGATGGCGGCGGCGCTGCAGATGTTTCTTTATAATATGACGGGGTCCGTCTAGGTTTTATGCGTCGGGGGCAATATATAGGCGAAAGGGCGGCGTCGGAGGGCTCCCGTGGGCCCCACACCACCTGGTGGCGCGGCAGGCATGGGTCCCGCGCCACCCTATGGTGTGGCCGGCCCACGGCCCTCCAGGTCCTCTCCTTCGGGCTCCGTGTAGTCCATTGAATTATAAGACTGCTGCTTTTTGTCCCGTCCAATTCCGAGAAAATTTACTTAAGTACTTTTCTGAAACGGGAAAACAGCAGAAAACAGGAACTTGCACTGTGGCATCTTGTTAATAGGTTAGTTCCAGAAAATACATAAAAATGCTATAAGATGTAAACAAAACATGTAACAAATGGTATGAAAACAAGCATGGATCATAAAAAATTATAGATACGTTGGAGACGTATCAGAGCTCGGGGCAGGGCGGGGGGGCGAGGCGCCACGGCAACGTGCCGGCCGCGGGCAGGGAGAAAGGCGGCTAGGCCGGTGGGGGTGAACTCGCCGGAGATGAAGAAGAGGGAGGCGTCTGGATTTAACTAAACCTCATTCGCGTGAGCCCTAGGCGCTTCCTTTTTATACGTGCTTGAGATTTAGATTTGCTCGTTGGTAGATATACATCCACTTACGGCGGATCGTACGTGTATGGTGTCACGGTGCGTGCGACTGGAATCAGCTCGTGGGGTTTGTGGTTGAAACGGTGACGAGCGAGCACGGGTCTCTATAGGGTAAGCACGTCGTGAACTTCACTCGTGGTGAAAACGTCGCGTGTCACGTTTTTGTTTACTACCCCTACTACTCAATTAACAATGGCTCGGCATTTTGGGTAAAATTGTTATGAATGAATGTTGGTCCTTCCTCCGGTCGGAATCATTCATGCATGCATCAGTCATGTGCTTTTTCTTCGGTTAAAATAAATTTTTAATGGTCTAGGGAAGGTGTCTGTGTAAGCGTAACCAACTTAGCTGCCCACTGATCCAGTGGCTCCTCACACGATGCATCAAATCTGAGCAAAAAAGAACATACCAACTATAATTTCTAAAACTGGGTAAGGTTTCATTCAATGAATGGGCTTGGGCGACGACGTTTTCCTCTAACAAGACTTGGTAAGTAGACATGACATAGCTTTTTTAGAGATGAAACTTTGAGTGGAGATTTTTTTTTTTTAGAAAGCACACGTATATTCAACATCGTACCACATACATCGTACATAGTACAAATACAGAAAACAAAGTACAATACGTAGGGGATACAGAACCAGCACCGAGAACGGCAGCTTCTCCGGCGTCGATGACGAAGACCGCCAGCCACCGTCTTGCCACAGCCCGAGGACGCCTTCTTCCTTGAAAGACGCCGCAAAGCCCGTCCGCCGCACCCCGGCGGAGCTTCCGCCGGTGAACGAACACGGCAAGCGTCCTCCCGCTCCAGCTAGTCCACCTTGCCGCAGCCGCCTTCGTTTCCGCCGTCGGCAGAAGCCGTCGATCTCGTCCAGTCCCGAGTTCCAGCCACCGGATCCGCCCCCACCACGGATCCGACGGAAAGCAGAGGAACTCGAGAACCGCACCGGGCCTCGAGCACCTGCAAGTCGAGCGTGACGACGACGAGCCCCGAGGAGCTCCACCGCCGGAGAAGGCCGCACCGACACCAAACCGCCCGCCACCAGCACCACCTCCTCCAAGGCACCGCCGACGGGATCTCCACCCTACCCTACCATATGTACAAGCCGGAGCCGGGGATCCCCCACCCTCCCGTCGCCGAAGCGGCCGACGGAGGAGAGGAATCCCGCGGCTCAGTGGCGAGCACGCGGTGGATCGACAGAGTTCGCCCAAAAATCACCTTCCTCTCTGCTACAGTGACGGGGAGTGCTCCCGTGAGCTCTAGTGATCCTGATATTTAAAAAATTCAGAAAAGTAATTCACGAGTTTCATTCAAATCAGAATAAATTTTAGATGTAGCCAATGGTGAATTTTACAACCGTGAAAAAAAAAATCAACTTCAAATATAATTTATTCCGAGCTACACAAAAATAATAAAAGTGTGAATCTCAGTATGCATAATTGTATTTCCGTATTTTCAAATATGTAAATTTTATCAGATTTTGTTATTTTTATGCAGCTCAAAATACAAATTATGTAAAGTTATATTTTTGCATGTTTGTGAGATAAACCATTTGTTATATGCCGATTTTTTGTTAAGTTTTACATATATTTTGATCGATTTTTAAATATGACATGATCAGTGGAGCTAAGACAAAGATATTTTTTGTGAAACTTTGCAGTAATGTCAAGAATTCAGACCTTGTTGAAATTTTTAAATATCTTAAGCATTATACTGTTTATCTTTTCGTGTGAGTGTTGTCGGTGTGAGTGAAGGCATCCGATGAAACGACGAGCATTATCTATACAGAGAAATCAAAACTGAGACATCCTTTCTTGCCTGAGTCTTCCCTCGGTTGAAATAATGTAAACCTGATAAGCTTCCCTCTGGAACGGTCGAGATTTACATGGTGTCCATGTTCGAGCGTGCGCACAGAAGCACAAGAGCAGAAAACACATCAGGTCACGAACTCAGTAATAATATAGAACTTGGTAAGTACATTGATCGATCGATTCGTGATATTACAAAAGAAATGAAAGAATGCGATATGCATACTACTACTGGTACTAGTACATTTACACCATCATCATCACTTCCAAAACAACACCTTTTATCCGCCATCAGTGATGAGCGAGCCCACTTCCTCTCAAATCGATCGAAACCAGAACTCAGCTCAGATGAAGATGAGGCGCGGGGCGGACCTCACTCATCACCGGAGCTTGCACTCGGCGGGGAGGCCCTGTGCGACGCGCTTGGGGTCGGTGCAGTAGTTGTAGATCATGAACTTCCTCTGCACCCAGCGCATGCGGCGGTAGCTCAACCCGCTGAGCTCCTGGTTCCACCAGCTGCTGCTCCCGCTGGCGCCGGTGGCCGCCATGGTGCCGACGGGGCACCGCGGGGCGCCGCCGGACAGCACGCAGGCGTCGGCGTTGAAGTTGCGGAAGGAGGCGACGAAGGGGGCGTGGGACCAGTCTGCCTTGACGCGGCCGCCCTGCGTGGCCCAGTCGTCGGCGTTCCACAGGCTCGCGTACAGCCGCATCGGCTGGGTCTTGGGGAAGGACACGCCCCGCGCCTCGTGGTTCTTGAAGTCCCTGATCGGAGAGCCGTCCACCGCGAATCTGTATGTAGCACGGGAAAACATCAGCCATCGAACACCATGAATGCTGCTCTGCTCTGTCTCCTCCCGAGAAGAGAGAAGAAAAGCAAAAGGATTCGCAAACTGAAGAAGACTCACATGACGTGCTGGGGGTTCCAGATGATGGAGTAGGTGTGAAACGCCTTGGTGGGGTCGAACCAGAGCCTGAACTGCTGCTCCCGCTTGCCCTCCCCGCGCGCGAACACGTTGGTGTGCAGCGTGTATGGCTCGCCGGTGACGTTGCCCAGGAACTCGAAGTCGATCTCGTCGTGCGCGGAGCCCTGCGACGAGAGGTAGAAGGTGGTGACGGTGCCGGCGGAGTTGCCCGGGACGAGCTTGATCTGCATGTCGATCTTGCCGAACAGGTACTCGGCCCTGGACTGGAAGCCCGAGCCGGACGTCCTGTCGAGGGTGAGGTCCAGCCCGCGGCCGCCGTCCACCACCTTGCCCCGGCCGTCGCCCCACGACATCGAGGTGTCGCGGATGAAGTTGCCGCCCTGCGCCACCGCCAGGAGGCTGCAGCAGGCCACGGCCACAATGCCGAGCGCGACCACCGTCCTCATCGCGGAACGAACGATCTTCGAAACTACTACAAGCTGATTGCTGGCTGCTCACTGAGCTCGAGTGATGGGTTGAGGAGGAGAGGTAGATGGAGATGGATGATTGGGAGTGTTGGTTGATGGATTGGCTAGTAGAGGGGTGGTGGTGGTATTTATACGGGGGACGGAGCGTGTGTGGGATGGACGGACAGGCTGCTGTGGTGGCATCCAACGGGCAAGTGCCGTGGTAAATGCGGCGAGCAGCGGAGCGGATGGGTGGATTTGGTTTGGGTCTGGTCGCGCGGGCGGCAGCTGGAGGCGAGCTGGATCCAGCCACCGGGGAAGGAGAGGAGTGGTGGGGCCGCGCGGTAGACTTTACTTGACCGCGTCGTCGTCCATCCCCCGCTGCGAAAGTGGATGAGACCGGACGGGTAGATGGGGAACTGCGCAGCTTTTTCGGCACCTTTACAGTTCACCGACCGCTAGATAGATAGATCGGGGGCGTGATCGGATCCGGCCGTGGCATGTGCGGGCAGGTCTGGGATTCGGGGAAGGTTCGCTCGGTTTCCCCCCGGCCCAAGGAACGAACGCGGCCGCTGGCATGGCTGGCCGGCGGCCGGCCTTCCGTCTTGGGCACTGCAGTGCAGATCGATCCCGCGCTATACAACTTTGGGTAGTGTGCGTGCTAGTGTGGTCAATTATTACTGTGACAAAAATAGATCTGGAGGACGGATGTCGTAGCTGGACAGATTGAGTCGATCGGTTAATTGAACATTTTGATTGAGTATGATTATCCAGCGCTCCGACGGACAAGCTGTCGTTTGGTACGGGGTACCCTGGTCTGGACGACTCCATCTCCCTCCACGAGCTAAACAGTGAGGCAAACGGATTTGGAACGGATCGGTTCTTGCCTTGCCTCCCACCCCACTTGATGGTTGATGCCTGTCGTGCATGCAATTATCGATTCCACATGAACAGATCCCACTTATAACCCTAATACAATCGCGAGATCGAGAAAGATGGCCGCGTTCTCGGTTCGTGCATGCACGTCTCGTCGGCCAAGCTCGCGCACCCGGTCGACAGCGACGAAGAAGAAATCCAGTCTTACCTTTTGTGCAATTTCATACACACAATCTGAGAAGAGAGAATTCCTTATTTGGCCCTGCCTGAAGTTTGCCTTCCTTTTTTGGCCCTGGCAAATTTTTTCTTCCTTTCATGACCCACAAAGTTTGGTTGGTTCCTTATTTGGCCCTCTAGTACAATTTAAGCACTAAGATGACCATTTTGCCCCTGCTGCAATATGTGACGAAATTGCACTAAAAAAACTGTGATATACTAGTTGGTTATTAAAAAAAACTGATCGGCAACCTCAGTGCTGAACTTCTGCTGATCGTGCCAACGACCCCCACTGTGGCTGGCACCGGCGCACCGGCGCTGGTGGCAGCCACATTGGGGATCGTTTTTTTAATAACCAACTAGTATATCACAACTTTTTTAGTGCAATTTCATCACATATTGCAACAGGGGCAAAATGGTCATTTTAGTGCTTAAATTGTACTAGAGGGCCAAATAAGGAACCAACCAAACTTTGTGGATCATGAAAGGAAGAAATAATTTACCAGGGCAAAAAAAGGAAGGCAAACTTCAGCCAGGGCCAAATAAGGAATTCTCTCGATACCAGTAGCCGCCCATGGTCGGGCTGGGCACGGTATGTCCATGTACAGCGTCTGCGCGACTGCGCCCAATGAATTGAATCCAAGTAAGTGAGTAAATTATCCACAGTGGCGAGAGGACACGTCGGCATCAATGGCAGGTGGCAGGTGATGGGGAGCCAGCTGGGCTCTAGCTCCTCGCATGCCCTCCGATCCAATCCAAACCAATCCTGAATCCTGAATCCTGCAGCAGCAGTGTCCATACAACATTCAAAACACGGCCATGCCTATAGTATAGAGATGAGATCATCACGTCCTTCTTGCGGAGAAACAGCTGTCCCCGTTTGTCCAGGAGCTAGCAGCAGCTCGCTCGCTCGCTGGGTGCCAGCCAGCCTGGCCGACCGACGTCCCGGGGAAGGGGGCAGCTGCGAGTGGGCCGTGCATGCGTCAGTGATGGATGGTGGTGCTGAGTACCGAGCCTGACACTTACAGTGGAGTCGAGTGGCCTCGTCTGCTCGTCCATGTTGGCGTCTTTCACAAACACAAAAGCACTGCTAAGTGCTAATCTCTCCCAAATACTCGTAATTCTCACCACCTACTACTCCATACGGCATACCTAGACTAGACATTACGCCCGGTCCTACGTACGTTCTGGTAAGGCCGGACGATGATGAATGTGATTGAATGTGCATCGACGCGGAAAACGCTCCCAAACACGGGACTTGGGTGAGTATTTAAAGTCGTATATTAATTTACCGGATTCAATGTAACGTCCGTATATGTCGGTAGTACTATAGCTAGCTGGCTTCGTTGCTTCATCGTTGCCGCACGATCGAGCGCGATCACTAGGGGTGTGTTTGGTAGCCTGTGTGGACTCAGATTGTGTTTCCCAATAGAGACATGCCCACCTGAGCCAGGTTGAACTGAGGTATATTTCTGTGTTTGGTAGCATATATGGATTGGACCGGGTTGTGATTAGATGTTGTTTGGTGGTCTGTATGTACTGGACCCTGCTCCCATGAATTGAAATTACAACTAGATCCAAAATTTTACACAAAAGACCTTGAACAAAATAAAAAAAAGCAATCAAGTCCAATCACCCATCGGGGCCTTGGCACACGGGAAGGTGCTCGTCGGCGGCCGAGGTGCTCCTCCCTGGTGGCACTCCGTGGCTCATCGGCGGCGCGTGTCCTGGCGATGGTAGGCTGCGACGCTGGGCCTGCGACCGTGGCGGCAGTAGGCAGCGGCTCGAGCCAGGCCTGTGGAGGTCGGCAGTGCGGGCAGAAGCTTGGTGGCACGGGGACGGAGGTCGCGACCTGGGGAGGAGCTTGGCTGCGGTGGGAGGAGCTCGGCTGCGGTAGGCGGCCGGTGCGTGCCGATGCAGTCCTGGATGCGGACCTTGCCGAGGAGCTCGGCGGCCGGTGCACCACACCCACGCGCCGATGCGGTACTAGTCGAGGACGCGGAGCTTGTACTCCTTCGTAGCGGCGGTAGGCGGCAACGCCGGGAGGAGCTCCTCCTCGCACCAAGTCCGGCGGCGGTAGGCGGCCCGAGCCAGGCGCGTGCCGATGTGGTCCTGGATGCGGACCTTGCCGAGGAGCTCAGCGGCCGGTGCACCACACCCACGCACCGGCGCTGGGAGGCGGGGTTGACTGGCGATTTTTCGGGCCGAGGGCGAAAGGAGAGAGAGGGGTGGGGGGTGAATGAGAGAGCGGGGCGGTGGGTGCTTGCGGGGCTACACGCAGTGGGGCCCACACGTGGGGATTTTTCGGGATGAGCTCGGCCAGGCTCGCTTGTGAAGCTCGATTTCTGCTTCCCAACCCGGCCAGGTTGAGAGGCCATTTTCGTCTCGAGTGGGCATGGCCCAGACTGCTAACACAGGCTACCAAACAACAGAAAGTTGGGTGGGAAGAGATTTTCTGGTCTCACCCAGTCTACTAAACACACCCTAGATACCGGCTAGTTGCTGATTGATTCCGATGCATAGCCATCGAAATGCAGATCGTTCTGAAATTTCGGTAGAATACAGTAAGTTTTCAGATATAAAAAGCAAATTTCTTATAATACTAGGGAATAGCTATGCCGATCGAGTCAAATACTCCTAGCTTATTCTGCCGTGCTTGACATAGCAGGCATGCCCTCTGGCCTCTACTTGTAGAGTTGTACTACAATGGAAGAATTCAAACAGCTATGTGGCATCATATATATAGCTCCTAACGCCTCTTTGTTCACCACTGAGTCAAGTAGTACTCGACGTGCTTTCCTTACACAGACACGTAGTGGTCACCGTTTCAATTACAAAACCGCCGGCTGATTGCTGGCACCGGAACACCATACATGCCCCTACCGGAACTACATCTGCCGACGAACAAATCTGAATCTGAACCACATATAAGAATGACGCAACTCATCACTGGTATTGCCGACCTACAGGAAGTAATCATATCATGGTTTAAATTTACGAGTTCCGTGAATAGCCATACAACTTGACCGAATGTTGTACAATGTTGAACTTAGTACCGGCTTTATACTGACACGATCAGTTGCCGTCTCGCGTACTTTGCATCGGCGCGACCTGCAAATGCTTGTGCGAAACACACAAGGTAGACAGGGTCAACTAATTTCGTGTGTGAGGGGTTGTTTGGAAAAGGTTCAAAACAAACCTTGAACTGAACTTATAGATGAAAGTTAAATCAAACCTTAAACTTTAAATCCCGGAAATTGGCACTGTAAACTTGTCAATCCCGATCTATTTCAGACCTTAAAACCTGTTTTCTAAGATAGATAACAAACTTAAATTATTACTCTCACTAAGAGTGTTGGCCCACTTGTCAAATCTATCTTCAACCTTCGTTCTTTCTCCTGATTTTGCTCTCATAATTCCCCTTTTCCGCCACCGCTCCTGTACTCTGTACTCGGCGAGTACACTTGCACATGGAAAATTATAGGAACAAGGGAGACTGGAAAGCAGACTAAATCGGTGCATATACACTGATACTTGATAAATCTCTTGTGTACTTATGAATTTACAGGTTGCCGCACACGCAGATGCCAACACTTAATAAATCAGTGCATATACTTACTGATGGGGTGGCACTGCTTCTAGATATCCAGAGGAAAGATGCGGATCGAGGAACAGCCGGGACGACAGAGGAAAGAGAAAAGTCGCGTGCCCCTCCCATAGTCCTATGGATCCTCATGTGTGCACCTCTACAAGTCGTAATTTTTCACAGGGGAACGAGGGAGTGAGGGGCGGAGGGACATCATCGATACGACGGCTCAAAACCGGGTCTGCTAGCTTAAACTGCTCGTTGTGGCGAAGCCGCACGAGAGAGGAAACTCGACGCGCACTCCGCACAGACTACTCCACTTCGGCGTGTGCTGCTACTCGCAGCGCTAGCCGTCCTCGGCTACGATCATAGGACACACACAAGCATGGCGGCGAGCCCGGATAGGGGGTTTGTGGGCAGCATTTGTTTGTGGACACACACAAGCGGATGGGTGGATTTGGTTTGTGTCTGGTCGCGCGGGCTGCAGCTGGAGGCGAGCTGGATCCAGCCACCGGGGAAGGAGAGGAGTGGTGGGGCCGCGCGGTAGACTTTACTTGACCGCGTCGTCGTCCATCCCCCGCTGCGAAAGTGGATGAGACCGGACGGGTAGATGGGGAACTGCGCAGCTTTTTCGGCACCTTTACAGTTCACCGACCGCTAGATAGATAGATCGGGGGCTGGCTGGCTGGCATGTGCGGGCAGGTCTGGGATTCGGGGAAGGAAGCAAGAGCTTTGCCATGTTGGAAACCTCCGTGAATCACCTCCTCCCACCAATCCTTGACCGTAGGGATTACCCTCCAATCCGAAAGGAAAATGTCCTGCATTACCCTCCAATCTGGCTAGCTAGATGTCCGCAATACGTACTAGCGAACAACTCGACCGAGCAACCTAGATCACCGTCATGAATTTACATAGACGAGTGTTCTCGCGTGCACCTCGACGAGTTCAAGCGTCCGATGGTCTGCAGCGCATAGAAGGAAATGCAGTTACCATGATGATACTAAGCCGATCTATGACGCATCTCCGCAGCCATGGTCCTTCAATGTGCATCATCTTATACAGATGACGGGCTAGACTATGAGTTTCCGATGCCTTCCATCTCTATCGGTGTTCATGCTTGCACATTGCTCATGTTATTCAATGTTTTCATTCACGGTCTTTGCCACTACCTTGATTTGATTGTGGTGGTGTGAAATGTGTTCTTCAGTTGTTCTACTGTCCGTCACACTCGAAGATGAGTGTATATATGTGGGTTGTCACCAATGCATAGTCATGTTGGTTGCGAGCTCATGCATGGCTCGAACCATTATTAGTTCACCAACTTTCAAAGGATCTGTACCTTGGCTGCTTTTATTTATTGGACAAACCATGGTTTGGCTACTTACATATAAGACCATGTAAATTGTAAATTGTACTCACCCAATCTAGAAATATAAGAGGCATAGTTATGAGGGCAATCAAAATTTTAAACCTTAAGCACCTTATGAGGGCAATCAAAATATTAAACCTTAAACCTTGTCGTATGTGTCTTGGGAAATTATTTTTATTCGGACATGTATGAGTCTTGGTGCTAGATTTGTTTTAGTACTTCAAGGTATTTTCCAAGCAATATTTATAGTATAAATCACGCGTATTGCAACAAAATATCAAATATATTTATCTCTATAATTTCCACTTTTATCCTATAATTTTGATATTCGACAAATTTTACCCCAAATAAAAGATTTGACCTATTTTACATATTAATGGTAATATCATGACATCTTTTTGTCGTTTATTATTTTTCATCCGCATCCTAGTCAATTTCCACACCCACCTGACATGTAGCTAGACCTATGAGTTTGGGAAAATATAAAATAGGGTAAAACCATCACAATGCGACAACTAATGGATACAAATGTTGGCTGATTTTAAAATAAGGTCAACATTTACTCTATATTTCCAAACCGTGTGCATATCTCTTATTATTAGACTCTATCGATCGTATGTTCCAAGCAATTTTTGTCATCATATAGAGTTCTTCTGAACAATTAAGATATGAAACAACCTTTCGTAGGAGCTAGTCATGTTGAACGAAAAGGGTAATTCGTTAAACGCAAAAATATTGTCTCTAATAGATGCAACATAGAGAACATATAACCTACAATGCATAATGTTAGCCAAAAATTTACCACATGGCTACAAAGTTGTGTATGAGGTAGCTAGCTATAGGGAAAGGTTGAAGAACTACATTTCTCGATACAAGTATTCATCGCTTCTTATATTTCTCTTATTCTACTTGTAGAGCAACAACACCATGATTAATGAATTTGAAATCTTAATTGAGAATGAAAATTCATAGTTGTCACGATGGATTGGCTAAAATATATTTATATAAATTAGTAGTGATATTGCTCATGAACTTACACTTAGATCAAATGATTGTGATATGTGTTTAGGCATTATTATGTAGATCTTATGTTGACATTTGTTTTTTTTTTTTTGCACGCCGATAGAACCTTGTTCCAACACAAGTCAATCTAAAAATAATAATTTTGACCTACATAATTGTATATTTTTTCTTTAAAAAATACAACGGGATGCCTTCAGTCACACCGACAACACTATACCCAGAGCTGAACACTAATAAATTTGTTAAGATATTCAAACTTCTCAACAAAGTTTCATCACAAAAGAAACCTATGTCGTGTCCTAGACCTAGAAACATAACATACTTACCATGTTTTATAGTTAGCGTGTTCTTTTTAGCTCAGACTTGATGTGTTTGTTTGCTCGCGCGAGGGTCCACTCGACCATCGGGCAGCCATGGTTTTTTTAGCAAATTGGGCAGCCAAGTTAGTTATGCTTGGTCGCTTATACAGACAACCTGTAAATTTAGACCGTCCCGAGATTATTTTAGGTGAAGAAAAAACCACATGCGTGCTGCATGCAAGAAATATTCAGACTGAAGGAAGGACCAACATTTATAGTAGTACGCATCACTTTTGAGGTTTTTTAGCGTACCTTATACTGCTAGGAGAAGTGAGCAGTATATAATTTACCCCACCGCTGATTTCTTGAGGATTCCCGTATCTCATTTTTGACGGTAAAAAGCTTTTTACATTGCTGATGAGCCAATATTTCGGCCTATTTGCTACAAAGTTCTTTGTTACGACGTCTATCTCTATCTCGCCGCCGCACTCGTCGCCGTTGCTGCCCTCGCGCTCGTACTTTACCTCCAGCCGTCACCAAGGCCTAGCCAATGCTTGCTCGTCCAGCTCGCCCGCCGTGTCCCTTCCTTCCACACTTGCAAGCATAATTTCCTTGTCCATCGATCAGCAAAATTAGATGATCGTCTTTTGTGCAAATCGGAATCCTTCCACACTCGATCACCGTCATACATGTACTTAGGTGAGAGTCGTTGCGTGTGTCTCGACGAGTTGAAGCGCCTGGTCGTATGTAGCAGAGCAAAGGCAATGCAGGGTCCATAATGATGCAGAGCCGACCTACATTGCATCCCCGCGGCCATGGCTCTTCTATGTTTATCACTTTAGCGAGTTGACGGACGAGAGTATGAGCTACTGATGCCTTCTATTTCTATCGGTGTTCACGCTTGTGCATTGCTCATTCACGACCCTTGCCACTATCTTGATTTTATTGTGGTAACATGATACTTGTTATGCAGTTGTTCCATTGCTCCATTACATTGGAAGATGAGCATATATATATGTGGGTTTTCACCACGTTATGATTGTGTAGGTGTGTGAGCTGACCGAACCAACCATTATTAGTTCACCAATTTTAGGCTAGTCACAGTGGGAGTAACTTAGCTAGTAACTTCCATGCCACCTAAGCAAAAAAAGATGATGTGGCAGCTAATTAATAAGGAGAGAAGCAAATAGAGTAACATAGCTAGTTACTGTAACATCACGTTTCCCTAGACAAGATAAGTTTATAAGATAATAAATTAAACCATCTATGATCTATGTTAATCTCTTTATGTTACTTTGCAATATAACGATAGTAACTGAGACTAGTAACATATGCATATTACTAGTCTTAGTTACTCCCACTGTGGCCAGACTTGGAAGGGTCTCGCCAATGGACAAACAATGGTTTGGTGGCTCACCAATTAATGGAGACTTCAAAAAAGAATATCGAGCTCATGACAAAAATAAGCGTCCCTCGAACCGGCGCCTTCTTAATCGTGACTTTGTGTTGTGTGTGTGGGCTCAGGAGCTACCCGACCAGCGCATGCAAATAATCGGGCACGCTTGGACATGGGTTACCCTGTATTCTGGACCGTTCCAGAAGGAAAGCTTGTCAGGTTTAGATCTATCTATATATTTAAAGACGGAACCTTTTGAGCCCCTGAGAGCGCTCGGTAGCTTGCTACAGTACTACAGTAACTCGATCCCGCCCGTCGAACCGCGATCCGACGGCCCGCAGGACGCGTCCGTGACGGTTTTACAAAAAGACCTCTCACTGATCGACAAATCAAACCCGCAGTCCACAGGAACGCGAGGGGAAGGACCTAATTGTTAATTATGACAAAGTCAGGGATTTTTCTGCAAAACCACCCACAGACTCCCCCTCCCCCTTCCTCTCTCTTGCGCATCGACGGCGAAGTCGCCGGCGCCGCCGACGCGCCGCACGGCCGCCCCGCTCCTCCCCGCACGAATCCGAGCACGCGGGGAGCTCCGTCGTCGCGCCCTCCACCTCCTCGCCGCAGATCGGCTGCCGGAACGCTGCGCCGTCACCGGAAGCGACGCCCCCATGCGCGCTGCTCTCCGGGTAGCGGCGGCGCCGCCACCTGCGGGTAGCCCGTCTCCTGGCGCGTCCGACGGGCGCCCCTCCTCCTCCCCGTCGTCCACCGTCGCCGCCACCGGCCACCTCGCGCTCATTCGCGCGCACACGGAGCTCCGGGGGCTCCAGCTCGCGCGCACACGGAGCTCCGGGGCCGCTCCACCTCGCACTTATTCCAACTGATGTAGGGCTAGGCCCGAGCTTCACGGATTTGAGGGGAAAAAGGATGAACATGAAGAACACGGAGGGGAAGCGAGGGAGATTCGTGGCAAACAAAGAGGGTAAATAGAAAATCCTGCTGAGATCTCCACCCAACAACAAACCCTCAAAAAGGTAGCCTTTGGATCGAGGAATCAAAGCCAAACTTACTCTTGTTGAAACCGATTGCTCTTACCGGACGGTCCACCGATCCAATAGAATCACCACAGTGAAAGATTGGTTGCACTACTAGAGACACCTCAGTGAAAGAGTAGCACAACAAGATCCATCCTCTAAGAGGAACCCTAGCATAGAGGGATTAGGAGCATAGCTCACAAGTCTCAAATTCAGTCTGACCCTAGCAAAGGAAAGGGAGGTGCTATTTATAGTATATTACAAAAAGTGCAGAAAAGGGGGAAACCGGCCTGAGGGCCGGCCTAGGCCGCCGGGAGGGCGGCTGGCGCAGGCGGGGCACCGACCTAGAGGCCGGCTGGGAGGCCGGCACGGGGGCCAGCAGCTTAGTGTAGGCCGGCCTGGGGGCCGACCTGGGCCGGCAGCGTCGGAGTGTAGTCCGGCCTGGGGGGCCGGCCGGTGGCCACGGGTTGGAGCCCGGCCTTGGGCCGGCCTTGGGGCCGGCCTAGGCCGGCTGGGAGGCCGGCCACCCTGTCTTCGCCTCCTTCCTTGTCCATCTTCTTGGATCTCCTCTTGTTCATCTTCTCCAGCATCTTGGGCCTTCTCTTGGTCACCTTCTTGACTCCATTGTGGGTCATCATCCGGGTGGATCCTGAGTATGCACAAGGTACCGGCATGAAGTAGCAAACCATTCAAAGGGAGGTCGAGATCACACATCGAGAGGAGTGAGGTCACCTTTTCATGAAGAGCCTTGACTCTTGATCTTGTCATTGGGCCATTAGGCGTGGTGTCCATGGTGTTGTCCACATGTGGGGCTACATCATCTCCCCCCCTTCGGAAAGAGTCGTCTTCGACTCGTCATCCTCTTGAACGCTTGCATCTCCGTGGAAAGGGGATAGGTTGGCGACGTTGAACGTGTCATGCACCAAGTACTTGGAGGTTGGGATGTCGATCTTGTATGCGTTGTCGTTGATGCGCTTGAGCACTTTTAAAGGTCCGTCACCGTGAGGAGCAAGCTTGGATTTTCGTTCATCCGGGAAACGGTCCTTGCGGAGGTGTAGCCACACAAGATCTCCTTCTTCGAATACCATGGGCTTCTTCAACTTGTTGATCTTGTTAGCTTGGCGCTTTGTGTGCTCCTCTAGAGTTGCTCGAGTTGACTCATGTAATGTCTNGCCAACATTTGGGCGAATATTCAAACATGATCGAGCATTACAAACTACTAGATATTTAAACATTCTACAAAATATTTCGAAAATGCTCACAAAAAAATGCTACCTATCTACAACAAAATAAAAACATATTTAAACACTCCAAATTGGCTAACATTTTGATGAACAATAAATATACATTATACACAAAAAAATCACTATGGGCGTGGCGTGACGCCACGCCAAAATTCAACTAGTTATTTTTAGTCTGAAAAGACAAACGCAAGAAATGATATCACGGTTTTGGTTTCTCTGTAGAGATAACGCTCATCATTTCTACCACAAAACAACCGGATGCCTTCGATCACACCAACAATACTATCCCAGAAGATGAACATTGTAATGGATAAGATATTTTTTTAACATAGTCTGAATTCTTTTGACATTGTAATTTTTTTTTTAGATAGGGGGTGTGGATCCCCGGCCTCTGCATCAAATTGATGCACACAGCCAACCGCAATTATTCATCAAATCTTACAAGGTACAACATTGATCAAATCGAAGTCAGCTGCTCGGCAACAAAAAGTCGCTACAACTATGATAGGGGTGACCATGATCAGAGCCGCATGCCTTGACCTCACACCTACGCGCATCATCAACAACCGGAGCACCGGTCCAGCAGACCCTCAACGCGCACCGCATGCGCGCGCTACTGAAGTCGCTACCGCGTCGCTACCGCCGTCTTCCACGAACCCATCTTCAGGAAAAGATCAACGCCATGGCCTTGTAAGGCCAGCCGGCGACGTCGCCATGACGCCAGACAGCACCACCGCCCTGCCCTCGTCCATTCGCACGCATCCACTCCGGGACTCCACTGCACCATGCTGCCGAGCCACCATTGTCGATGCGGAAAAACATTATAAATGTTCGTGTCTTCGCATGTGACTGCAAAGTTTCGTCTCTAAAAAACATATGTCATGTCTAGTCACTCACCAAGTGTTTCTTAGAGGAAAACGGCCTCGTCCGAGCTCTCTTCATAGAATGAAACCTTACCAAGTTTTATAAATTATAATTAGTGTGTTCTTATTATCTCAGACTTGATGTGTTTGCTTACTCATGTGAGGAGCCACCGGACCACCGGTCAGCCAAGTTGGTTACACTTAGACAAGATCTGAACCGTTGAGAGATTATTTTAACTGAAGAAAAAGCACATGCGTGATGCATGCATAAACGATTCCGACCGGAGGAAGGACCAACCAACATTCATAATTTTTTTATCCAAAACGCTGAGCCATTTTTAATTGAGCAGTAGGCGCAGTAAACATAAACGTAGCTCGTGTTGCTCTGTTTTCACCACGAGTCAAGTCCCCGACACACTTTCGCTACACAGACGCGTGCTCGTTACTGTTTCAACCAGAAAAACCACCATGTCGTAAGTGGATGTGCATCTGCCGACGAGCAAATATGAATCAGAAGCACATATAAGAATGACGCAACTGTTTTCAGTTGTAACAACAGACAACTCGCGATGGTTTCGCTAATGCAATGAAGCCGGAGAGGGTTAATCTAAAAAAAAAAGAATGACGCAACTCCTCGGCGGCGCTGCCGAAATACCAGGTAATGATGGTTTAAATTCACGAGTTCCGTCAATAGCCCTATAACTCACGAGCCCTGCTTCGGTACACCCCCTCCCCCAAATTTAAAAGGGTATTATGGTCTATTTTCCCTAATTATTTAGTTATAAACATATTAATTAGGTTGGCCCGTTAAACTCCATATTCAGCCCTGTATATCCGCGTATTGCTGGGAGTTTCCCTAAAACAAAGTATTGCTGGGAGTCGCCACGCGGGTTGAGACGACAAGGATCAGTTTCTCCGAGGAAGCGACGCCGGTGCTACTAGAGTCGCGGCGGCGAACGGACACATGATATAATCCAGCAGAAGCACGCCGCTAGGAGCGACGATGATGATGTGTATGATTTCAGTCATCAACATCGCGAGCAGTAGCGTCGGCGTGTGCTCCCTACCGACGAGTGCCTTCAACACCCTGCTGATGGAAACGTGCTAGCTAGCATGCTAGGCATTCGCGCCCTTGTGATTACCAGCTAGTACGTGCTTCGCTAGCTGCTCGTTAATTCTTATAGTCGCCGCCATGGTTGCGCTGGTTAAGCTAGCTAGTACGTCATCTGTGTTAAGGAAATAGACTTGTTGTATTACCAGGGGCCAAAGGCCACATATATAGTACAGGTACAGGCAAATATACAGAAAGCCCCCTAACAGGTGGGGAAACTACAATATACACATATATACTCTAACACCCCCCCTCAAACTCATGGTGGATCCACAACACTGAGTTTGGAGAGTAAGAAGTCATGCTGCGCTCGGGTTTGTGCCTTTGTAAAGAAATCCGCCAACTGCAAATCTGAAGGCACATAATGAAGCGCAACAACCTGATCCTGTACCTGAGCACGTGTATAAAAAGCATCAACACCAATATGCTTGGTCAGCTCATGCTTGACCGGATCACGTGCAATACTGATAGCACCTGTACTGTCACACAAAAGAGTAGTGGGTGTCGTAACAGAGACCCCAAAATCTGCAAGCAACCACCGTAACCAGGTCACCTCAGCAATCAACGAAGCCATAGCCCGCAGCTCAGCCTCAAAACTCGAACGGGAAACCGCTACCTGTTTCTTCGTCTTCCAAGCAACAAGCGAACCACCAAGAAACACACAGTAAGCAGAAAGTGAACGACGATCCGTAGGATCACTCGCCCACGTAGCATCCGAGTAACACTGTAGCTGGAGAGAGCTGGAACTAGGGAAGAAAAGACGACGAGTAATCGTGCCACGAAGATAACGAAGAACACGGAGGAGATGACTGTAGTGAACGGTGGTAGGAGCTGAGACAAACTGACTCAGAATATGAATAGGATAAGAGATATCCGGGCGAGTGACAGCAAAGTAAACAAGACTCCCAACAAGATGACGATAACGTGTGGGATCAGAAAGAGGATCACCATCAGTAGGACGAAGCTTAACATTAAGCTCCATAGGAGTCTCAACAGTACGGTCATCACTAAGATCAGCCCGAGAAAGAAGATCCTGAATATACTTTTCCTGGGAGATAAAGAAGCCATCGGCTGTAGAAGAAACCTCAATCCCAAGAAAGTAGCGAAGAGGACCAAGATCAGACATGAGAAACTGCTCACGTAGACGAGCCTTAACAAAGGCAATGTGCTCAGGGTCATCACCGGTGATGATCATGTCATCAACATAGAGAAGCAGCAAGGTCCGACACCGAGGAGAGGTGTAGACAAACAGTGCAGGATCATGAGCACTGGGAGAGAAGCCTGCGGCGATAACCACTGAGGAGAAGCGCTCAAACCAGGCACGAGGGGCCTGTTTCAGGCCATATAGAGATCGTCGAAGACGACAAACCATCCCATCAGGAACAGAATACCCAGGAGGAGGCTGCATATAAACCTCCTCACTCAACTCGCCATTAAGAAAAGCATTCTGAACATCAAGCTGGGACACAGACCAGCGTCGAACAGAAGCAACAGCAAGAAGAGTACGAACAGTGGTCATATGAGCCACAGGGGCAAAAGTCTCGTCATAGTCACGGCCGTGCTCCTGCTGAAAGCCACGAGCCACAAGACGCGCTTTATAGCGCTCGAGAGATCCATCAGAGCGAGTCTTAATTTTATAGACCCACTTACACGTGATAGGACGAACACCAGAAGGGGGAGAAACAAGATCCCAGGTGCCAGTGCGCTCAAGCGCAGCGATCTCCTCAGCCATGGCAAGCTGCCATTCAGGATGACGCTCAGCATCCCGATAAGAAGTCGGCTCGGAGACAACAGAAAGACCATACTTACTAGGAGTATAACGGTCAGGAGGACGACGCTGACGAACAGGCCGTGAATGGGAAGACTCATCGGCGGAAGACGACTCATCAGAAGAAGAGGAAGAAGGAATAGGAGAAGGAGGAGCCGAAGCCGGAGAACGAGGAGTACTAGGCGGAGGAGAGGATGGCGCCGAAGATGGAGGAGGCGCACAAGAACTAGGAGGTAGAGAAGAGACAGCAGGAGGTGAATCAGGAAAAAGGAGAAAAGAGATATCATCCACCGGATAAGTGCCAGAGGTGTGGCAAGGATAGAAGGAACGCGTCTCATCAAACGTGACATCACGGGAGATGCGCATCCGACGACCAACAGGGTCCCAACAGCGGTAGCCCTTATGCTCATCACTGTATCCAAGAAAAACACACTCAACAGACTGAGCGGTCAGTTTGGTGCGTTCGCGAGGAGGAAGAAGAACATAGCAAGAGCAACCAAATAAACGAAGAGCCGAGTAGTCTGGAGAGGTACCAGAAAGACGCTCGAGAGGAATGCCACCTTGAAGGGCAGCAGAAGGCTGAATGTTAATGAGGTAAGTCGATGTAGCAACAGCCTCAGCCCAGAAATGCGGCGGAAGAGAGGAAGCAATCATCATAGCACGGGTAGTCTCAAGAATATGACGATGCTTACGCTCGGCGACACCATTTTGAGCATGGGCGCCGGGACACGAGAACTGGGCAAGGGTGCCCTGCTCAGCAAGGACACCACGCAGGTGCTGGGAGATATACTCTCCTGCAGAATCAGCACGAAACACACGAATAGGAGAGGAATACTGAGTACGAACCATGGCCACAAAACGCTGATAAATAGCAAGCACCTCACTGCGAGAGCGCATAAAAAACAACCAGGTGTACCGTGAAAAATCATCAATGAACAAAATATAGTATCGATGGCCCCCTTTAGAAGCAAAGGGTGCCGGACCCCAAACATCTGAATGAACTAAATCAAAAGGTCGCTGAGATACAGACGCACTAGTAGGATAGGGAAGCTGAATCTGTTTGCCTAACCTACAACCCTGACACGAATGTAAAGACACATCTCCTGAGACAGACCCCAGAAGACCACGACGAACTAATGACGATAAACGGGAGCCACAAAGATGACCCAGCCGATGATGCCACTGCTGAAAAGAGCCAGTAACAGAAGCAGCAACCGCAGAAGGACTGGCTGATGAAGACTCAGCGGAAGGAACGCGAAGCCAGTCTAACTCCCATAGCCCCGGGGACTCAAGGCTGCGAGGGCCAGCTCCAACCAGGGCCTGTGTACGACGGTCCTGAACAGCACAAGAATCAGCGTCAAGAATGACGCGACAACCAGAATCAGTAAGCTGACTAGCAGAAAACAGGTTCATCTTAAGACTAGGAACATGAGAAACATCAGGAACAGAGAAAGAGGAAGTAGAAAGGGTGCCTCGACTGGAAACAGGAAGAGAGGTACCATCAGCCGTGATAACACGGACAGGAGAAATAAAAGAGCGAAGAGCAGAAAGAATAGAAGACGCAGAAGTCATATGAAAAGAAGCTCCAGAATCCAGATACCACGGGGATGACGTACCTGACTGTGTAGAAGGTGGTGGTCGCACGGTGCCCGAAGAGCTAGGCACAGAAGCAGCAGTACCCGTCGAGGAAGAGCCTGTAGAAGCGAGCAGACTACGAAGACCACGGATAATGTCCTGATCAGACAGTGCAGCAGCAGAAGATCCTGAGAGTCCAGCCTGGGCAATAGCAGAAGATCCTGAAGAACCAGCCTGCCTACGAGCAAGGAACTGCTGACGTAAGCTGGGATCCCTCTTCCAGCAGCTCGAGATATCATGACCAGGCCTGTTACAGTAGGCGCAGGGAGGACGAGGAGACGCACGGGGCTGCTGAGGCTGACTCTGGGCCGGAGGAGGAGAGAGTATCGGCGGACCTGGAGACCGCAACGAGGCTGGCGGCACAGAAGGACCACGAGCAGCAAGTACAGAGGGAACCTCAAGAAGACCAGCACCACGAAGACGAGTCTCCTCAGCCCGAAGCTCAGCTAGTACCTCAGAGAGCGGAACACGACCACGGGCAAGCAGCTGGGCACGGCGCGGCTCAAACTCCTTGCGGAGCCGCGACAAGAACTCATAGACACGCTGAAACTCCAGATCCGCGCGCACAGTCAGACAGCAGGGACAGGTGCCACACACAGCAGTACGAAGAGAATCAAGCTGACGCCATATAGCAGCACTCTGAGTGTAAAAGTCATCAATAGTGGAATCACCCTGCTGAAGATCATGCTCCTGACGAACCACGGACAGGTAAAGAGCATCGCCAGACGGCTGATAGCGCTGACGAAGAAAAGTCCACTGAGCAGCAGCAGTGGGAAGACCCATGAACTCAGCAGCATACTGAGGCAGAACACTGGAAGTGAGAACAGCAGCAGCACGAGCATCCTCATCTATCCACTGAGCGTAGTCAGACAGATCCAGCCGGTACGTCGCAACAGCAGTAGAATGCTCCTGGACCTTCCCTTTATAATCAGCCAGAGCAGTGTCATAAGCACTCTGGGCTGCATCCTTAGCCTCCTGAGTAGCATCGGAAGCAAGGGCAACAGGCGGCGGCGCAATGGGTGCCAGAGGAGCAACGGGGCGCGGCGGACAGGAGACCTCGCCAGAAAGCACACCCCAAAGACGAAGACCGCGCATGTGGACACGCATGAAGGCAGCGAAATCTGGGTAATTTGCGCCATCAAAAATCACCGGGCAGCGAGGAATCGCAACATAGCCCGACGAGGAAGACATTGTACCTGTTTTTTTTGTTTTTTTTTTTTTTGCAGAATCAAAAAGAAGCCAGGGAGCTAACAGATCGAATCAATCCTGGAAGATCGAATCGGGAAGGGGACGGGGAGGGCCTTGGGCGTGGGAGGCCGGCCGCGGGCGTGGGAGCTGGAGCCGGCCGCGGGAGAGGACGTGAGGTCGGCGACGGGGACGGCCGGGAAGAAAGGGAGCCGGCGGGAGGAGAGTTGGCCGGCTCAGGCCGGAGCCGGTCGAGACGGAGGGAGGAGGTGAGGTGGCCGCGGGGAGGGCCGGCGATGGCGAGCGGGCCGGAGGGCGCCGGGGTGAGAGGAGCAGCGGCGGGAGGACGGGAAGGAGGTGCAGGAGACGGCCGGCTACGCGGGGAGAGGTGGAGGCGGCCTGCTCGAGTGCGACGGGTGCGGGAAGATGGGGAGCACGCGCGGGGAGGAAGGAGGTGCGGGTGCGTGCTCCGGGAGAAGGAGGTGCGGCCCGCACCTGAGCGACGAGGGGAAGGCGGCTGATGCGGGCGAAGGAGGGCTGGCCGGCGACGGGGAGCGACGGGGAGCTCGAGGAAGCGGGCGACGAGATGCGGGAGGGCAGCGACGAGACGCGGAGGCAGGAGGGCAGCGGAGATGCGGCAACAGGGGAGCGGCTGATGCGGGCGAGCAGGGAGGAAGAGATCGAGGGGAAGAGACAGCGGCGGCGACCGGGCGCGGTGGCGAGGCGGGCGGCGGCTGCGGCTGCGAGAGGGAAAAAAAACCTTACGGCTCTGATACCATGTTAGGGAAATAGACTTGTTGTATTACCAGGGGCCAAAGGCCACATATATAGTACAGGTACAGGCAAATATACAGAAAGCCCCCTAACAGGTGGGGAAACTACAATATACACATATATACTCTAACAATCTGCCAGTCTGCGGCGTCTGCCTAGTTGTTTGTACGTGTTTGTCGATCCTGCAGACCGGACGCCCTTGGTCCTCCCAGCACCGGTAGTCGTCGCTCTAGCCCACAGCAGTCGCCGTTCCTCCTTCCAGAGCTGGTCGCTGTCGATCCGGTTGGCCGTGGTAGCCGTTCCTCTTCCCAGAACCGGTGGCCATCGATCCCGCGGGCTGCAGTCGCCTCGCCGTGACTCCTCCAAGCATATTCGTCGTCCATCTGGCCGCCCACGGTTGCCGTTGCAGTCGCTTCTACCGGCCGGCTCTCATCGTCGCTGAAATATACGGGGCCACCACACCTATTCGTATATCATACTTTGTAGTTTGTACAGATACTTGCAGACATGATTGGGTCATACGGGTTACTACAGGACTCTTATACAGATCAATTAATTAGATAATGACCATCCTACCCTTTATTATGAAGGGGTATGGAGCGATCTGAGCCGTCATTGTGTTTGAGTTTGAGTTTGAGTTTTAAGGGGGGTGTACCGAAGCAGAAGTGATAACTCAAAACTAAGGGGGCAAAATGTTGAACTTAGGACCGGCTTTATGCCGACACGATCAGTCGTCCTACTTCGCCTCGACAGAGACTTACAAAAGCTTGGACGAAACACACAAGCTAGACCGAGCCATAGATCAATAGATTAATACTACTAAAAAGAACTAATTTGGTGCGTGACAGATATGGTTGCATCAACACATTACGTGGCAAGCCAGGCGAATGTACTAGCGATGTACCAGCTCGCTCGACTCTAGTCCCTCCGTCTAAACATCTCTGGGCAAAACGTACTAGGGTCCTAATTGATCGTGCAACTTCGATCATAGTCACACATGTACCTAGGAGAGAGTCCTCGTGTTCGACTCGATAAGCTAAAGCGCCTGCTCATGCGCAGCAGATAGAAGGCAATGCAGGCTCCATAATGATGCAGAGCCAACCTACTCTGCATCCCCGCAGCCATGGCTCTTCTATGTGCATCACCATAGACAGATGTGAGACGAGAGTATGAGCTTCCGATGCCTTCCATTCCTGTCGTTGTTCATACTTGCGTACTGCTCGTGTTATTCAATGTTTTCATTCACGTCCCTTGCCACTATCTTGATTTTATTCTGGTGGTGTGGAACTTGTTCTTCAGTTCTTCTATTGCTACATTACACTGGGATATGAGTATATATATATATATATATGTGGTTCGACACCAAGTCCAGTTTCGGTAGGTGTGCAAGCTGATGACTCGAATCTCTCCAGAGCTTGCTTCTATTTATGGGAGAAATAATGGTTTGGTTGGTTCAATATACGACCTTGTTAATTGTACATTGTACTAGTCCTTCTAGAAATTAAGAGGCATGGGTTCAATATATGCTCTAGGAGTCTCCTAGTCACCAGGAGACCCCTAGTCTCCCTCTCGTCGCCTCCCACAGGGCGGCCAGGGGAGAAACCATAGCCGCCACCCACAGCCACCTCCTCCAGCGTCTTCTTCTCCCCTCGTCGTCCCCGGAGGAGGCTGCTGGGAAAAGCCCGCACGCCTCCAGTGAAGGGGATTGCGGGGTCCTCGCGTCTCGTGGCCATGGCGCGGTTGGGAGGGCCGGCGCACGACGGCAGATTGGATTGGTTGCACGGCCTTCTTCTTTTGGTGGTCCTCCTGGCGGCGACGTGTGGACGGCGGCTTTGGCAGGGGTTGTCGGCCGATCCGCGGCGCAAGGATTCCTGAGCGGCGGCTCCGGATATGGCGGTGACGGCGTCCCTTCCGCCGGGGATGATGCGTCTGGAGGTGGCTCCTTGTGGCGGTGCCTGGGAGTGGTGGATCACGGGATCCCGATCCTGGGTTCCTCGTAGCTTCTCCGTAATCGTTGGTGCTGGATGCGGTTGATGGTGGTATCACCGACCTCGCGGTTGGTGGCGATCTAGCCGGTTACGGGTTCGGGGATGAGCGGTTGCCGGTGAAAACCGTGCCGACTTCGGTCATGGCGGACGATGGCGGCATTTTTACGTCGTTACTTTGTTGAAGGCATCGTCGGTGCAGTTCTGGTCTTCCCTCTCATGTTGCTCCGGGGGAAACCCTAGATCTGGGTCCCGGATCGGACGATGGCGACGCTACGCGCCGTTATACCTCATGAGGGCATCGTTTTGGAGCAGGTAATGGCTGGAGTGGGCTAGAGGTTGAGCGGTGTTGCATTACCGCGTCACCGACAGCGGGTCTCGGCGGCGTGGCGTGGCGGGGTCTCGGCGACAGATGCGTGATAATGGACGCACGCAGGGAGGTGGCGTTGTCTGTCATCGTGGCGGTGTCGACGGCAGGCCTGGCGAGGTCATTGCATTGATCACTCTGGAAGATGGATCGGTGGAAGACGGTGGCAGCGGCTTATCAGTGTGCACATGTGGTGAACGCCGAGAGTCAGCTGGACCGGTTAGTGCTCCCAGCTCGCCGTTGGGCAGCTTGGTGAGCCAACCGGTTTTAGATAATGTGTGTTGGTGTGTGAGGTTAGGGCATGTGACTCTGATCGGTCCACCTCCTTCATCAAGTAGGTGTAGTGGTCAGATAGGTGGCTTCTGGTTGTTTGATGTATTTCTTTGTAAGGCGTTGTGAGTTCTTGCTTTATAATAATATAAAAAGACGGTTGTGTGCATTCTTTGGATGTAGAGGCTGGGGGAACTGATACGTGTCAAACGTATCTATAATTTTTGAGTGATCCATGCTAGTTTTTTTATGTTGTCACATGTTTTTACTATCATATTACATCATTCTTATGCATTTTATCGGACTAACCTATTGACAAGATGCCCAGTGCCAGTTCGCTGTTTTTGTCATGTTTTTGTTGCAGAAAGTTACTTCTGGAAATATTCTCGGAATTTGACGAAAATTTACGGGGATTTTTTATTGGACAAATGAAGACCGGAGCCAAAAGGGCGACCTGGGGGGCCACCCACAGGCCAGGGGCGGCCCCCTGTCGCGGCCCTAGGGCAGTCCGTGGGTGGGACCCGCCCTTTCCCTGTGGGCACCCCCTCGGCCGCCTCCGACGCTTATAAAATCATCCCCGATGAAAATACCCTAACCCCCGAAGGATTTTCCCAAATACGCAACAGAGCTCCACCGCCATCGCCAACAAGTTTCGGGGGTCAGATTGATCCTGTTCTGGCACCCTGCCGGAGGGGGGATTGACCGCCGGAGCCATCTCCATCGACATCGCTGCTTCCCGCGATGAGGAGGGAGTAGTCCCTCACCGGGGCTGAGGCTTATACAAGTAGCTATGTGGTTATCTCTCTCTCCCATGATGTGATCTTCGTTATGATCAAGAGCTTTGTTAGTATAGTTGAATACATGATGTTTCCCTATGTGTAATGGATATGATTTTGCTCAAGTGATGTTATTTAGTACAATTTCCGGAGTCACCGTTGTGATCACGGTATCTCGGTGACAGTGTGGGTGCCGTGTGTGACTCTATGGATAATAGATTGGAAGGATCTTCATAATGAGTTTGTTCTTTATTATTGTTGGATTGAATAGATCATGAGGTTTCTTGATGCTTGTGTTATTGAAGAAAGAGACTATTCAAGAAATATGTTGTGGTGTTTGTTAGTACTATCTTTGGATACGGATAGTGATAGCATCAAGTGTCCATAGATTTGGAATACGAACTTTAAGGTGTGCTTTTCGTAGCCCTACGCAATTCTCATCCTATTTGATCCACGAAAGAATGATCTCTGAGTAACGTCTACCATGCATATGTTTTTGTGGAACTATTATGTGTTTAATTATGTTAATGATGTTGAGAGTAGTCACTAGTGAAAGTATGAAGCCTAGGCCTTGTTTCCAAGTGTTGATACACCATTTTAGTCACTTTTGTCACTTGTTTGCTTACTGCCATTTTTATTACAGAATTACAAAATCACCTTTTACCATCTATATCACTTGCATTTTACCATCTCTTCGCCGAACTAGTGCACTGATGCATGTAAAATGCATACATGAACTTTGCACTATAATACATATATTCCATTCATATTTGCATCATATAAGGGGTATATTACTGTTATTTAATGATTTTGGGTAATTAATAATGATTTCCCCTTTTTATGGAATTAATCCTGCGCAGGCAGAAAACCCCTATTTCTTTCCTTATTTGTTGCAGGGCCTTAACGACGTCATAATGAGCTGAAAATTTACGGGGATCATTATTTTGGAAGGAGAAAGTCCTAGGAGCGAAAGAAGCAAGCGAACGGAGGCTGGAGGGGCAGAAGAGGGTGCCCCCACGCGGCCTGGTACTGTAGCCGCGTGGGCCCACCTATTTTGGCCCTCGTGGCCCCGTTTACGTCGATCCTTCGCCCTGAAGCTTCCTCGTGACCTAAAAACGACTATAAAAATAGTCCCTCGAAGTTTTCTAGAGGGAGGCGGCGGAGAAACACAAAACCAGAAACAGAGAGACAGAAGGCTGCCGCCGGAGAAGATCGGAGGGGGGAAACGCTGCCGGAACCACCTCCGGAGGTCTTCTCCATCCCCCCTCCGGAGTCTCCATCAACACCACCGCCAAGACCAGCACCATCTCCATCACCATCTTCATCACCATCTTCGCGATCCACTTCATCCCCCTCATAGTTTGAGATTGGTTGATCCCTAGCCATTGTCTAAGTGCTATTTTACATGTTTGTGAATTGCTACTTGTCATTGTTTTGTAGGGAGATCATAGTTTCAGATTGTGTTGTATCACTTGTACTACTGAATCATATCATGTCTTGGCGTTGTGAGTAGTTCTCTCATGTTCCTGGGGGCATAGGATGAATTGGCAATGATTTTAATATAACATGTGTTGGTATCTTGTCTAGTTTTTATCTTTGATGTAATTCTATGATGGTGTTGTGCGAACGTCGACTGCATATCACTTCACCTATATGGGCTCATAGGAGAACACTATGATGTAATGAATTGAGGAGGTCTTAGGGGGGCATGTAAAACTGAGACCAAGTTATGAAGTTACTTAATGGGGTATTAGTATCGGGGACCTTAAAGATTAATGCTATGGTGTGACTTTATGTCTTAATAACTCTTGTGTAGTCATTTACTTGGCACCTTGATTCATCATAAGAGGTGTAGTTTATTTATTAGCTATTCCTAATTATGGCTCCGTCCAAAGAAGATTAAAACTTGACAAAATGTTTACCTTGTTGTTCTAGAAATATTTATGCCATGAAGTCTAATTAGCCCTTGGGAACTCTGTCCACCTATAAGAAACACACACTTGAGCTTGTCCTTTTGCTGCAGAGAGGATTGGGCTTTCTCTCTTTGAGAGCTTTCACTTGTCATATTGCATTTTCAGCATTTTACTTTATTGCAAACTCTACACCAAAAACCCAAAAACACTTGCATCATTTAATCATTTTAGTTTGTCTAGTGCATAGATAATAAGGAAAGAGACACTCTTATTTGAGAGGATAAATACTTATACCTTCTACTCCTCGTGGGATCGATACTATACTTACACATCGAAGACTTCAACGATCCCCTATACTTGTGGGTATCATGCACCTATACAACTGACAATTGTATTAGGTATGTTGGGGACACAAGAGACTTCTTGTATCTTAATTGCAGGGTTGCTTGAAAGGGATATCTTTGACCTCTACCTCCCGTGGATTCTATAAACCTTGGGTTACTCACTTAAGGGAAATTTTTCGCTGTCCTACAAACCTCTGTGCTTGGAGGCCCAACAAGTATACAAGAATAGAAGCGTGTAGTAGACATCAAGCTGATTTCTGGCGCCGTTGCCAGGGAGGTAAGGTAAACGACACTCACACACTGGCAACGAAGCTAATTTCTGGCGCCGTTGCCGGGGAGGTGAGCGCTTGAAGGTATCTTCTTTAGATCTTGCAATTAATTTTTTTTTGTTTCTTGTTTTTATTTCACTAGTTAGGCTTAATGGAAAACAACAAAAAAATGAGAGAGCTTTATAAACTTTATCTTGAAATTGGTCATGATACTTTTGAAGAGAATATTAAAAAACCTATGGAACTTTATTTGCGTAACAATCATATGCTAGTATCAATGTTAATAGTATGATTTCTTTGAAAGCCATTGTTGCTAATGCTATGGAAAATTGCAAGCTTGGGGATGCCGGTTTTGATGAATATGATCTTTTTAGTCCCCCAAGCTGGAAGGAGGAAATTTGCTTTGATGATACTATGCCTCCTATATATGATGATTATAATGATGAATGTGATATTTTCAGTCCACCTACTATTGAGGAAATTTTTTATTATGATTATGATATTCCTCTTATTTATGATGATTACAATGATGATTATGATTGTGTTACTCCCACTAATAGTAATGAGAAAGATTTTACTTATGTGGAGAGTAATAATAATACTTTTATGCATGTGAATCATAAGAAAAATGCTTTATGTGATGGCTATGTTATTGAGTTTTCTTATGATTCTACTGAAAGTTATTATGAGAGAGGGAAGTGTGGTTATATAAATTTTGATCTTATGAAGTTTCCCCTCTTTATGTTGAATGTTTTAATGTTGCACCTGCTTTGCCTTCCTATGCTTAATGCTTTATGCTAAAATGATTTATTTTCTTACAAGATGTCTATGCATAGAAAGAGAGTTAGACTTAAATGTGTTTGATATTTGCTTCATGATGCTCTCTTTTGCGTTCCAACACTTATTCCTATGAGAGCATCATTAAAATTATCATGCCTGGCTAGAAGGCTTAAAAGAAAAGCGCTTGTTGGGAGGCAACCCATGTTTTCTTTTCTTTCAGTTTGTTTTTTTTTTTTTTTTGAGTCATGAAGTTGTTGCCTCTGTAGAAACTTCATTGTATCTTTTTCTTTTGGTCTTTTTTGCCAAGTTTAGCCTCTAATGCATTGAAAGTGCGAGGTGTTGTTTTGCTGTCCAGAAATAGAATTTTGTCCTTCACTGTTCGAAAATCTACAAATTCTCTGAATTTTAACTTTTTCTGAAATTTTTAGACAGCAAGCCTGATACTTTTAGCTATCTTTCGTTAGTTTTGACTTTTCTGATTTGAGCTACAGAAGTGCCTCGAACAATTCGATCTTTTCAGACTGTTCAGTTTTTGACAGATTCTGCTTTTATTTGTATTCGTCTCTTTTACTATCGTCAAATGTTATACCCTAGAAAAGGAGTGCCACACTGAGGCTTAGTAAACAGTAGCTAATGCCCAATAAAGTTGTTTGCAATTTATCTTGAGTTGAACACATGTGTATTTTTAATTTATGAGCACTAACCCTCTAATCAGTTTATGAGAAGTTTTGTGTGAAGGGAGTTTTTAAGTTCCAAAGGAGAGGATAATGAAAAAATTGAAGATGGATCAAAGCTCAAGCTTGGGGATGCCCCCATGGCACCCCTCTGAATATCAAGAACCATCAAGCGTCTAAGCTTGAGGATGCCCAAGGCATCCCCTCCTCTTCATCGACTATCATAAGGTCGTCTTCGTTGAATTAAGTTTTTATCACTTTACATATTATGTGCTATGCTTGGAGCATCTTTTTTACTTTCAGTTTTGTTTGTTTGTTTGCTGGTCATATACTTGTTGGATCCTTGCTTTGTTTGTGTGGAAGAGAGACACGCTCCGCTTTTTGTTTGAATACTCCATTGCTTTGCTTATATCTTGTTGAGTATTCTTAGCTACTATTTGTTTGCTAGTAAGCTCTTGCTTTTAGCTTTTATCTTGTTTAGAGCTGCTAGTAGTTGTTGTTAAACTCTCATGTTCTTCACTTATATTTTTTGGAGAGTTGTTATTGGTAAATTGCTTGAATAGTCAAAGGGGACAAAATGCTATTCATGTGATATTGGAATGAAATGAAAAGCCTGCATAGTAGTATAGATGATTGTGTGGATACTTGATACTTCTCATTTGTTTTGAGATATTAGGATGAATGCTTAAACTTGCTGGTTATTTGAGTGGAATTGATTAGTAAAGAAATACTGTTAAAAACTTGAAACTATGTGGTGTTTCGTAGTTGTTAATTCTTTAATCTAATCTTTCCATCAAAAGAATTGTTTGGTCAACATTGGAGACGGTGTGGAGCTTTTATGGTTATGATTGATAAATGTCTTATGCTACTCTGTTACCGGTTAATTTTAGATGTTTGCTTCAAATACCTTCTTTGCTAAGCCCAAAAATTCGTATTGAGTGTATGGTTCACTCGTGCATCCAAATCCCAAAGTCAAACTATCTTGCTAGCTGAGTCCACCATATCTACCTATGCATGGTATTTCCTGCCATTCTAAGTAAATTTGTCATGTGCTATCTTTAAAAATTCAAAATACTCCTTTTTGTGCCTCTGTTTTTAAGCTCATGAGGGAGCAGTAGAGAGGTAGATATAACTTGTGACGAGCAAGGTCATATCCCCCCTTTCACCCGGTGTCGATGGACTACGTCTTCACTTGAATCAACCCGAGAGCAGCTTAAGCAAAATATAAATATAACTCACCATTCTCCTCCGCGCAATGCAAATCTGAGAAATCAGCTCAAACATTGGACTGTGGTGAAACCAAGGAGAAAGAAGAGCGTACTCGCTCCTCTAAAAACCAGCTGCTCTCACAAGTCTAAAAAACCTTGCTTGTTATGGGGGACTAGATAGCTTCTCTGTTGTGAAGTCGTTGACGAAAGGATGCATATCTCAAAATTGTTTTACTTCTGTTTCATAAAAAAAAGCTCTAGCACATGACTAATCCCTGCTTCCCTCTGCGAATGGTCTTTCTTTTACTTTTAATGTTGAGTCAGTTTTCCTCTTCCTTCTATCTCCACCAATGCAAACATCTAGCATTGACCCTGGGTATCATTGATCATATTGTATTGTCAGATTAAACATTAATCTTTATATTGACTTTACCGTTGGAAGTTGAAGCTTTTTGCTAAAACTTGCATCTTCTTTGTTTTGATTCTCAAACACTTTTGTCATGGAATTGGTAACTTTGAGAATTAATCAAATATGTGGATCACATTGCTTTGATGTCTTTAACGTACTATTTATGAAAGGTTTTGCTTGAATGATTCAACTTGGTTACTCATTGCTTTATGTCTATCAACTATAGACAATTATTTTGTATCACTTCATTCAAATCCTATGCTTTACATTACTATCTTGATCATGATTGTGTTGGTTGCATGTCTCATCAAAAATTATTTTATTATCACTTACCTACTCGAGGACGAGTAGGAGTTAAGCTTGGGGATGCTGATACGTGTCAAGCGTATCTATAATTTTGAGTGATCCATGCTAGTTATGTGATGTTGTCACATGTTTTTACTATCATATTACATCATTTTTATGCATTTTGTCGGACTAACCTATTGACAAGATGCCCAGTGCCAGTTCCCTGTTTTTGTCATGTTTTTGTTGCAGAAAGTTACTTCTGCAAATATTCTTGGAATTGGACGAAAATTTGCGGGGATTTTTTATTAGACAAATGAAGACCGGAGCCAAAAGGGCGACCTGGGGGGCCACCCACAGGCCAGGGACGGCCCCTGTCGCGGCCCTAGGGCATCCCATGGGTGGGATCCGCCCCTGCCCTGTGGGCACCCCCTCGGCCGCCTCCGACGCCTATAAAATCATCCCCGACGAAAAAACCCTAACCCCCGAAGGATTTTCCCAAATACGCAACAGAGCTCCGCCGCCATCACCGACAAGTTTCGGGGGTCAGATTGATCCTGTTCCGGCACCCTGCCGGAGGGGGGATTGACCACCACAGCCATCTCCATCGACACCGCTGCTTCCCGCGATGAGGAGGGAGTAGTCCCTCACCGGGGCTGAGGCTTATACAAGTAGCTATGTGATTATCTCTCTCTCCCATGATGTGATCTTCGTTGTGATCATGAGCTCTGTTAGTATAGTTGAATACATGATGTTTCCCTATGTGTAATGGATATGATTTTGCTCAAGTGATGTTATTTAGTACAATTTCCGGAGTCACCGTTGTGATCACGATATCTCGGTGACAGTGTGGGTGTCGTGTGTGACTCTATGGATAATAGATTGGAACGATCTTCATCATGAGTTTGTTCTTTATTATTGTTGGATTGAATAGATCATGAGGTTTCTTGATGCTTGTGTTATTTAAGAAAGAGACTATTCAAGAAATATGTTGTGGTGTTTGTTAGTACTATCTTTGGACGCGGATAGTGACAGCATGAAGTGTCCATAGATTTGGAATACAAACTTTAAGGTGTGCTTTTCGTAGCCCGCAATTCTCATCCTATTTGATCCACGAAAGAATGATCTCCGAGTAATGTCTATCATGCATGTGTTTTTGTGGAACTATTATGTGTTTAATTATGTTAATGATGTTGAGAGTAGTCACTAGTGAAAGTATGAAGCCTAGGCCTTGTTTCCAAGCATTGATACACCGTTTTTAGTCACTTTTGTCACTTGTTTGCTTGCTGCCATTTTTATTACATAATTACAAAATCACATTTTACCATCCATATCACTTGCATTTTACCATCTCTTCGCCGAACTAGTGCACGTATACAACTGACAATTGTATTAGGTGTGTTGGGGACACAAGAGACTTCTTGTATCTTAATTGCAGGGTTGCTTGAGAGGGATATCTTTGACCTCTACCTCCTGTGGATTCGATAAACCTTGGGTTACTCACTTAAGGGAAATTTGCCGCTGTTGATGAATACTTGTATTGGGTATTTGTATAAACCCATATATAGTCGGTTAGGGGTTTAGGGTTTCCTCTCTCTCTCATATATATATATACCCCTGTACCCCTTTGGTATCATTATCAATATACAAAACATATCAATCTACCCTTCTTCTTGGTATCAGAGCCGCCGCCATGGCGTCTCAATCCTCCTCCTCCTCCACCATAGCGTCCGACCTCCCCTCTACTGCCATGGTCTCTTCACCCATGATTCCTCCCCTCTCAAACCCCCTAAACCTAACAACAACAACAATAGCAGCTCACCTCCCGATCGATGGCAGCGCATCTCTTGATCTCACCACTCTCGCCGCCAATCTACCCATCGTCACAACCTCCGATGTCCCGCCCTCCGTCGCCCTCAACACACACCTTGCCCCCTACCTCTCCCACCCCATACTCTCCGTCCACATCGGCAACTACATCAAATTTCAGGTCACCACGGCTGGCGCAAACTTCTCCAAGTGGAAGCAGATCGTCACGTTCCTCCTCACCATGTACAAGGCTCTGGATCACATCACCGAAGGCGCCGCCCCGATCAACCCCGACGACACCTGGCTCGCAGTGGATATCCACATCTCTCTGTGGTTCATGACCACGCTGAGCGATGATCTTTACCGCCTTGTGGGCGGCACTGACGGCCGCGCCTGCTCTACCTGGTCGCGTCTCACGCGTTTCTTCATCAACCACGAGGACTCTCGCTACCTCTTTTTGAGCAAAGCCTTCCGGAACACCTCCCGTGGCGACCTCTCCATCACGGACTACGCCAGCAAACTGCAGGGGATAGCTGATGATCTTGCTGCTATCGGCCGGCCGGTTGGTGATCGTGATCTCACTCTTCAATTCATTGATGGCCTCGGCGACAAGTACAAGATGCAGAAAGAGTTCCTCAAGTTTGCTGTCCCCTCGTTCACCGACGCCTGCTCCCGTCTTCAACTCGCCGAGATCGACGCCGACACACAACAACAACAACAACAACATGCCGGTTCCCAAATCCTAGCTGTGCACACTGTTGGTGGCCCCAACTCTGGCCGTGGCACTGCCGCCCCTTCCAATGGCGGCGCCCCTACCCGGCCTCCTGGAGTCAGTCCCAATTACCGTGGCAAAAACCCCATCCCCGGTTTCCAATACGGCAACAACAACGGTTCCTCGCCGTCTGGAGGCGGTGGCCGTGGCCGTGGTCAGGGGCAATCTGGAGGCCGCGGTCAGACTGGAGGCCGCGGTGGTTCTCAACAAAGTCCGTGGGTCGGCTACTTCGCCCCGGTCGGCATGCCCTTCCCCACCCGTCCATCGTGGATCCCGCCCAATGCCTCTGGGGTTCTTGGCCATCGCCCCGGGACGCCTACTCAAGTGTACCCTGTAATGCACGCCCCGGTTGCTCCTTCACCACCACAGCATTACAGTACTCCTCCATCACCGCAGCCTTCGCCGACCACCTCATGGGACTATAGTGCTCTCTATCAGAGTGCACCCAGCTATGGCGCCGCATTTCCTCCACCGGGATACGACTGGATCATGGACTCTGGAGCCACCTCTCACGTCACCGGAAATCAAGGTATACTAACCTCGTCTCATTCCCCTTTAGATCACAATTCTCATCATATTATTGTTGGTAATGGGTCACGCCTTCCAGTTGTTGCTACCGGTACCACTCACCTCACCTCTCGCCCTTTTCACCTCAATGATGTCCTTGTTTCTCCATCCATCATACAAAATCTTTGTAGCATTCGCAAATTTGTTCGCGACAATAATTGTTCTGTTGAGTTTGACCCCTTTGGTTTCTCCTTGAAGGATCTTTCTACCCGGGAGGTTCTCCATCGCTCCAATAGTTCAGGCGACCTGTACCCTTTTTTTGGTGACACGGGCACCTTGACAACCTCTGCACTCGCCGTCACCACTGATCTCTGGCATCGCCGTCTCGGTCATCCTAGCGCTTCTGCCTTGTCACATTTACCCTTAGATTTTCTGTCCAATTGTAATAAACGTGCAGTCTCACAATCTTTGTGTGATGCTTGCCAACTAGGGAAACATACTCGTCTACCTTTTTCCATCTCGCATTCTCGTGCTTCTGCTCCTTTTGATATTATACATTGTGACTTGTGGACATCGCCCATCATCAGTTGTTCTGGTTATAAATATTATTTAGTTGTGTTGGATGATTTCTCTCATTTTTCGTGGGTTTTTCCGCTCCATGCTAAATCTGATACATGTGACACATTAATTCGTTTCTTCATATTTGTCACTACACAATTTCACAAAACTGTCCGATGTCTTCAATGCGATAATGGTGGCGAATTTCTCACAACTATACTACGTACCTATCTCTCCTCTCATGGTATCTCCCTGCGCCTCTCCTGCCCTTATACATCCCCCCAAAATGGCCGTGCAGAACGTATGCTTCGCACAACCAATGACGTAGTTCGTACACTCCTTTTTCAAGCCAAACTACCCCCAACTTTTGGGTCGAAGCACTCCATACAGCCAATCATCTCCTAAATATTAGACCATCTCGCGCCATTAACCATCTCACCCCGTACTACCTTCTCTACGGCGCTCACCCCTCTTATGATCATCTTTGAGCTTTCGGTTGCTTATGCTACCCAAACCTATCCCACTCCATCCCCCACAAACTCTCTCCCCGTACCACCCGTTGCATCCTTCTCGGCTATCCCCGCGAACATAAAGGTTATCGTTGTTTCGACCTCAGCACTCGCAAAGTCATCATCTCCCGGCATGTCGTGTTTGACGAGAACATCTTCTCCTACACCACGACCCCTCCACTCACACCTGCCATTGACACAGCGACACCCAACGTCCCCACCCCATCCTCACCAATCCTACCTCCCATCAGTTCACCATCATCTTTCCAAAGAGCGCCCCTGTCTTCCCAACTCGCCACTCCCACTATCCATTCACCTGCCGCGGCAGCATTTTTGCCTGCCCCGGTAGCCTCGGCAGCTCCTTCCTCTGCCCCGACAGTGCCTTCGTCTGCCACGGCAGAGATTTCCACCCGTTTGTCTGCCTCGGCAGCGTCTTCCTCCACTTCACCTGTCACGATAGCTGATCCGTCTCTGCCGTCGCGGTTCACCCAGGTCTACACCCGTCGCACCTCATCTGCCCCTTCAACTACATCCACATCTCCACCACCCTCCCTACTACCGCCACCACCTGGCTCTATTCCGGTTAACCCACCTGACAACACTCACACTATGCGCACCCGTGCCAAAACTGGTTATCGTATGCCTCGCCACCACGTCGACTTAGCTGTCTCTACTACACCAAACCCTACAACCTCGCCTATACCCACCTCCGACCGTGCAGCTCTCAAGGATACCCATTGGCACAATGCTATGTCTGATGAATTTGATGCTCTAATTCAGAATGACACTTGGTCTTTAGTTCCTTGTCCCTCAGGTGGGAACGTTGTTTCTGGCAAGTGGATCTTTCGTCACAAGTTACATCCAGATGGTACTCTCGCCCGGTACAAGGCTCGCTGGGTTCTTCGAGGTTTCACTCAGCAGGAAGGTGTCCTACAAACCTCTGCGCTTGGAGGCCCAACAAGTCTACAAGAATAGAAGCGTGTAGTAGACATCAGGAACACCCTCCATTTCAAAAAAAAGGGTTCAATGTGCGACTATGAGTGCAATCGATATTTTTCAACCTTAATCACCACTACATGCAAAAGTAAATGGAATGAGAATGCAAAAATAATATGTGTGTAGGAGAATTATTTTCTTGTCACTAGACGACTCGCCAGAGGATGTCGTCACAGCAGTTGTCGGGTCCTCAGCAGAAGGACCCTTGTCATCATCATCAGGAGCCTCAGGAGAGGACTCCTTGTTTTCTTCTTCAACACCATCATTGCTATCGGCTCCGGCATCTTGGTCATTGGGCGACCACCAGTTATCAGTCAGCTATACACAAGTTTACAAAGATATAATCAGATAGAGAAGGAGTTGAAATACGGCAAGAATAAAAGTCAGATTACCAGTATTGAGCAACCTACCGCTGGTGCAGGGATTGTTACACAGAAAGGGGAAAGACCAAAGCTTTCCTGGTCCTTCACCAGCTTGCCGGTCAGTTTTTTCACCAACCGATTAATATCGGTGGTGCTAGCTTGTTTCTCCGACATTCGGAGGTCATCCGTCACACAGCGAGTATACTCGACTATTAGCCGAGTCCTGGGACTAAGAGGCTGGATCCTCCAAGTCGTCCAACAAAGCACTAGATCCATTCCCCCGAGTCCATGCGCTACAAGAGCGTGAAGCCGTCTCATCAAGGAGTCGACTTTTGGACAAGCATCTTCAGAGCACTTTGCCTTCATGTTAGCATTTATCTGGAGGCTGTCAGGAGAGAAGTCGGGAAGATGGGGCTCGTCTGCAGGGGACGTGTCCTTATAGTAGAAGTAAGTTTTCTGCCAGTCCCTGATACGACTCGGCAGAATAGGCTTGGGAAAGAGAGAGCCCTGACGGCGTTGTAAAGCAACGGCTCCAAATTTGAGAAGTGGGCCACCAGAGTACTCGGGCTGGGGATTGCAATAGAAAAGTTCTAGCCAGAGGTCCAAATCCGGTTTAATTTGAAGATAATCTTCACATAAGGTGACGAAATTGGAAAGGTTCAAGATGGAATTGGGGGCGAGATCATGGATTCTAAGCTTGTAGAAGTCAAGGACCTGACGGAAGAAGAGATTGCCGGGAGGGGTGAAGCCACGGAAGAGATGCTCACCGAAAACGACGACCTCCCCGACAGCCGGTGAGGGCTCGGTCTCCTCGCCGGCAGTGCGCCAGGGGATGCTAGCAGAGATGAGCCCAGATTCCTCATAGCCCTTGAGGGTTTCCTTTGTCAGCAAAGATCTGCCCCAGTTGGTAGAGATGGTTCGCTTGGATGCGGGCGCAGCAGCGGCGGCGGCGGCGGAGGCAATTTCGACCACCGAACTCATGGTTCTCTTTCCCTTGACGTCCCTAGAAAGCTTGGGTGCCATGGCAGGGGAGAGATGCGCGTGCGTGTGTACAAAAGAGCACGTGCGGGCGAGAGTACGGAGGAAGAAGACAAAGCGGGAGCAGAAAGAATAAAGTGAGATTTGGTCCCCTTGCTTAAATAAAGGGGATAAGTGGAACTCTAGCGAATAACGGCACTATCCGTTGTGCTGCATGCGCGGGAATCTCGGGATCTCTCTGTTGCAAAGATACGCGGCGAAATTGAGGCGTCCAGACGACCACGGTCAACGGATGACACGTGCGGAAATAAGATAATAGAATAATTCAGAAAGGCCGACTCGTCTTAAAAAAAAAGACGAGTCCTCAATATGGATAAATGAAAAGTTTGCCCTCCTAGCCAACTCGTAAAGGGCTACAGCCACATGGCCAACCAGAGAGTGGGGGTCGAGTGTGGAGGCTCGAGTAAAGGAGAGGGCCGACTTGTTTTTTATCAAGTTTGTTTATGTTATGCAGGAATTCATCTTGGAGCCAGCAGCAGGCGACTTCCGAGTTATCAACTCCAAAAAGAAGCCGGAGAAAAAGGAGCCGGACGAATACGCCAAGATTATGCCCAAGATAAATTCGGGGCTACTGATGGGGGGATATTTTCTGGGTAGGCCCATGGAGCCGGAAAGTGGACCCGCCAAGACTCAGAAGGCCCAAGTCGGGTTACACTTCAAGCAACATGGGCTGGACAAGGAACAAGCCGGCCAGCCCGTTACGAGTCAACAGAAGAGAAAGGACCCGGCGGAGACTGGAGTCCAAATACAACCCGGAGTACCAACTTGGAAGGTGAAGACCTAGAGTAGGACTCCGTATTCAAGTGTAACTCGGCATAAGTTGTAAATCCAGGGACCCGACCACTTTTATAAGGAGGGCCCTGGACCCTAGATCGATAAGCTCTCAAGAAGCACCAAACCCGTAGTCGCCGACTCCCAAGTTAGAGGAGTTGGAACCTTGTAATCGAGAACTAGTCCACATCAATAAAGAACAAGAAGGAAGTAGGTCTTTACCTGTAAGCAGAGGGGCCGAACCTGGGTAAAACTCCTTGTCCCCTCGTCGAGATTAACCTCTCCTGTGTCCTAGTCGCCAATGGCCCCACAACTAAGCTTCCCGGAGGAAGTACTTGCCGTGACAACCCCACGACAGTATGCATATAGTTGTAATTATTTTACTCCCTCCAATTCACAATTGTTTTACAAAATGGAGGGAGCAGTACTACTCTTTAGAATTTTTTGAAGCAATATATAGTTGTAGTCCAAATTATGCGTATTCCAATCATAATTCAACTATATTTCATATTTTCCTTAAAATAACCTTTTCTCCTATAGTTTTAACATTGCGACAACTTTTACCCCAAATAAAATATTTCCCCTATTTTACCCCTTAATTATGATATTATGACATATTTTAGCCCATTTATTATTTTCACCAGCCTCATAGTCAATTTCCACATCATCCTGACATATAGGTTGGCCTTGTTATATGGAAAAAATATAAATAAGGTAAAACCGTCACAAGGACAAAACCGATGGATACAACAGATCATATTTATGGGGTGACATGTGAAATTTACTCTATTTTTTCTTTTTGAAACACCGTTCAACGCAGACGTTCACATAAACACGCATACACTCACCTCTATGAACACATGCATACATACCCTATCCCAATGAGCACCTTCGAGATACTAAGTTTTTTTTCAATAATGAGAATATATTAATATCCAGAAGATATCAATTACACCTGGCCTCTGCACCAACATAATGTAGAGAACATGTCTAGACACTAAGGATGCACACAGCCAAAAAGACTAAAAAAAGAAGAAGAATAAATGACCCTGCCACGATGCTCAATGGCTTGCAGCATCAGAATCCAAACCACCACCAAAGACAACACTCAGACTGCATAAGAAGTTCTCCAGATGCGACGCCTTAAGGAAGGGAACAATGCACAAGCGTTGTCGTCGCCTGATCCAAACAGACCACAGGTTTTCACCCCGGAGAGAGTCTGAAATATCCAAACAATGCCTTCAACAAGGAAGCGGCAATCCGCCATTGCCAGGTACAACCAATGAAGGTCAGACCTAGGGTTTTCACCCTGAATGCCGAGACTCGATACTCGAAGAGCACCACCAAACATGAAGACCCGCAATGTTGCCGCCCCCACTTGCCAAGGATGCTGACGCAAATCACCAAACATCAGGCTCACAACCGTCCCGCTTCTGGTTTTGACGAGGAAAAAGCCTCGCAAGCGAAACCGTACTCGTAGAGCGGCATGTGAAGTATCATCAGCTTCTCATCCAAAACCTCACCGTACTTCTGGCCCTCCAGTCATTACCGCTTTGATATTCCTTGATCCTGCAAGCACCATGGTAATCGTAGCGGATGACGATGTGCCCAATGGTGTTGACGAAAAAGCGGGGTTTTGAGTACTGGACCTGTTCATCCGAAGGTCCCGGAACGCCATTGCGCTTGTCCGTGAAAATCACTGGTGAACAAGCAGTCTGTAACATTGGCCAACCGATGATCCTGCTGCACACCAAAGAGGCGGCGGCTCATCTTGGCCAGGATAGCAGGATGACAGTTGGCGGCGGCCTTCACAGGCAGAGGAAGATCTGCCGTCGAAAAAAGCCAGAGCGTACATGACGGAGATCCGTCCAGACGCATCATGCCCATCAACAGACTTCAGCCGAACGTGCATGCTGCTGGTGCGTACAAGACGTGTACACGCTCCAGCTGATATGCGCACGCTCCGTCCGGCCGTCCGGCAAGACTCCCACGATACAGCTCGCTTGTGCCCTCGGGGACGGCCAGCGGCGGTCTGAAAGCAGGGGCACATATCGGCAGCCTTCCCAGAGGCGACCGTACGCGGCCAGATCGCGGTGGATAGCAGCGGCCAGATTGATTCTGACGATGGACGCGAAGACTACGACTAGGGCCAGAGAAAAAAGAGGAAGAAAACCTATTGGTGCACCCCACGGCCGCCGTCCGCTGGCGACGGCCTCCTCCGACGGCGGCAGGGTGGACAAGATAGCGGATCGAGAAGCCCTAGAAGTGGCGGCGGGGAGACCTCCGGAGTCGCTTGTGAGGCGACCCGGGAGGTTCCGAGATACTAAGTTGGCGGGTCAGGTCTCGAGGTTGACGACATCACTACATACGCCTCACTATTGACGTAAATATCACCTCCCACTGAAGAATATTTCGCCTATAGTGAGAAACATAAATGTCAAATTTGGGGGGGGGGGGGGGGGGGGGGAGGAGAACCATCGTCCTAACCAAGGAAATGGTGGACCTACGGAACAAACCTACACAATTTTTCCTACGCGCTGATGTGTGTCCTTCCTATAGCATTGCTCCTCCTAACTATCTAGCCAAGTATTTGTTCTCACTCTATGTTTCTATTTTTAGACCGTGTGAGTAGTACATCTTATTATTAGACACTTTTGGTCAAATGTTCCAAGCGATTTCTACAAATGTATAGAGTTCATCGAAACATTTAAGATATGAATTAATCTTTTAGTTCTAGGTATCTTAGTCCTACGCATAGTCCTAGATCGTCAATTTGATAACTTAATATGATGTATACAGAGAGCAGCGATATGGAGCGCGAGCGACAGGTAGCCCGATATCACGAGCATGCAATCGGTGTTTGAGATCTGGGCCAAACTCATTTTCTTGTGCAATACAGGCCCTAATACATGAATCCAAGCTGTGCCTACGTAGGGTATCTCGTTGTGTACATGGGCCAAAATTCTTTTGAGGTACAGAACAGACCGTGTCTCTTCCATTATTTCTCTCGTCCCTGAGACCCTGACCCTTCCCCTGTTCTCTCTCGCTCTCTCATCGGCAGCACGCCTGCCGGTCGGTACGTCCGGCAGCCCCGCCTCTGTTCCTTCACCTCCCAGATCGATGGTGGAATCGTTTCCCCGAAAGCTAGGTGGTGCTGATACAGCACCGGTAGGAAGGGTTAGCAGATCATGGAGGAGTATCTCCTTCGAAGGTGGCGAGATCCAGGGAAAGGCCTACCGGTCGCCAGCCTGTGCAGATCCGGTGCGGGAGTTTTGATTTTCCAGTGCAGTTGTTGATTTTCCCTCCCGCAAATCGTATGAGTTATTTTGTGTACAAATTTCGTTGCAAGTTTTTGTCCCCTCCCGCAAATTCAGATTATTGTTTGTTCAAATCTGGACAGAACCTTGTGTATCTTGCTGCGAATTTTTCAACCTATTTCTTTGATTTTTCTCATTTGCAAATGGTTGTCACCATACTAATCATGGGAGCATCTAAACTACTGTTTCGAAGTTAGGTAGCTGGTCATGCTAACCATGCTCAAAACTGTAGAGTTAGATGTGTGTTTTGGATGGATCGGTATTGATTCTGACCATAGTCTTTTGATGAATCAGACCATTCTGGTGCAAAGAATCGTCTGAATTGGTTTATTTTATGCTGCAAAGTATGTCTAAATCAAGGTTAATCTTGGGCAATTAACTCTGAAATTTTGTTCAGCTAATCTATGAGAACAAATACTAATTTGAGCCCCTTTGTGTAATCTTTGTAATGTACTCCACAGTACAGTTTGTGAAAAAAAAATGTTTATTCATATCAAAATATGTAAATTTGATGTGCTAAATCTTGTCAATGAACATGTGTGTGTACTTCTTTGTATTTCGAGCGAAGTTGTGCTTAATAATCATGAAAGCATTTATGTAAACATGTGCTTATTTTCTGCTTATGTTAATAATTATATTTTAAGATTGGTTCTCCGTACGTCAATCTATGATTATTTTCGTTTAAGTTTATTTTGTAGTAATCTAGAAATCCCCAGTACACTTTGTGCAAAAATAATGTATATTCAGATCAAAATCTGGAAATTTAATGTGCTAAATCTTGTAGATGAACATGTTGCTATCAGTACCGTAAAAACTGTTTTTTTTTCTAAGCTTGTGTAAAATATAGCAGGTATACTGAATTGTCCATAAATAAAGTTTGAGTCTACCTATGTGTCAATAATATTTACAAACCACTTACTTATTAATCTTAGCACTCATTACTAAATAAGTAAATATTAGCACTAATATTTTAACATTTTCTTGTCATGAAAATTATTTGCATCTAAATCATTGGACGTGCTAATCTTTACCACCGTTTGCATTGCAATGTGCGTAACATATTTAGGCGCCCTACAGTTGAATTGATGGATGGTCAGTAGGTGTGACATGTGCCACGACTGGATTTCTTTAAAAGCTATACATGTGCAATACACCACATTAATACACTCACTTCACCAATCTCGTTGCACATGAACAGCCCTGATAAAGAGCTACCTGTAGCTCGGCCACCAAATGGACTTTTCGGATGTATACATGACAAAAAAATATCATTAGAAACTTTGAATTCTATATTTTCTAATAATATAATTTTTATGTTATATAATTAATATTATATAGGTCAAATTGATGACCTAGGAACACGCGCATATGACTAATATACCCTAGACCGTGGAAGTATGTGTTAGTCATCAGTTGAACATAATAAATATTGTCTCCAATGAACACAACATACAATAAAAATATAATCAGTGGCGGACCCACCGTAGGGCATAGGGGCGGCCGCCCCGGGTCTCCCACCTCCGATTTATCGTACCCTGCTTCGTATCTGGCCTCCATCGGCCGAACGAAGGAACGCCATCGTTAGATCGATCAGATAGCGCTGCGCGTTCGGTTAATATGGTTAGTTCGGTTCGGTTTATACAGTTATATGGTAAATACGGTTTTGATACTTCGGTTAATACGGTTTAATACGGAAATACTGTTCGGTTTTGGTAATAACTATTTAGTTTCAGTTTGGTTTCGGTTATAACCAAATTAACCACAGGTGATGCGAATTTTCAATAACACATAAATTTTATAGCCATATATTTCAGTTTTATTTTTGTATGACCAAGCTATAGATATTTTGTAAGAGATAGAAGCAAAAAAAGCAATGAAATTTCAGAAACGAGCAAACCATATACTAGTCCTAGGAGTTGAACTCGTGACCACTAGTTAGAAACATTCCACGTCCTACCAATAGGCCAAGTGAACTTTAGTGAATTATGTACACCGTTTACTTTATATAATAGTTTTGGGTAAAGTTGGATAAGACTTCAGACGTCAAATTCTTTGATGAACCGGACATTTCGGTTTTTCGGTTAACCATGTGGTTTTTCGGTTTAAAACCGAATTAACCATATCTCATATGGTTAGCACTTTTGCTAACCGTAACCTAACCACTAACCGTAAAAATCACAATTTTGGTTACGGTTTGATTTTTTTTCGGTTCGGTTATGCGCCGCGGCGGCCAGGCTGCAGGCGATGAAGCTTCTATCTATTCGTGGAACTGCCGAAGGTACAGGATAGAGGTGGAAGATAGATAAATGTCCTTCTAACTTTTTTTCGAGAATACGAAATGTTCTTTTAACTAGGATAGGTACGCTGGGGAGGCTGGATCCAGGGTACCTCCAGCTGCCGCGCGCACGACGAGACCCAATCCACCCGCTCCGACGCGTCGCATTTACCACGGCGGGACGGACGGACGCGCCAAGCCAGGCAGCCAGCCGGCACGGCACTTTCCCGTTGGATACCACCACACCCTGTCTCCGTGCTCCCGTATAAATACCACTACCCCCGGTAGCAACCCATCCATCAACCCTTCTAATCCATTAATCTAGCTCTTCCACACCGAGCCAGTAGCGTCGAGCACTCGAGCTTCACCGAGTATTAAGCAAAAGCAGCTAGTAGTGACAAAGGCGATGAGGACGGTGGTAGCGCTGGGCATTGTGTCCCTCATCGCCTGCAGCCTGGCCGCCGCGGCGCAGGGCGGCAACTTCATCCACGACACCTCTATGTCGTGGGGCGACGGCCGGGGCAAGGTGGTGGACGGCGGCCGCGGGCTGGACCTCACCCTCGACAGGACGTCCGGCTCGGGCTTCCAGTCCAGGGCCGAGTACCTGTTCGGCAAGATCGACATGCAGATCAAGCTCGTCCCGGGCAACTCCGCCGGCACCGTCACCACCTTCTACCTGTCCTCGCAGGGCTCCGCGCACGACGAGATCGACTTCGAGTTCCTGGGGAACGTCACCGGGGAGCCATACACGCTGCACACCAACGTGTTCGCGCGCGGGGAGGGCAAGCGGGAGCAGCAGTTCAGGCTCTGGTTCGACCCCACCAAGGCGTTCCACACCTACTCCATCATCTGGAACCCCCAGCACGTCATGTGAGTCTCCCTTCAATCTGCAATCTCTTTTCTTTATCTTTTCTTCTCTCTTCTCGGGAGGAGACACAGCAAAGCCGCATTCATGGTGTTCGATGGCTGATGTTGCCCGTGCTATGCTACATACAGATTCGCGGTGGACGGCTCTCCGATCAGGGACTTCAAGAACCACGAGGCGCGGGGCGTGTCCTTCCCCAAGACCCAGCCGATGCGGCTGTACGCAAGCCTGTGGAACGCCGACGACTGGGCCACGCAGGGCGGCAGGGTCAAGGCCGACTGGTCCCACGCCCCCTTCGTCGCCTCCTTCCGCAACTTCAACGCCGACGCCTGCGTGCTGTCCGGCGGCGCCCCGCGGTGCCCCGTCGGCACCATGGCGGCCACCGGCGCGAGCAGCAGCAGCAGCTGGTGGAACCAGGAGCTCAGCGGGTTGAGCTACCGCCGCATGCGCTGGGTGCAGAGGAAGTTCATGATCTACAACTACTGCACCGACCCCAAGCGCGTCGCCCAGGGCCTCCCCGCCGAGTGCAAGCTCCGCTGATGAGTGAGGTCCGCCCCGCGCCTCATCTTCATCTGAGCTGAGTTCTGGTTTCGATCGATTTGAGAGGAAGTGGGCTCGCTCATCACTAATGGCGGTTGTTTTGGAAGTGATGATGATGGTGTAAATGTACTAGTACCAGTAGTAGTATGCATATCGCATTCTTTCATTTCTTTTGTAATATCACGGACCGATCGATCAATGTACTTACCAAGTTCTATATTACTCCCTCCGTCCAAAAATAAGTGTCTTAATTTTGATAAAAAATGGATGTATCTATATATGAAACATGTCTAGATACCTCCACTTTTAAGCAAACTTGAGACACTTATTTTTAGACGGAGGGAGTATTACTGAGTTCGTGACCTGATGTGTTTTCTGCTCTTGTGTTGTGTGTGCACGCTCAGACATGGACACTATGCAAATCTGGACCGTTCCAGAGGGAAAGCTTGTCAGGTTCAGATTATTTCAACTGAGGAAAAACTCAGGCAAGAAAGAATGTCTCGGCTTTGCTTTCTCTGTAGAGATAAAGCTCGTCGTTTCTACCACAAAACAACCGGGATGCCTTCCACTGACACCACCTACAGGCTACCGCTCTATCCCGGAAGATGAACAGGATTTTTTACCAAGGTCTGAACTCTTTTGAGATCATAAATGTTCAGTGTCTTCGCATGTGACTGCAAAGTTTCGTCTCTAAAAAACCTATTTCATGTCTACTTACCAATTTTTTTTTAGAGAAAAACGGCCGCCCAAGCTCCATTCATGGACTGAAAACTTACCGAGTTTTATAAATTATAATTAGTGTGCTCTTTTTTAGCTCAGACTTGAATACTTGATGCGTTTGCTACTCGTGTGAGGAGTCACTGGACCAGCGGGCAGCCGAGTTAGTTGATCTTAGACACACAACCTGTGAATCTGGACCGTTGAGAGATTATTTTAACTTAATGGAAACACATGCGCGATGCATGCATGAACGCTTCCGACCGGAGGAAAGACCAACATTCATAACACGTTTATCCAAAACGCCACACCTTTTTTAATTGAGCAGTAAGGACAGTAAACAAAAACGTATCTCGTGACGCTCTGTTTTCACCATGAGAATCCGGCGCTCTTTTCCTAACCAGGCCCGTGCTCGCCACCGTTTCGACAACAAACAAGGCTTGCCCTAACTGGACGTGGATATGTTGCCGACAAAATCTGAATCTAAACCACATATAAGAATGACACAAGGCCTTACTGTCACCGGTGGTGCCGAGATACGAAGTAATCACGGTTCAAATTTACCAGCTCCGTAAATAGTCCTTCAACTCGACCAGGGACGGAGCTGCCTTAGAGGGGTTGGGGTCAGCTGACCCACTGGATGACAACAAAACCTTAGTAATTAGCATTATCTAGTGATTATCTATAGACTATGACCTGAGTCAAATATAGGAAACATATACATGACCCCATTGCCACTTATTTCTAGCTCCGTCCCTGACTCGACCTAAGGGAGTACAATGTTGAACTCGGGACCGGCCTTATGCTGATCGGATTCGTTGCCTTCAGGGGCGGACCTGCACCCAGGGCAGCCCGGGCTCTACCCGGGTCTTGGGCCTAAAGCTACATTGAATATTCTTTAATAAGTGGAAAAAAATCGTGTGAGCCTGTAGCTTAAAGCCCAAAAATGAAGATCAGCCCTGGGCTTGACCCAACTCTGGGTCCGCCCCTGGTTGCCTTCTCGCGTAGTTTGCATAGACGACGACATGCAAAAGCTTAGGTGAAACACTCAAGATAGATAGAGTCACATATCGATCGATTTGTTCTAGAAATCAATAACTAATTTCGTACATGACCGATTGTTTGCATCAACCATTGCGTTGCACACTTGCACTTGCATGCCATGCGAGTGTAGCAACGACCTACCAGCTTGCTTAACTGTACCATCAGTTTAGCCATCTCTGGCAAAAAAGTACTAGCGGCCAAATCAATCGGGCAAGCCTGTTCAAGGTCACACATGTACCTAGGCAACTGTTCTTGCATGCGTCTCGACGAGTTCAAGCGCGTGCTTGTGTGCAACGGACCAAAGGCAAGGACAGGTCCATTATAACGCAGAGCTAAAGTATCATCCATCCCCGAAGCCAAGTCCCTTCTAGGTGCACCACCTAACACATATGAGGGAGGAAATTATGAGCTTCCGATGCCTTCCATCTCTATCGGTGTTCACGCTTGCGCATTACTCATGTTGTTCAATGTTTCCATTCACGAACCCTGCCACTACGTTGATTGTAGCGTGAAATTTGTTCTTCAGTTGTTCTATTGCTCTATTGCACCAGGAGATGAGTATATATATATATGTGGGTTGTCACCAAGTCATGGTCGTGTAGGTGTGCGAGCTAATGGCTCGGAACCATTATTAGTTCACCAACTTTCGAACGATTTCTGGCTTTAATTGGCTGCTTCTATTTAGGACAAACCATGGTTTGGTTGCTTCAGTATAAGACTATGATCATTGTATATTGTACTCAATCCATCTAGAAATATAAGAGGCGTAGTTATGTGGGCGATCGATATTTTTAAACCTTAACCACTACTACATGCAAAAGTATACTGATTGAGGTTGCAAAAATTATATTGTCATATGTGTCCTGGGAAATTAGTTTCATTCGGGTAGGTATGTGTCTTGGTAGAATTGTTTTACTACTTCAAGATACTTTTCAAGCAATACTTACGGTCTAAATTGTGCGTATTGCAGTGACAACTTTTACCCCAAATAAAACATTTTCCCCATTTTACTAATTAATTGTAATATCGTGACCTTATGTGTTTTCTGCGGGGGCTCCTATACATCGCCCCGCGGCGACGCGGGAGCCTCCCGTCGCATGCAGCGCGGCATTAAATGGGCTGCAATAATGCGGACCATTTAACAGGTGATTCTTTTATTTTCTGTTATTTGTTTCTATTTATAGTTTAAAAAGATAATAAATCTGAATATTTTCAAATTGGAAACATTTTTCAAATATGAAAGTGTTTTAATTGCGAACCAATTAAAAATTTGAACAAAATTGAATTTTGAACATTTTTCAAAACTAAACAATTTTCAAGTGAACAATTTTCAAATTTGAACATTCCTTAAAATTGAACAAATTTTAATTTTGAACATTTCTCAGCGCTAAACAATTTTCAAATTTGAATAGAAAAATATCGGTGAACAGAAACTATTTTTGTCCTTTTTAAAAGTCAATAGAAAATGTCGGTGAACAGAAACTATTTTTGAACGATTTTAAAAGTGAATAGAAAATGTCAGTGAACAGAAACTATTTTTGAACAATTTTTAAAGTGAACAGAAAATGTCAGTGAACGAAAACTATTTTTTAACGATTTTGAAAGTGAACAGAAAATATCGGTGAACGGAAAATATCGGTGACAAAAAAAAAACAGAAAAGAAAACAGAAGAATTTTCAAATTTAAACATTTTTTAAAATCTAAACCATTTTCAAATCCAAACAATTTTCAAAAACCGATTTTTTTTTAAATCTAAAACTTTTTCGAAATCTGAACAGTTTTCGTAAAAAAAATGAAAAAAAAACATAAAAGGAAGCCAAGAAAAAAGGGAAAACGAAAAAAACACTGAAATGGGCCGGCCCACCATGTAGTACTTACCATGCTTAATAACTAGCGTGTTCTTTTTAGCTCAGACTTGATGCGTTTGCTTGCTCGTGCGAGGAGACACTGGACCGGCGGTCAGCCAAGTCTTTTTTAGCAAATCGGGCAGCCATGTTAGTTACGCTTGGTCGCTTAGACAGACACCATGTAAATCCTGGACCGTTCTGAGATTATTTTAGGTGAAGAAAACCACATGCGTGCTAGCTGCATGCAAGAAATATTGAGACCGAAGGAAGGACCAACATTCATAGTAGTAGTACGCATCACTTTTAGTGAAAAAAAGGGGCAGTAAACAAAACACAGCTCCCTGAGGCTCGATTTTCACAATGAGTCAAGTGACTCAAGTCATCGACGCGCTTTCCCTCTAGAAACGCATGCTCGTCAACGTTTCGACCACGAAATCACCGGCTGATTTCAGTCGCACTGCAAAGACACGAGACAATCACGGTTTAATATTACGAGTTCCGTAAACAGCCCTACAACTCAACTGAAGTGAGTATAATGTTGAACTCAGAATCGGCGCACAAGCTAGACAGAGTCACAAATCAATCTATTAGTTCCAGGAAGCAATAACTAATTTCATGTGTGACCTATTGTTTGCATGGACACAGCACGTTGCAGGCCATGGGCAGCAGCGACGTACCAACTTCCTCTACTGCCAGCCTTGTGTACTGTAGCTAGATCGAGGAAATAAGTACCAGGGACCAAATCGACTGAGAAACCTAGATCACTGTCATGCATCTACCTAGGCGAGTGTTCTCGCGTGCATCTCGGCGAGTTTAAGCGCCTGCTGGTCCGCAGAGGATCGAAGGCAATGGATGGTCCATCATGATGCTGGGCCGATCGATGACCCATCTCCGCAGCCATGGTCCTTCTATGTGCATCACCTCATATAGATGACGGGCTAGACTATGAGTTTCCGATGCCTTCCATCTCTATCGGTGTTTACGCTTGCACATTGCTCATGTTACTCAATGTTTCCATTCACGGTCCTTGCCACTACCTTGATTTTGTTGTGGTGAGGTGAAATTCGTTCTCCATTTGTGTTCTACTGCTCCAATATGTTGGGAGATGAGTCACCAAGTCATGTTGTGTAGGTGTGCGAGCTAACGGCACAAACCATTATTACTACACCAACTTTCAAACGATCTCTAGCTTCGTTGCATCGATTTATTGGACAAACCATGGTTTGGTTGCTTCAATATAAGACCATGTTAATTGTACATTGTACTCACCCCGTTTAGAAATATGAGGGGCATAGCTATAAGGGAAATCAATATTTATAAACCTTAATCACCACTACTACACGCAAAAGTACATTGCTTGAGGTTGCAATAATATATTGTTGCATGTGTCTTTAGAATTATTTTCATTCCAGTAGGTTGTGTTTTTATATAATTGTTTTACTACATCAAGACATGTTTCAAGCAATACTTTCCGTCTAAATCACGCGAATTGCAATATATATTTTATATCTCTGTAAACTTCCCTTTTACCCTATAGTTTTTGTATTGTGACAATTGTTACCCGAAATTAAAGATTTGCCCCATTTTACCAATTACTCCCTTCGTCCTGAAGTAGTTGACGCCGATTTCTCTAGATACAGATGTATCTACACACTATAAAGCGTCAAGATACATTCGTATTTAGACAAATCTGCGTCAACTAATTCGGGATAGATGGAGTAATTGTGATATCATGACATCTCTTAGCCCATTTATTATTTACAACTGCCCCCTAGTCAATTTACACACCCGCCTGACATATAGTATGTCGACCTGTGAGTTTGGATAAAGATAAAATAATTAAAACTGTCACAAGGTGACAACTACTAGATAAAAATGTTGCACAATTTTTTTAAATGCCAACATTAACATATCTTAATTGTATTTTTTGTACTCTATATTTGTAAACTATGAGTATCTCTTATTATTACTCGTTCTCGGTCATATGTTCCAAACATTCTCTAGCACTATATAGAGTTCTTCGGAACAATTAATATACAAAACAGTCTTTCATTATGTACTAGTCATTTTGAATAAAGAAGGTCATATGTTGAACAGAGAAACATTATCCTCTAATGGACGCAACACACAAAGAACATATATCCTACACTGCATAACCTTAGCCACCAATTTTATCACATAGCTACCATGTCGTGTATGAGGTAGCTAGCCATAGGAAGAGGTTGAAGAAGAATTACATTTCTCGATACAAGTATTTGTCACTTATTATATTTCTCGTTTTATACATGTAGAGCAACGACACCATGATAAACGAAATTGAAATCTAAATAAAAAAATTCATAGTTGTTACGATATATATATGGGCTAAAATAGATTTATGTAAATTAGTAGCGATTTTATTGCTCATGTACTTTATAGTTGCACTTATAAAGATCTAATGATTGTGATCTTTTAGATACCGTTATAAAGAACTACTGATTGTGTCCTGTTTAGGCAAGCTTACCTTGACATTTGTTAAAATACGATCATGAAGAATGGATTATTATCAGTTTTGTAGATACAATTTTGGAAATTTACCTACAGTGATCTACTTAGGCACCATTATACAAATCTGACATCCATAATCCACTGATAAAAAGATATATATGTCTCGGTCATCAAATGCTTATCATGTTTATCCCTTTTATGGTTATCATACTATGTCTCATAAGTTGTCACAGTTTATGCGTATTAGTTGATGTCTAGGACTCCATTTCAAAATCTAAACGCCAAGTAACACGAGCAGAATACTCTAAGTTCATCATATGTAGACTCGAATGGATAGTCGTTGGGTCCAAGCCTCCTGACATAATCTACTAAGGGCTTCACATGTATGATATGTTGGGGCATTTTTATGATCTACTCCCTCCATCCCAAATATGAATGTATCTATACATGAAACACGTCTAGATACATTCATATTTGGACAAATCAAAGACACTTATTTTAGGACGTGGGGACTATGTTTCTATCAGTAAGTGACCACATTTTAATTCCGTCCAAATTCAAGGTCACGAAGATAGACCGCTTACACAATGACATCTTCCTCTAGAGAAAAAGGCGAAGATGTGATGGTACATGATATACTGGCACACCACATGTTCTGAATTTAGTCACACCGACAACACTATCTTGGAAGATGAACAATATAATGGATAAGATATTTAAAAATTTCAACAAGGACTGAATTCTCTGGCATTATAAATGTTTGTGTCTTTGCATGTGACAACAAAGTTTCGTCACTAAGAGAACCCATGTTTTGTCCTAGAGGTAAAACAAAATGTACTTACCAAGTTTTATAATTAGCATATTCTTTTATAGCTCAGGCTTGATGCATTTGAGCAACTAGACCTTTGGGCAGCCAAGTTTTTCTGTTTGGGCCAAAGCGGGTAGCCAAGTTGGGAGAAAATTACAGAAACCACCATTATTGCCGTTACACAAACTACTCACTTTTTTCACAAACCACCAATTATAAGTATAATACATTGCAGACATGTCCAAATATGAGATTTAGCTTGTTAATAGCAAATTTGGCGACCTGGGAACACAAGGTAGTGGTGATGTGGCATCTGTTATAAACGATTGGCAATATATAATGTAACAGTTACAACAGACACAAGGATGTTAATGTGAAAAAAACCCTCCAAGGAGAAGGGTAAAAAATCATGAGCGCTAGCCATCAAACCTTCACTATACCTGGTGAGGTTACAAACACCTGGGATTTATAATGATTCAACTTATCCGTTTAGAGGTGGTGACCCAATCGGGGGGAAGGGGGCTTTGCGTCTCTCACCCCCACCAGGCGTCCCCTGGCAAGCTTACCGACGAATGGCCTCACTCTGCACGTCATAAATTAGCCCCTTAGTTTGTGCAACAAAGATAGCAATAGTGAATGATTTCTACAATTTACTTGGTAAGTTGGTTACCCTTGGTCGCTTTACCCAAGACACCTCGTAAATCTGGACCGTTTCAAGATTATTTTAACTGAAGAAAAACACATGCGTGCTGCATGCAAGAAAGATTCAGACCGGAGGAAGGACTAACATTCCTACCACTTTTACCCAAAACGGCGAGCCAATTTTGATTGAGAATTAGGGGTAGTAAACAAGAATAGAAATCGTGAAGCTCATTTTTTACGATGAGTAAATCCGTGTGTGATCGACTGTTAATTTGCATCATCACAATGTGTGCACGCCATGCAAGTGTCACTGTAGCAGAAGGGTAACACTAGCTCGCTCGACTGTAGTATCTATCTAAAAACCAGCTGCGGACAAGACATTGTACCAGCGCCAAATCGATCGGGCAACCGTGGCCCGTCGTGCATCACCTAATGGTACAGAGCCGACTTACAATGAATCCCGGCAGCCGTGGCCCGTCGTGCATCACCTAACACAGATGACGATCGAGAATATGACATTCTGATCATCTGATGCCTTCCATTTCTATCGTTATTCAGGATTACACAATGCTAATGTTATTCAATGTTTTCATCCATGGCCCTTGTCACTACCTTGATGTTTTTGTGGTGACATGAAACTTGTTCTTCACTTGTGAATCGCTCCACTACACGGGAGATGGGTATATATATATATATCCTTGGGTTATCACCAAGTCCAGTTTGTGTGGGTGTGCAAGCTAATGATTCGAGCCCTAACTTTCAAAAAATCTCCAGATCTTGGTTGCTTCTATTTGTGGAAGAAATAATGGTTTGGTTGGTTCAATGTACGTACCATTTTAATTGTACACTGTACAAGACCATCTACAAATTAAGAGGCGTAGTTATGCGCGTAGTCAATATTTTTCAACCTTAATCACCACTACGCGCAAATGTATATATGGAATGAAGATGCAAAAATAATAATGTCATATGTGTGCAGGGAAATTATTTTCTTTCAAATATCATATGTGTCTAATTATAATTATAGTTATAATTATTTTAGTCCATCCAATCCATAATAAGTGTCGAAGATGTAGTACAAATTAGATGAGTACTACTTTTAGACATTTTTTTGAAGCAATAGTTATAGTCCAAATCATGCATATTCCAATGAGAATTCAAATATATTTTATACTTTCATAAATTTAACTTTTTATCCTACAGTCCTGACATTGCGACAACTTTTACCCCAATAAAATATTTTCCCAGTTTTACCCCTTAATTCTGATATTATAACATCTTTTTGCCCATCTGTTATTTTCATCGGCCTCCTAGTCAATTTCCTCATCATCATGACACATATGTTGAACTTGTTATATGGGCAAAATGTAAAATTAGGTAAAACCGTCATAATTAAGGTCATAAGGACACAACTGATGGATACAATTATGGCAATGTTTTTCAATGTGTAACATCCCAAGATTTTCAAATTTTTAAAAAATCAGAAAAATTAAAAACTTTTAAAAATTATATATATTTTGATTTAAAAATCCAAAAATCATGCATGCACTCATCATCATCTTGGCTTTTTGCATTTGAAATTTCAAAAGTTGGAAATTCTATTTCCACTTTAAATCCTATTTGAGAAAATGTTATAAGTGGGCCTTATTAAGCTCTATGTTTTATTTTGATCTTTATTAATTTATTGGTTGACCAAAATAGTATCTAAGTTTTCTATTTTAAATAATTTTCCCTAAAAACAGAAATAATTTTATCTATATTTTTTCTTTTAAGAAAAATGCCAATAAAGGCCATTTGAATGCTAGTGGCATTCTTGTAAATAAAATGTGTCGAAAATACTTTGCAAATAAGTTATTACGGTAAAGTTTTTAATTACAAATTTATTTCATAATTTCTGGGCTTATATTTTTAAAAGTTATTAGCAATTTCAGAAAAGGAATAAAGTAAAAAAAAACGATGACGTCATGCTGACGTCACCCGACCTTCTCCCTCCCGTTCGTGGTCTTCAATGGCAGAAACGCCACCACTACTCCTCCTCGTCAATTCGGGCCATTAAGGCCAATATCGACACGGACGTCCCCTCCTACAAACACCCCTCGTCTCCCTCTCTCCCCTGCCCCAAAAATCCCCCTCCGAGAGCCCCCAGGCTGCTCGGATTTGAGCTCGCAAGTCCGCCACGGCCGCCGGCGAGCCTCGCCATTTCCGGCGACCACAGTCCATGCCCGAGCCCGAGAACACCCTTATCGCCTTCCCCGTGATCTAGCAAGCCCAGGAGACATCACCCCCACCTTCCTAGCACCCTAGGACGACGAGCACGTCCTCGACCGACGCCGCTGCAGCTCACCGCCGTGTCTTCGTGTTCCCGGTGAGGTAAAGGAAGATCCCGAGCCCTAACCTTGTCCTTCGTGTTCAGCGTGTTGTCGCGCGTCGCCTTGACCCTTTTTCTTGGCCCCAGGACCGCGGAATCGACGAACTCGTCCACGCCCGAGGAGCACCGTCCGCCGCAGCATCTCCGACGAGGAATTGCGGCCGTCTCCGATCCCCGCCGTCGGCGAAACGAGTACCCCCGAGTTCGCGCTGCAGCTACGCGCCCGTAGGTATGACCCGTGAATCCTAGGACCCTCTGTATCGTCGCCGGTGTGCATGCCCGTGGCCGTCGTCGCTAGTTTTAGGTCACCGGAGCAACTCCGGCAGCCTCCCGTGAAACCCTAGATCCTTAACCGTACGATCTGTTTTTGACGCGTAGGATTAGATCACTTAAAACGAATCGGTACGATCCAACCTTAGCCATCAGATCTAGATCCAGCGGCCCAGATCCGAGCAAGCCGAGCGGAGCCGAAGCCGAAGCCGAGCCGAAGTCTGAGCCGAGAGAATTTCTGGATTTTTTCCCGAATTAATTTTATTTAGCAGTTTTGCAGAAAAACCCCTATAACTTAGATCTATCATAACTTTTTACTGGTTTTGCCAAATTAAAATATTTTTATATATTTGAGATCCTTAGAACCTGTAGAATCTTTCTGGCGTTCAAATGTGATATTTCAGTAAATTTGTCATAACTTTAGTTTAAAAATAGCTTTTTGAGTAAATCCAATTGGTATAGCTTAGTTTTGAAGCCCCCTGTCTAGAGAGACCACTCCCCTATTTTATGTAATTATTTTGTTTAACAATAGTTATAAATTTGTGTTTATGCCCTTTTTGGGAATTGCTTTATATTGTTGTTATAGTAAAAAAAAATTAATTGCATTTTGACTTCATGCATGTTTCTAAAAACCAGAAAACAATAGTTAGTATTTACTTGTGATTTTTAATGCATTTCATGCATAGCATATTTTGTTGTATTGTTATTATTGTTTTGTGTGCTTATGTGTGGCTTGATTTATTCTTGTTTAGACTATTCGGAGAGACCCAGGAATTCTATCAATTGTTGCTCCTGCTCAACCTGTTTCCAAGGCAAGTGATGCTCACTGCATAATTTTCCTAAGTATTTTGTCTATGCATGAGTAGTTATTTTTATTTGGAGTAGTATGCATGATAGGTGTACTACTACTATGCTATGCTATGAAATCCCAGAATAGTGTAACCACCCCTTTTGTACCATGTTAATGTAGTAACCTTTAACTTAGTAGAATTGCTTAGCCTTGCCAAGATAAAAGGTTTTTGTAAAGGAATGGAAAATAACTAAGTTAAAGAACTACCTGGGTGTCTGGTTGGTTTTAAACATTTCCCCAGTTTTGGGAGTATAAAGTTGCTAGAAGAGGTTGATTTTCCAGTTTTGGAGTATGGATCACTGATGGGGGGATACTTTATAGGTAGGCCCATGGACCCGGAAAGTAGACCCGCCAAGACCAAGAAGGCCAACGCCGAGTCACGAGACGAGTCACATGGGCTGGGCTGGAGACAAGCCGACCAAGGCCCGTGTGGAGAAAGAGGCTCGCCCAAAGAAGGAGTCCAAGTACAACCCGGAGTCTAACTTGGAAGACCAAGACGTAGAGTAGGACTCCGTGTTCTAGTGTGACTCGGTGTAAGCTGTAAGTCCAGGGACCCGGCAGCCTTTATAAGCAGGGTCCTGGACCTTAGATCGATGAGTTCAACCAGTAGAGAGAAACCCTAGCCACCAGAGAGAAGTCGCCGGCTCCTGAGTTGTGGGAGCCGGGTCCTTGTAATCGAGATCTAATCAAGAGCAATAACATAGAAGCAGGAAGTAGGTCTTTACCTCGAATTAGAGGTGCCGAACCTGGGTAAATCCTTGTTCCTTGGCGAGATTAACCGTTCCTACGTACTTCAGTCATCAATGGCCCCGAAACTCATCTTCCCTGAGGAAGAACTTGCCGTGACAACCCCACGACAGTTGGCGCCCACCGTGGGGCCTATGGTGACAAAAGGAGTTGAGATCGTTGGAGCTGCTCGTCGGGCTATGGAGAAACTCGCCATTGGGCGGGTCTACACGGATGAGCATGGAGAGACCGAGATCGATGACTCAGGCTGGACTTCGGAGATGAACGAAGTCGACGAAGGCTACCAGCTTGTCTTTGGAGGAATCAACGTGTTCGTCGGGATGGTTTGCGCGTCGGGTCTTCGCGTGAACTCGGCGGAGTCAGTATCAGAGCCAACCGTCGTCGTCGAGTCCGACGGCGAGGAGTCGGTCGGAACTTCAGAGGTCGGCATCATCGCCGAGTCTGAGGAACCCCTAGCTGAGAAACCAGAGATGCTGCAAGAGTCAGATTCAGATTATGATGCAGATTCAGAGTCCATCCTACCCTTGTTTGAAGATCGGCTTGGGTATGGGATAGAGGAAGAGGATTATGAGGAGTCGCCAGTACGCGCTCGTGTTGTGGGAGTCTACATGTCTGGAAACACTGGGAATCAGTTTGATCCGACTCTATTGACAAAGGAAATTAATGCAAGTAATGCCGCAGAGAGGGCGGCTGAGTTAACCAATGCTCGTACTGCGTTGGAGAGGCAGCTAGCTGATATCACTGAAGCAAATCGTAGATTGGCCGAAGAGCGGGCCCGAGTCCAGGATGAAGCTCAAGTTGTGCAGAGGCGCCGCGAGGAGCTTACTTCAATTCAACACCGCAGAGCCAGGAGTCGCTTGCATGATGGAGTCCACATCAATCCAACCAATTTATTCACCACACCTAATGGTCCAGGCAGAGGAGCCGGACTAGGAGGCTCAGCGGCAGCAGGAGGCGCCGCAGGAGGAGCCGGAGGAGCACCACCACCACCACCACCACCACCACCACCCCCAGAAGGACCGGGAGGCAGCCGTACCAACGGACCACCGCCTGAAGGAGGAGTCGGAGGAGGAGCATCTGGTGGCTTAGGGTCTCAGCCTAACAGATTTCATACTCCAGAGGGACATTACTCTAATCCTATGGACAACGTTCACGCGGCGACTCTGAGATTGGAGAATATTGTGGTACCAGAGGGACCAGCAGGACAGGAGACTCGTGAGGCTATCGAGCTACTGAAGACAGCTTTAACTCAGCAAGCTTTGTATCCGACTTTTCCAGATGCAAGTAGGCTACACTCAACACCCTTTAACTCAGGTACGAGGAGTCGGCACGGTGAGTCCAACCCGGCCAACTCTACGAGTGCAAGGCGTCGTGAGCTTGTGAGGAATCGTGCAAACATGCCAACTGCTTCACATGCTCAGCTAGTGGTTGATGAAGCAAGGCAACGACGAGAAAGAGAAGCAGCAAGAGCTCGGGAGGCAGAGAGGGACAGAGCGTTAGTAGGTGCAGCCTGTCGGAGATTGTCCCCAGGAACTAGGGGTGTCTCCAAGGTATCGTGTAAGGGGCTGAACACGGAGTCAAACAATCCACAACGTGCTCCGGCGACGGTGCTCGTCAGGCTCGCTGCGGACGACACTGCAGAGATTGACACAAGGTATTACCCAGGTTCAGGGCCCTCTTGTGGAGGTAAACCCCTACGTCCTGCTTTCGTGTATTGCACTGCTTGGAGAGTTTACAGTACAAGGAGAGCTTGTCGAGCTCGAGGTGGCTAACAATGGCTACTGGCTGATCTTCAGATCTAGGGTTTGGGTTTGCTAGAGCTGCACCAACCGAAGATCGAACCCTTTGCTTGGGCGTGCTCCTCCTCCTTTTATAGGCGCCCTGGGCCTCTTCTGCCCAAACATTTGGGCGGGAAAGGCTACCACATGGCGACGAAGGAGGAGGCGCGGTGCACCGTAAAGGTGAGGTCTACCATAAAGGTAAAGCTCGTGGACGCGGTCCACGGCAGGGGAACGGCGTCACCAAAGCTGAAAAGGGGCACCGACCAGCTGGACAGTGGACTGGCGCTTGCCGAGGTGGGAGGTGACCCACGGTGACGTCGTCCTTGGAGCGTAGCTGCAGACTGTTCCCTTGTCACCAAAGAGGCAATACTCGTTGTCCGCTTTGCTTGGCTCCGCTTTGTTGACTGCTTTATACATGGAAACGGCAACTGCGGCGTTGTCGTCATCGCGCGTAGGCACGCGCGTCACTCTGCACACGGCGCAGAGCCCATGTGCGCTCTGCCGCGGGGGCAGAGATGGCTTCACGAAGGAAGCGCTTGGCGAGGCGAAAAGCCTCGCCAAGCCCTTCAGCTTGGTCCTTGGCAGAATTGCGGGCGGTGTCGGAGACGCCTTGTCGAGGAGCGATCCCCCGCCGAGGGAAAGAACCCTTGGCGAGGAGAAAAACCCTTCGCGAGGGGAGAAAACCTCGCGAAGCTCGCCAGGCTTGGAGAGCCTGGTCCTTAGCGAAAATCATCCAAATAATCTTGTGGGCCCTGGCAGGCCGGCCCGTGGTACCCTGGTTTCCACTGTGCCGACAGTAGCCCCCGGGCCCGCGACGGGCACGCCGAGGCCCATGACGAAGGCGAAGCGTCGAGGGGCCAAAGATGCCTGACAGGGCCGCGACACGTGTCACGCAGCGGTTGCGCCCGCGGCCACGACCTCCTCGGCTCCAACGGGCGATGTGGTGGGGCCCGCCACGACTTGAGTGCTGGTCAATAAAGCCTGGGCGCGCAGGCGGCGCCCATTACTTCTCCCGTAACCCCTCCGCACACTTCTCCCCACGCCTCCAATCTCTCCAGAGAGCTCCGATCTCCAGAGTACTCTTCTTCTTCGGCCGACCGATGGCGCCCAAGAAAGCAGCCACCGACTTGAAGGGCAAGGCCACGGCGCAGGCGAGCACGTCTGCAGCGATGGCGCGGGCGGGCACGTCCGCGGCGATGGCGCGCGCCGCTGCTCTCGAGGGAGCACTGCCGCGGACGCGTGTCACCGCGGCGACGATAGCGACGGTGCGTCACCTGGCGGCGGCGAAAACCAACGAGCACGGCGCCACCGAACTGAGGCCGGCCGGTAGCAGGCTCACCGACACCTTCTACCCCATCTTCCTTCATACTCTCTACGCCGGCCTGGTACCACCATTCTCTGATTTCCTCCTGGCGATCTTGGAGACGTACCAGATCCAACTTCTTCATCTTCATCCCAACTCCATCCTCATCCTTGCCATCTTCGCCCACTTCTGCGAGGCCTACGTCGGCATCCGCCCCTCGGTGGCGCTCTTCCGCAGTTTCTATTCTCTTCGGAACTCCGCCAAGGGCGAGCGGCTTGGGTGCGTCTCCTTCCGCATTGTTGACGCCAGGAGCGACAACTACATCCCCATCGCCTGGTGCGGCGAGGACGCCGTCACCAAGGTGACGAAAAAGGTCGACAAGTTCCGCGAGAAGTGGCTCTTTGTCGACGCCAAGGCCACACACCCTCTCCTGGAGGTGCCCGAGGGGGCGCCGAGGAAGTGGGCGCGCTGGGCGAGCGCGGACTTCAGGGGCTCGAAGCTTGACGCAGTGTACGAGTACATCCGTCACATCCGCGAGGCAGGGGTCACCGGCCAGATGGTGGCGAAGGACTTCACCAGGCGCCGCATCGCTCCCCTCCAACAGCACGCCGAGCCGGTGTGGCGTTACGACGGCAAGGATGACGCAATGCGGCTGAGCAGGGACGGCTTCGAGCCTGATGTGCTCCGCCAGATTATGAGCGTTCTCTTCACATCGCCGGAGATCCCGTCCGCCAAGAAGGAGGCGGCCAAGCCGCTCATTGTCTTCGCCGAGGAGAGCATAGAGGAGCAGCGCTCGCATATGCCCACGTTCGACGAGTGGGGAATTGTGCCCGCGGGGCACAGCGGGCCTCGCCCTAACCCGTGGGCGGCGGAGCCGGAGTACGTGGATGAGGCCCCTGAGGCTGAGGAGGCCGAGTCCGCCGAGGAGGAGGCCTCGAGAAGCGAGGACCCCCTTGGCGAGGACGAGGCTTCGAGGGTGCTGACCCCGTCGGCGAGGGCACCGGCTCCTCGAGGAGCGCCCATGCCGAGGTGGACCTCCAGGTGCTCTCCTCCAGCGACGAGGAGGACGCCTTCCGCATCGTCCGCTCCCAGCGCGCCGAGGAGGAGGAGGAGACGAGCGGCGGCGGAAGAGGGCGCTGCGAGCCCCGCTCCAAGGCCGTCCACGACAGGAGGGCCGCAACCGCGGGAGGCATCCCTCGCGCGGAGACAGGGGCGGCCCGGGAGGAGGCCGGAGCAAGCCTCACCCAGCCTCCCAAGGCGAAGAAGAGGGTGTGGGTGATGGCCGGCGAGTAAGCCCTCGACTTCTCTTTCTCCTTCAATATTTCACTTTGAGAATTCCCCCCTTTGAAGGATTTTCGACTTGTCTTCCTTTCAGGCAGCCCGCGGAGCCAAAGAGGCGGCGGCTCGGCGGGGCTGGAGAGACCACCAGCGTCGCCACGGAGACGCCTGCGGCCGGCGAGCCGCAGCAGGCAGGTGTTCCTCCCGCGGTCGAGCACCGCGCGGGGACGGTGGTGGCCGAGGAGAGTGTGGCGTCGCCGATTCGGGCGGCGACTCCTCCAGCGGCGGAGCACCGCGTGGAGGAGGAGACCGCAGAGGCGGCGCCGTCGCCAACCAGGGCGGCGACTCCTCCAGTCCAGCAGGAGACGGAGGAGGAAACCGTGGACGAGGACATCGTCGCGGAGCCGCCTCCAGAGGAGGAGGCCTCGAGAAGGGCTGACGCGCCCGGGGCCGCGGCGACGCGGCCGTTGCAGAGGGGGCCGGAGGCGCCCCTGTGGAGCAGGAGGCAGAGACACCTCTGGAGCCCCCGAGCGACGGGGCCAGGGGCGAGGAGATGCCCAGCCCCCTGAGGGCTCTCGGTGCGGGCGGCGAGGGAGACGCCCCCACAAGCCCCCACGCCGCGGCGGGGGCCGCTACAAGTTCATGGCAGGATGCCCTAGGCGCCTCGACAAGCGTCAAGGGAACTGCACCTAGCAGCAGCGCGGGAGTCTCCTTGGCGCTGCAAGCGCCACATCGTCAAGCAGCCCATCGCCGGATCGTCCTCAACCGGGCGCGGCGAGCGCTCGACGGGCTGGAGGAGCAGCTCGCCAAGGAAGAAGACACCCTGGCGGAGGAAAGGGCGAGGCTTGGCGACGCCTGGATTCTTCTCCACGAGAGGGTGGAGATGTGTCGCCGGCAGGACGAGTCGGCAAAGGCGGCTCGCGAGGAAGCGATCCGCTTCGCCAAAGAGACCCGCGACAGCGTCAAGCGGGAAGCGCAGGAGGTGATGGAGGAGCTCGACGCCGCCAGGGAAGCGCTCGAGGTGGAAACCACCTCCAAGCATGACGAGCTGGCGGCCGCGAAGCAGAAACTCGCCGCCGACTCCGAGGCCGCCAAGGCCAGCCTGAATGAGCTCCGCGAGCAACTGGACGCCCGCGAGGGGCAGCTGGCGCCTCGCGAGGTCGAGCTGAAACGGCGCGAGGAAGAGCTCGCCCTCCAGGAGAAGGAGCTGCAGCGGCGCGAGGAGCAGATCCAGCTGCTCGTGAAGGACCAGGCCACCCGCGAGGGGCAGCTGGAGGAGCGTGAAGGTCGGGTGGCCACCGACGAGGCCAACCTTGCGGCGGAGCATAAGAGGCTCCAGAAGAGGCTGACCTCAAGGTCAAACTCGTCCGCGAAAACCTCTCCAAGGAGTATGACGAGAAGGTCGCGAAACACGAGGACCGCCTCAAGACCAAGCGCAAGGAGCTCGAGAAGCGCGTCAAGGAGCTTGAGCAGGAGGAGAAAAGGTTGACCTCTTGCCTCGAGGTCTCTCGGGAGCCCAGGCGTGCGCTGAGGGGAACGCCTTCGCCCTGGAAAAGGACCTGAATGAGCTCCGGCAGCAGGTGGGACCTGCCGCGGCTCTGGCGGAGCGGTCACGGGACCAGCGCCAGGTTGACCGGCTCATGACGCGCCAGCGCCAGAGCATCCTCCAGAGCTTGGTGAGCCGCGTGCGCGCGGTCGGGAGAGACCTGAGGATCGACGTCCCCTCCTTCTCCGCGGCGACCGACGACGAGACCTCGTACTCGCACTTCTTCGAGCAGTTCCTCGGAAAGCTTGAAGGGGTCGCGAAAAGCTTCGACAAGCGTGTCGTGGAGGAGAGTCGCGACCTCCTTGTCATCGCCGTCACCAACGTCTTCAGCAACCTCGTGAGGCTCCAGCCCCCACTTGACCTTGAGGACGTGATGGCGCCACCACGTGCCATCAGCGACAAGGCGCGGGAGACCGCCACGCAGGCCGCCATCGCGTACGCCAAGAAATTCGACCAAGTGGTGATCGAAGGCGACGACGAGGAAGCCCTGGAAGAGGCGGAAACCACCATGGATCGTGCAGGCACCTCAGGAGGCGCGACGGCCTGAGCTCCTTGCCTGTAGCTGGACGTGCCGAGGGCACATTTATCTTAGCCATTTTGATTGTAAACTTTGTAAAAACTTATCAAGTTATATTTGAGTGTGCTTGTGAATGTCCCTCGGGAAGCCTTTGTCCTTCCCCCTCATGTCTTTTCGCTCTACGTCTTAGGACCCTCTCTTAGCGCTACACCACCGCCGCTTCGGTATGTGCGAGTCAGTGCTCCACAAGTCCGGGGGGTGCGTGAGGCCTCAAGAAGTAAGAGCTCCGCGAAGCGCGATGCTTGGGGCTCCCCTTTGACGTGCAAGCAGCCCATGAGGCGTGGGAGAGAGAAAAGAGACTCGAGGAGCAAAGACCAGCAAGAGGAAATTTGACCAAGTCTTGTACTTAGCTTGACGAGGCGTTTCCGCCCTGAAGAGGGTGTTGGTTCCCTGGCGAGGCATTGTTGCCTTGGAGAGGGTGCCTGAGGCTTGGAGAGCCTGTTTTCCTGCACTTGGAGAAATAGGCATACCCACAAGCAATAGATAGCTAAAGAATCTTATGGTGCTCGTAGGTTCCTTCATGTGTGTCTCGCGAGGAGAAACAGGCACCAAGGTTTTGGTGATCCTTGGTGAGTTGACGTGCGCGGGAGCTGACCCATGAGTTCAGAGCTCCTTGGGAGTTGACATGCATGAGAGCTGACCCGCAAGTTCAGAGCTCGGATCCCTTGGGTTTTAGGCGCTGCCGGGATGCTCCCGTGGCATGGCACCCTGCTAGCCCCCGCTCGTGAGATACACAGGAGGGATCATACGAGCGAGAATAAATAGTAATAACAGCTTTGCCGAAGTCGCAAAACATGCTGGCGCGATGCGCAAAGGTTCGGAATGACCTGAAATAGGTGTTCATTACACTGGCGTGGCCAGGAGTTTTTCTTCTTTGATGACGGAGTGTTGCTCCTCCGGGAGCGCGCTCCCCTACTTAGGAGGCAGGTTGGCGCTGATGGTGACACAAGCCCCCGAGCCGCTCGCCTCCAGAGACACTTGTTTTGTCGCGGCCTTCTCCTGAGAGAACAGCTGCCTCTTCTTCGCGGGGGGCCTCGGGAGGGGTTCCTCGTCCTCGTCGGCGGGTGACGCCACCGCGGCAGCCTTGTAGGCCGCCTGCGCAGCGTACAGGGCGTCCGAGACCACGCCGCGGATGACAATGGTGCCACCCGAGCCAGGGAGCTTGACGAGGTTGTAGGCGTGGTGGGTCACCGCCATGAACTTGGCGAGGGCGGGGTAGCCGAGTATGGCGTTGTAGGGTAGGCCGATGTGCGCGACGTCGAAGTCGATCAGCTCGGTGCGGTAGTTGGCCTGGGTGCCGAAAGTGACGGCGAGCCTCACCTGCCCCAGAGGGGTGGTGAGACCCTCTGTCACTCCCGAGAAGGGCCTGGTAGGCATGAGCCGCTCGTAGGGCACCTGCAGCTTCTCGAATGTCTCGACGGAGATGACGTTGAGGCCAGCACCCCCATCAATGAGCGTCTTAGAGATGGCGATATTGTTGATGGTGGGGGTGCAGACCAACGGGATGGTGCCAACGGTTGAAGTCGGACTTGGGGTGGTCGCCGGAGTCGAAAGTAATGGGGCACTGGGACCACTTGAGGGGCCTGGAGGCCTCGACTCCAGGGAGGGCTGCCGCGACCTCGCGAGCGAGTTGCTTGAAGTGGCGGTTGGAGCGAGGGGCCTGAGCCCCGCCAAGGATGCAAGCGGCTCCACGAGGTACCTGGTATCCCTCGTCGGCCTCGGCAGGCAGGTTGTCGTTTGCGGGCTGGGCGGCGTTGGCCTGGGGGTTCTGCTGGTAGTTGTCGTTGTAGTTGTTGTTCCAGCGTCGCCCCCCGCGGCCACTGCGGCCTCCGCCGCGGCCTCCGCGGCCTCCGTTTGCCTCGCGAGCCTCGCGAGCCTCGCGAAGCCTCTTGATGTCGAAGCAGTCCTCGGTGGCGTGAGAGTGCCTGTTGTGGTAGATGCAGAAAGGACGATCATCCTTCTTCTCAGGTCCTGCGGCTGGAGTGGCAGCTTGGCGAGACTGCTTGGCGTCAGGCTCTGCCGCGAGGACCGCAGTAGTCTTGCGCTTCTCAGAGGATTTCTTCTTCTTGGACCCCTCGGCGGGGTCCCCTGGCTCGTTCTTGACGAACAAGCGGCCCTCTTCAGCCTTGGCGCACTTGTCCGCCAAGTCGAAAAGCTTGACGACGGTGGTGATGTTGTCGTGGATGCCGAGCTTCTCGAGCATCCGCACGTCTGTGACCCCAGCCTGGAAGGCCGAAATGACCTGCGCGTCGGTGGCGTTGGGGATCTTGTTGCGCACTTGGCTGAAGCGCTGGATGTACTTGCGGAGGGTCTCGCCGGGCTTCTGACGCACGGCGCGGAGGTCGTTGTAGGTGAGGCCGCGCTCGTACGTGCCCTTGAAGTTGGCGACGAAGCACCGGCAGAGCTCCTCCCAGGAGTTGATGGACTCGGCGGGGAGGTTGGTGAGCCATGAGGACGCAGAGTCCTTGAGGGCCATGGGAACCAGTTCGCCATGACCTTGTCGTCGCCCCCGGCGGCCTGGATGGCCAGAGAGTAGAGCTGCAGGAACTCCAGGGGGTTGTTCTTGCCGTCGTAGCGCAGAGGGAGGTCCGGCCTGAACTTGACCGGCCAAACGACGCGACGAAGGCCGCGAGTGAACGCGGCCGTCGTGCCGTAGGTGACCGTGACGTTGGCAAGGGTGGCGCGGAGGTGGCGCCCGGCGGTGGCGACGTCCTGGAGGCGCGGTTGCGGCGTTCTTGCCCGCGCTCGATGCTCACGCGTGCGTCCTCAGGGGCTCGCTGCACGATCTGGCAGTCATGCGGCGACGACGCGTGCGATGCAGCGCGGCCGTCGCGAGGAGGAGCCCCCGCTGGAGCAGGTTGCGGTGCAACCGGTGGAGCCGGAACGGGTGCGGGTTGGAGAGGAGGCGCGGGAGGTGCGCCGTGCGCCACGTCCCCCACGAGCGCAGAAGGAACCAAGGAACGAGACGGCGCAGGTGCCGCGGCGCGAGCGGCGCCGATGAGCTCGGCAACGCAGTTGAGCCAGGCCTCCTGAGCCGCCGGCGTGGGGCGGTACTGCAGCAGCTCTTGCGCCATGAGGAGTGTAGTCGCCGGGCTGGGCGCAGGACGACCCAGCGAGGAGGCAGCACGGTCCCGCGACGGGGGCGGGGAGGAGGCCTCCTCTTCGCCGAGGTCGTCCTCAGCGTGGTCGATGTCGTCGTTGTCGGGGTGCTCGACGCGGGGCTCGGGGTCGACGCGGTGCTCCGGAGCAGAGCCCCCATGCGGCCGGCCGCGCGGGCGGCCTGCGGGAGCGGTGGCGGCGCTAGCCGTCCGGCGAGCGAGACGTTCGGCACGAGAACCGGCCATGGCTGTGTCGAGGATGAAGACGCGCCTCAGCCCCCTACCTGGCGCGCCAAATGTCGGAGATTGTCCCCAGGAACTAGGGGTGTCTCCAAGGTATCGTGTAAGGTGCTGAACACGGAGTCAAACAATCCACAACGTGCTCCGGCGACGGTGCTCGTCAGGCTCGCTGCGGACGACACTGCAGAGATTGACACAAGGTATTACCCAGGTTCAGGGCCCTCTTGTGGAGGTAAAACCCCTACGTCCTGCTTCTATGTATTGCACTGCTTGGAGAGTTTTACAGTACAAGGAGAGCTTGTCGAGCTCTAGGTGGCTACTGGCTGATCTCCAGATCTAGGGTTAGGGTTTGCTAGAGCTGTACCCACCGAAGATCCAACCCCTTGCTTGGGCGTGCTACCCCTCCTTTTATAGGCGCCCTGGGCCTCTTCTGCCCAAACATTTGGGCGGGAAGGGCTACCACATGGCGACGAAGGAGGAGGCGCGGTGCACCGTAAAGGTGAGGTCTACCATAAAGGTAAAGCTCGTGGACGCGGTCCACGGCAGGGGAACGGCGTCACCAAAGCTGAAAAGGGGCACCGACCAGCTGGACAGTGGGCTGGCGCTTGCCGAGGTGGGAGGTGACCCACGGTGACGTCGTCCTTGGAGCGTAGCTGCAGACTGTTCCCTTGTCACCAAAGAGGCAATACTCATTGTCCGCTTTGCTTGGCTCCGCTTTGTTGACTGCTTTATACATGGAAACGGCAACTGCGGCGTTGTCGTCATCGCGCGTAGGCACGCGCGTCACTCTGCACACGGCGCAGAGCCCATGTGCGCTCTGCCGCGGGGGCAGAGATGGCTTCACGAAGGAAGCGCTTCGCGAGGCGAAAAGCCTCGCCAAGCCCTTCAGCTTGGTCCTTGGCAGAATTGCGGGCGGCGTCGGAGACGCCTTGTCGAGGTGCGATCCCTCGCCGAGGGAAAGAAACCTTGGCGAAGAGAAAAACCCTTCGCGAGGGGAGAAATCCTCGCGAAGCTCGCCAGGCTTGGAGAGCCTGGTCCTTAGCGAAAATCATCCAAAGAATCTTGTGGGCCCTGGCAGGCCGGCCCGTGGTACCCTGGTTTCCACTGTGCCGACACTCTCTGCATAATTCCGGGGTCGGGGCGCTACAAAGCCGCTCTCGACAAATTCAAGTGAGGACGCAAACCATCAACACTGGGTGAATGGGGGGAAATGACCTTGCGTGTCACATGTTATATCTAGCTTCCCACTGCTTCCTCATGAGCTTTAAAATAGAGGCACAATAAAGGAGAATTTTGAAATTTTTAAAGATAGCACATGAAAATTTTACTTAGAGTGGCAAGGAAATATCACATGTAGGTAGGTATGGTGGACACAAATGGCAAAGATATTTGGCTCAGGGATTTGGATGCACGAGAAGTATTCCCTCTCAGTACGGAATTTTTGGGCTTAGCAGGATATCAAGCAAACACATAACATCAACTTGGTTCAATGAATGACTAAAAATATACATTATGCATAACCACTAGACTTCACACCATCTACCTTGTTAGCCAAACCAACTCTTTGCAAAAAGAATATCTAGACTTTGAGAGCTACCAAGCAGGACAAGCACCACAATTTTTGAAGCTTTACGGTAGTTCTTTACTAATCTATTCTTACTATATGATCCATAATTTTAAGCATTAATCTACTTCATATCTCTAAACAATTGACAAGTATCAAAGATTCAAGACAATGATCTACAAGATTAAGCAACACTTTTCACACTTCCTACATGATAATTTCCATTCAACCAAACATCAATCAACTCTCCAAACAAATATAAGTGAAGCAAGAGAGTACTTTCTATAAAAGAACTAATAGCTGTGAACAAGAGATACGTGAAAAACAAGAGCTAGAAGCTAAAAATAACGAAAACTGAATACTCAACATATATAAATGAAGCACAAGAGTATTCTACGAAAAAGCGGAGTGTGTCTCTCTCGCAAACAAGAATAATAGGATCCAACATTGCAAAGAACAGAGAATGAAACACAAACAAACTGAAAGTAAAAACAAACGGACGCTCCAAGAACAACACATAATGTGTAAAGTAATAAAAATATAGTACCATGAGAGAAACCGATGATTGTCGATGAAGAAGGGGATGCCTCGGGCATCCCCAAGCTTAGATGCTTGTGACTTCTTCAATATTGTAGAGGAGGGTCCATGGGGAGCCTCCCCAAGCTTATGATTTTATCCCTTCTTTATCTTCATTCATCACCTTGCTCTTGAATACTTGAAAACTTCCTTCACGCAAAACTTATCGCAACTTCATTAGAGGGGTTTGTCCACAAAACAATATCTTCCTTCAGTTCCAAAGCACATATCATGAACTTATTTTTTAAAATATTAGCTATTGTCACCAAGATCTAAGTGAAGCTCAAGATCTCAAAATAACTTCACTTTGCCCATAAAAGAAGCAATGCAAAACTAAGACAGATTCTGTCAAAAACAGAACAGAAGGTAAAGATGATTTTTTTCGGGATACTTCTGGACCTCAAATCAGAAAATGTAAAACTAGACAAAGGTAGACAAAACCCTTATTCTTTCTTTCAAAAATGTGCAGCCACATATGACGTTTTGTGATTTTTTGGATTTTCGAACAGTGAAGAACAGAAATCTGTTTCTGGATAGCAAACTCACAAATTAGTCTTCCTCTCTTTAGAGGCTATTCTTGGCACGAAAAACCAAAACAAAAAGATATAAGGGAGTTGTTACAGAAGTAACATCACCCAAAACAACAACAAACCAAAAAGAAACAGAAGGTAAAAATGGGTTGCCTCCCATAAGCACTTTTCTTTTACGCCTTTTAGCTAGGCATGATAATTTTAATGATGCTCTCATAAGAATAAGAGTTGAAACACAAAGAGAGCATCAAGAAGCAAATATGAAACAAATTTAAGTCTAACCCACTTCCTATGCATAGGAACCTTGTAAACAAATAAATCCATGAAGAACATAGTGACAAGCATAGGAAGGTAAAACAAGAGCAGTTTCAAAATTTTCAACTGAAAGACAGGTGTTTTAGTGACATGAAAATTTCTACAACCATATTTTACTCTCTCATAATAATTTCCAGTAGCATAATGAACAAACTCAATAGTATAATTATCACATAAAGCTTTCTTTTCATGACATACGAACATATAATATTTATCAAGCTTCAAACTAGTGGGATCAAAATTAATTAAAGTCATGATCTCTCCAAACCCACTTTTAACAATTTTGTAACAAGATGAATGATCACTCTCAATAGGTATGGGACTCCATTTAACTAAAGTCAAAACCTCTCCAATCCCATTTTCAATAGTAGCACAATTAATATCATCAAGCAACATAGGACCATCATCTAGAGCTTTATCATAAAATTTTTCTAAGCAACACTCCTCATTATCATGCATATCAATAGTAGGAACAAATAGAGGATTATCATAATAATTATCAAAATAGCATGGATTATCATAAATAACAGTAGCATAATCATTTTTACAAGTTTCATTCATAGGGACATCATACCCATAAGCATAACAAGTATCAGTTTTATCAAAAAGGGATATTTCAAGAGAATCCATAGGAACATAGCATTCATCCTCCTTTGGCAAGCATGGAGGGCAATCAAATAATGTAAGAGTTGAGGAGTTACTATCATTAGAAGGTGAGCATGGGTAGCTACTCCATTCTTCCTCCTTCTGTTCGTCAAGCTCTTCCTCTTTTTCATCCAATGAGCTAGTTTCAGCAATTTCTTCTTCCACGGTTTCCTGCAAGGCATTAGTCTCTTCTTTCGGGGGAGATAAACCCTTAAGATATTCAGTAATATAAGCATTATCATCCTTGTAGTTATCATAACAATATTTAAGTATAGCAAGAATTTCAGATTCGTAAGGGGCATTATCAATATTCTGAAGGAAAGAAGCAATTTCATAGGCACCCTTAAAAGCAACAAATTCTTCAATTCGTTCCACATCATAACAATTATAGTATCCTTTAGCATAAGAAGACAACATTTCATTATCATTACAAGTACATTGGAAAGGAAAATGATTAGCAGCCTTAAAGCAACCAGATTCATTAAAGCACCAGGATACATCATATTTGGAGCACAAGTTTCCAGCAATAAATCTCAATCTATCAATTTGTTTCCATACATATTTCCCTTTTTGAGACAAGCGGTATTCCTTATAATATTTTTGTTCATCCTCCGTGAACCCACCTTGCCAATAACTATTAGATTCAAAGAAGGTAACCATGTAGCAAAAGTTTTTAGAGTTTTCGGTTTTTAAGCTTTTATGGATTTTCGGGTATATAAGAAAAACAAAACTAAACAAAGCAAAACAATACAAAACCGAAAAAGCGAGAGAGAGGTAGAATGTACTCCCCAAGTGAACTTATGAGTAGAGCTATGCTCCCTGGCAACAGCCCCAGAAAATAGTCTTGATGACCCACAAGTGTAAGGAATCACAGAGTATCTTCGAGGCAAGTAAAACCCAAATTTATTGATTCGACATAAGGGGAGCCAAAGAATACTTATAAGTCTTAGCTGCTGAGTTGTCAATTCAGCCACACCTGGAAAAGCTCTAGTAACAGAAGTGATGTGAAAGCAACAGTAATATTAGAGCAATAGTAACAGTAAAGTAGCAGCAACAATAGTAACAACGGAGGCAATGGCGTGGAAAATAGTTGATGGATGAATATGGACCGGGGTTCCCAGCTTTGCTAGTTAAATCTCCAATAAAAAGAACACGTGTTGGGTAAACAAATTACAGTCGGACAATTGAATGAATTGTGGGCGCATAACAATGCTATCATGACAAGGTACTGAACTATTTAATTGGGAATTACGTCAAAATACATAGACTGTTATCCAACTGCATCTATGACTAATAATCCACCCCGGGATCGCTATCCAGCCTGTCATCCAGAAGTATTAAGTTGCAAGCAACAGATCATTGCAATAAGTATGGTGCATAATGTAAGCAATGAAAGAACACAAGGAAGTAAACACCACTGTTTTGCCCCTGGTAGCAACAACACATCTTTAGTCTTGAACGTTTCTATCAACTCGAGCTCACACAAAAAGAGGCATGAACCTACTATCTAGCATAAATATTCCCTCTTGGAGATACACAAGTAATTACGTGATCAAGGCAACCACAAGGATCGGAGAGCATGCAAGATCTTAAATAAAACATAGATATAAGTGATGAATGAACTTGATCATAATTCACAATTCATCGGATCCCAACAAACACAACACCGATTACATCAGATGAATCTCAATCATGTAAGGCAGCTCATGAGACTATTGTATTGAACAACATGGGAGAGAGAGTACCAACTAGCTACTGCTAGAACCCGTAGTCCATGGGGGGCTACTCACGGAGCATCATGGAGGCGGCGTAGTCGAAGGAGATGGCTCCGGGGGTCAATCCCCGTCCCGGCAGGGTGCCGGAACCGGACCTTTTGACCCCCGAATTAGGGTTTTTGGTGGCGGCGGAGCTCATATGCGTTTCTGGAGAAAACCTTCGATGTTCTCGTGTTTTAAGTCAGGAGCAAATATATAGGCGAAGAGGCGACGCGAGGCGGTGGACGAGGCGGCGAGATGGGGCCCACACGCGGCCAAGCCTGGGCCGCGCCTGGGGGCTGTGAGCCCCTCCTGGACTTGTCCTTCTGGCTCCCAGGGTTTTCTGGCGAATTAGAATTTCTATAATTTTTTCGGATATTTCTGAGCACTTTGGATTTTTGACCTTTTCTGCAATGCACAGTAATAAACAGAAACTGGCACTGGGCATCTTGTCAATAGGTTAGTCCAATAAAATATGACAAAATGATATGAAAACATAGTAAACACGTGTGACATTTGATATAAAACAAGCATGGAACATAAAAAATTATAGATACGTCTGGGACGTATCAGTGAACCACCGGAACTTCCGGCCCCCGAAAGTTTCCAGGGAAACCTCCAGGGCAAAGCCAGTACCGAATCTGAAAATGAATTAGTCGTTTTCGCAGAGGCTTGGGTTCCAGGGCCAGATATTCCGGTGCATAGCACCGGAACTTTCGGACCCCGGATGTTTCCAGGGAAACCTCCGGTCAAACCTCCGGTTTGGATCTAGTACCGAAACCCACAAAGGTAGCCGTAAAACCCAGGGCCGGAAGTTTCCGGCCCTCAGACCGGAACTTCCGGTGTTGACACACTGGAACTTCCGGGCTTGGTCAGGGCAGAAAGGCAGCAAGGTCATCATTCGTTCCTCTCTTTCTTCTTCGATCTGGCTTCGTTCTTTTCACTTTTTAGGAGACACCTGGGAAATCTGTTTAGACATGTAACAAAAAAATTAAACCATAAAGTGTGTTGTTATAAATCACCAAAACCCTTTACGGAGAGAGATGCTCTTTGAGTTGCAGTACGCAGTACAGAAGCCCCCGCCTATCGTTCTAGTTTGCATACAAAAAAGAGGCATCAACATTTATTTTCAAGGAATCTTAAGGGTTAGGATAATCGATTAGTGGCATGAGTATGTACAACATGATATTTGCAGATATAAGAAATGAAACTCTAAACTATATTGAATTGCAGATGCAGCCATAGCAGTCGGGACAGGAGGACGGTCCCCATCATTCACTGTACTTCGCACATTCTAAATCTTGTAGAGAAGTGTGATGGCGAGAAGAAGGGAGTTCTCGTCTAAATTCAGTAAAGCTTCAAGTGTTTCCGATGCATTTGCACATTTCAACACTCCACATACGGACTACAAATTTGCTTCGCGCCAAGCTGATTTAGCAGCATTACATTTGAGGAAGATGTGGTTGCAATCCTCTTCAAGCTAGTGGCACATATGGCATAGAGTTTCAAGGTCCAGACCTCTGCTTTGCAGGTTAATCTTGACGGGCAAGCTATTATGCTCCAAGCGCCAAAGGAACATGCTGATTTTCCGGGGGTACTCAGGCTCCAGATCTTTCTTATTTGGTTTGCGCACTTGTTGGATTTCTATAGTAGATGAGGTAGTTTCGCATGCAGGAACATCCAACAACTTGAGTTTGAGGTTGTATGTTGACCTGATAGAGAAATCATCCTTCGGGTAAGGATGCCAAGCTGGAAAATAGTCAAATCTTTCTTCGACGAGGATGGTGAGTATCTGTTCCACATCGTTATAATTGAAGGTTTTCCTGACAAGATCATGGTCCCATTATCCAGTGATATGGCAAATGAGACTAGAAACTTGTTCTAATAGCTGACGGTCATGGTGTTTACTTGGTCTTTTGGTAACACCTTTAGTAACCCAAGGGTGCTCCCAAATATTGATGTTAAGACCATCACCCACACGCCAAAAAAAACCCTTGTTTGATCAGGTCACGACCTTTTACAATATTACGCCATGTGTATAACATTCCTTCCGTTGGAGAGACATTCAGAAAATCACTCGTGGGGAAGTACCTAGCTTGTAGCATTTTCCACACATTGAATCTGGATTAATTATAATCTCATGCTTGTTTTCCTAGCATTGTGATACTGAGGATCATAGAGCTCTGGATCACAACCCCCCTTCATTTTTAGGTTTTGATAATTTCTCCCAAGAGAGCTAGTGCAACTTATTTTCTTTATCCATGTGAATCCACCAGAATTTACATATCATTGTAGAGATCTCATCACATAACTCTTTAGTCTAGTCGAAACAGGACATGGCAAAAGTGGGGAACACTTGCGCCACTGCCTTGCTAAAAAATTCTTCCCAAACATTTGATAGGATTTTTTCTTACCATCCTGACTTGTTGCCCAAATCTTACCGTTTAAGTATTGGAAAAGTCATTTCTTCCAATATATACATGAAGACCAAGATATTTCTCATTAGTTCCTTCACTTGTCATGTCGAGACACTAAAAAAAATAGCTTTCCAAGGAGCATTGTTGTTTCGAGAAAAGGGTTGTGCTTTTCTCTTTATTAATCAGTTGACCCGAGCAAGCTTCATACAGATCTGAAATGCGCCGCAACTCTATGGCGTTGTCACGGTCAGGTTTAAGCAGTACTACCTCCGTTTTTATGAATATGGCGCACGAATGATGCTAATTTTATATCAATAATCTTTACATATTTAGAGTAATTCTTGGTCAAAGAAAAAACACGTAGAACGAGGACGCCTTATTTATTGGAATGGAGGGAGTAGCAAAGAGTCATCAACAAAGAGGAAATGTGAGACACTTGAACATATTTGGATACTCTTGATGAGGCTTAGGGGGACAAAGGATCTCGCTTACAAATAAACCTATCTCATGTGCGGTTGGAGATGGCTCTGCTTACAAATGAACCTATCTCATCTCAGTGTATGACAAGGTTTACAAAAGCACCATTGCAACGTGCATTATGCCAGTTTACTGCCCCTTTCCCTTCACTCAGATGACATGATCACCCCCACCACCACCCTGCAACATGTTCTATCCACAAACTTGAGGCATCCTCCCGAGAACAAGTGCCGATCATCACGAGCCCCATCCATGCAACACCACAGAATAAGGTTTCTCAGCTCCCGAGACTACCAATACTCGAACAGCGAAAACATATAGGCCAATCAGCATCATCCCTGCCCCCAGCTGTCAGCTTCCACACCATATCATGATCGTTTTTCATTCCATCGAAATTCGAAAGATACCATGGCATGCAATGCAACAGGTCCTGACCATGAGACCACACCCGTCACATCACTCTATGCATGACACGAGAAAAAGCAGCACACCACTCCGCGGCACTCCATGACTGCTTCCTTTTCTCCCTCTCCCCCTCCTCGGGCGCCTCTCACCTCCATCATTCCCCCCACCGTTCCAATGGCCTCCATCCCCTTCTTCCTCCTCCTCCTCCTCCTGCTCTGCGCCGCCCCCTTCCCCGTCTTCTCCTCCGAGCCCCTAAACGCCGAAGGTAAGCACGTACACACGCCCTTCAGTTCAAGCGCCGCCACCACCGTGTACATCATCACCTGTCGCCGCCGCTTCATGGCTGATTACTTTACTTACCCGCGAGCTCGCGTGCGTGCAGTGGTGGCGCTGATCGCCATCAGGCAGGGTCTGGTCGACCCGCACGGCGTGCTCAGCAACTGGGACGAGGACTCCGTCGACCCCTGCAGCTGGGCCATGATCACCTGCTCCCCGCACAACCTCGTCATTGGCCTGTAAGCTCTGACTCAGTACGCAGCTCCTCCATTTCATGCATCTTCCTTACAGTTCCATTAACTAACGCGGACGCCTCTCTCCCTCATCTCAGGGGAGCGCCGAGCCAGGGCTTGTCGGGCACCCTGTCAGGAAAGATCGCCAACCTCACTAATCTTGAGCAAGTGTAAGTAGTCGATCCTACATTGCTTGCTTGTTTACAGTTTGCACTCTATAGATACAAAATTACAAATCGGCGTCTTGTGTTTGTCACAATGAACAAGAAGCACTTGCTGATGATAATTTTCGCTTTAATTCCAGGCTGCTGCAGAACAACGACATCAAGGGCCGGCTGCCGCCGGAGCTGGGAGCGCTGCCGAGGCTCCAGACGCTGGACCTCTCCAACAACCGCTTCTCCGGCCCCGTGCCCGACACGCTTGGACGCCTCTCCACACTCCGATACCTGTGAGCCACCCAAAACATTTTCGACACTCCTCGCTAGCTACTCCAATTGCAGGGGATTGATTGATTGATCAGTTAGAGTTAGCTCATCAGTTGCTTACGTTTCCCACTTGTGTTTTTTTTTTGCCGTAGGAGGCTAAACAACAACAGCTTGTCGGGGGCGTTCCCGGCGTCTCTGGCCAAGATCCCACAGCTCTCCTTCCTGTAAGCTAGCGTCTGTTTCTGCGTTTGTTCTTTTTGTCTCTTACTTATTATGAATCGATCGGTGGGGAGTTGAATTGAATCCATTTTGACCAAATCGATCGGTTGGTTTGGTGCGCTGCACAGGGACTTGTCCTACAACAACCTCACCGGCCCTGTTCCTGTCTTCCCCACAAGAACCTTCAAGTACGGACGGGACTACTTCTCATTCAGTTCCAGTCGCCACTCGTACTGTGTTTCTGTATATATGTCGCGTTAATTAATTACAAAGATCAGAACTAATTATATGTACTACGTGTTTGTGTTGGCAAGCAGCATCGTGGGCAACCCAATGATCTGCGGGATCCATGGAGGGGGTTGCGCCGCCGCAGTGGCGCCGGCCACCACCGCACCATTCCCGCTGGAATCCACTCCTCCGAGCAGCAGCAGCAGCAGTGAGTACAGTACACACTCTATCTATCTATCTATCCGCTGCTCCTGTCTAGTCGATCGTGGTTGCTTTCTCGGAGTGCGCGGTCGAGTGTTCGTGTTCTGTTCCTTTCCTTCCCATCATGCTCCTTTGCCCTGTAGCGGATCCATTGGGAGGAGCAGACACTGTCACTGTGCTCGTACAAAACACCTGGGGATCAGCGTTGCTAATTTTGTTTTGTTTCAGGGACGACGACGACAGGGGCGAGGTCAAAGGCTGGCGCGCGGGGGCTGCCAATCGGGGTCGGGACAAGCCTGGGCGCCTCCTCCCTCGTGCTCCTCGCCGTCTCCTGCTATCTCTGGAGGCGCAACCGCCGGCAGCAACGCTGCTGCTGCTGCTGCTTCAATGGCCCCTCCGTTCTTGATGATGGTCTGGAGGCCGGAGTCGGCGGCAAATTGGTGGGCAACGTGCGGCGGTTCGGGCTGCGTGAGCTGCAGGCGGCGACGGACGGGTTCAGCGCGAAGAACGTGCTGGGGCGGGGCGGGTTCGGGGACGTGTACCGTGGCCGGCTGTCCGACGGCACGGTCGTGGCGGTGAAGCGGCTCAAGGACCCGAGCAACGCGTCCGGGGAGGCCCAGTTCCGGACGGAGGTGGAGATGATCAGCCTGGCCGTGCACCGGCACCTGCTCCGGCTGCTGGGGTTCTGCGCCGACGCCGCGTCCGGCGAGCGCCTGCTCGTCTACCCCTACATGCCCAACGGCAGCGTCGCGTCCCGGACTGCGAGGTACGCATGAATGATTCATCACGGTTAACGTTGGTGTGCCGTACGGTACGTGAAGGAGGTGAGGGGGAGGGGAGCACGCAGGAGTCGTGGGAGGGAGTAGTCGTAGTCCGTCCCGTCGCGTGTCAGTCAGTGCCTCAGGCGTTGGTCGCGCCTGGGCGGCCCACCTAGCTCAGGCTCAGGCGAGTCAGACCACCACCGCACTCACGTTTTGTCCGCATCCATCCCAGTCCGGCCGGGGGTTTGGGTGGGGTCGACGGACGGAGTGCATGCCATCGCTGCCGCGCCTGCTCCTGCTCCTGCACCACGACACGGGACGCAAGCACGCACCGCACCGCCACAGTGCTCCTATCCTCCTAGCTAAGCTACGTGGTTGAGCGGCGTGCACCGCAGGGGTCTACGTACGTACGTTTTGTTTCATGTTTCGTTCCGGCAGCTCGCTCCTGTCCTGCCGCGGCAGACAGGGCAGGGCACACGGCACGAGCTAGCTACGAGCTCATGTGTGTCTGGTCGCTGTTTGCAACTTGGCATTATTTACTTACTTATTCAGTAGCTACTGTAGCTGCGTACGTAGCGTAGCCTGGTACGTACCCTGCCTGCCTGCAGCCTGGGGGGTTGATCAGTGGGCCTCTGCGCGTGCGCAGATGCTGGTCCAAACATAGATATACGACACTCTGCTGTGGGTGTACGTTCCAACCTACTGTACTAGTATCTTGCATGTATGTATGTGCACCGTAGCTTCACTTTCATTACTAGATACGTGTACGTGTAGATCTCGGACCAGGATGCGTCTTGTCTACTGCACTGCACGCCAAACCATGTTGCTGATTATAATTGATTAATTTGGAATTGGAATGCGCTTGGATCGATCAGGCAAGCCGGCGCTGGACTGGCAGACGCGGAAGCGGATCGCGGTGGGGACGGCGCGGGGGCTGCTGTACCTGCACGAGCAGTGCGACCCCAAGATCATCCACCGGGACGTCAAGGCCGCCAACGTGCTCCTCGACCAACACCACGAGGCCGTCGTCGGGGACTTCGGACTCGCCAAGCTGCTCGACCACGGCGACTCGCACGTCACCACGGCGGTGCGGGGCACCGTCGGACACATCGCGCCGGAGTACCTCTCCACGGGCCAGTCGTCGGAGAAGACGGACGTGTTCGGGTTCGGGGTGCTGCTGCTGGAGCTCGTCACGGGCCAGCGAGCGCTCGAGGTCGGCAAGCAGGGGTCCGGAGGAGGGATCAATCCTCCACTCGGCCACGGCCACGGCCACAAGGGGGTCATGCTCGATTGGGTGAGGAAGGTGCACCGGGAGAAGATGCTCGATCTGCTGGTGGATCAGGACCTGGGTCCGAGCTACGACGGGATCGAGGTGGCCGAGATGGTGCAGGTGGCGCTGCTGTGTACGCAGTTCCAGCCGTCGCACCGGCCGAGGATGTCAGAGGTGGTCCGGATGCTCGAGGGCGACGGCCTCGCCGAGAAATGGGAGGCGAACAACCGGCCGGCGCTCCACCACGACGGTGGAGGCCTCGGCTACGACCACCGCAACGACTCCAACGGCTCCGTCTTCTTCAACGACTACCATGACAACTACGACAGCAGCCTTAGCAGCGACGAGGTGCGGTCCATCGACATGGTGGAGGAGATGGAGCTCTCAGGACCCAGGTAGCACTACTGCACATTCATTCAAAAACAACAGTCGTCGTTCAGCCAAATTCAGAGGACTTCCACAGGTGGGGATTGGATTTGTTGCTAGCTAGTTTGAAAGTAGTAGTAAGATGCTTTAGTTTTAGTAGACCACATCACAATGTGTAGCTTTCCTTTTTCCCAAGAAAGATGTAAAGAAAAAGGAGCGCCTTCTCTTTTTTACAGTCTCTTTTCTTTCGCTGCTAGCTGCTTTCTTCTCTCTGTTGATTTGGGGGCACGAGCACATGCAGCACTGCAGTCCTTTGGTTTGCATTCCGCTCCCCATCTCTAGAGACTTTTGCAGTGGCCCTCTCCCTGAGCGAGCTCTGCTTGTTGAGGCTTGAGGAGAGACATGCAAGTCATTTTGACTGCTTTCTGACCTGTAAAGATAAACCAGCTGCAGGATTTCTTTTGGTGTGGTGTGAGGGGACGATGATGCAATATATTTCCACTTGGCATGAGACTTTGCTTGCAGAGGTTTGAAATGTAAAAGGGTTTTCCAAGCTTGACCTGTTGTCTTTAACGCTGAAACGTAGCACAAGACTACGAACTGGCCTGCAAGTAGTGATGAAATGCAGATTCCAGCCTGAAAATGTTCTTTTTTTGCAAAAAATGGTTAACTAATGTATCATAATAGCCAAACTTGGATTACATCAGCAAGACATAAACATTCCAGGCATGATCAGGTGTTTAATATGCCCCGACAAAAAACATAAGTACTGAAATTGTCTTTTGGTTAAATCTCAAGGAAAATCAAATCTAGTCAAATACAACTTTCCAATCACTGCACTGACTTGATCCACGGAGGAAAGCACAAAGATCATCTACGCGATCCAGAACGTCTGAACTGACCTATTTGTGGTAAAAAAGGCCCACCTAAACAGTTTATTTACAGAGTAAAACCTGTACACTTGAAGAATAGTGGGTAATTCAATCCTAAATCAGAAGGAGCAATAGCAGCTAAGCAAACACTATGTCTATGATGCATCCTACTGGAGAATGAATATCATTGATACTCGTTCTTTTGATGTTGATGAAACAGAGAGAAATCTACTGCTCAATAAATCTTCACTGTACATTCCATTTCCTGTTATCTACCATTGCTTTGAGCCTGCTGTTATGTACCTCTCCCTGGTCAAATTTACCTATCACAGTTTCCCTCGACAGTTTGCAGCCCCACAGAAACATTTAGTCTGTGGACCGAAATGTTGCTCGAATCTACAAAGATGGAGCAAAATGAAACTGTGATAATAGAGTACATCACAAAACATCTATCACAAGGTAACTGGAGCATCTCTTCTATGGATTTTGAGGACTAATTTTCCAACTGATGGAATACAGGAAAGGTTTTTTAGTGCTTGCCGAATGCTAAAATATTTTACTAAGGTGCCAATGCTATTGTAGAAGACAGATTTAGAATCTAGGTCGGTTAATCTGGCTATGATTTACATTCGCCATTATGGTCTCAGCCCTGCTTATTGTCAACAAGTAATCAACCATTATGTTAAGAAAAATTAAAATAGACAACTAAAAATATGGTCTAACAATGATGAACATCGAGATGTAGTGGTTGTGCCACATGCAAATTTCTGCTATGTTGTGTGTATATTGCATAACAATATATCAAGTTTGGAAGATTTCAGGTAAACCTACTACTGTCGGCAAGATTTTATTTTATTTTATTACGAAGGGTTCACTTTTTATTGGCCAATGTGAAGCCAGGGAAATAAAATACGTAACATCAAAATAATGCTAGAATTTAGTGAGAATAAAGATCCAGCTAAGCATGTTTATACCTGCACACATTAACCTTGTTACAATTTTATAGTGTTAGAAATGCATAGAGATTTGTATTGCATGATGGAACAAGGCTATACCAAAAGTCAATGTGTATTGCATGATGGAACAACGCTATAATAAAAGTTCTGACACTAAATTTGGGAACAAGGCTGATTGCGTCTTTCTCATGTACCTGTAATTGTAGGTCAAGGGTTCCCCAACTTGTATAGCCTGTAAAGCAAACACACCTAGCCTTGTCTTGCCATTAACTTGCCTGGAGATAAGAAACAAACAGCCACTCACTAAATCACCAAAATAATAGGTACCCATGGTTTAGAGATACATATGCCAAGCTTCTGCAATAAGACATTTACCAATTCTCCAACTGACAGTTAGGAGTGCAGCTGTGGTTAAAAAAGCGACAATCATTTCCTCTGAATGTTGCATCTATTACAAAGTTTTTGCTGACTTTACACATGTAGAAATTTTGATCTCGTCGCTGTTTCATGTCCTCAAGCCTTTCACGACATGTCGCACCATCTACAACTGGAACAGGGTAAAAATATATATATTTAGAAAATAAGTGCAGAGTATACTTAGGTGAGCGCCAATCAAGATTCTTGTAATTTACATTATTTATAAACTAGATTTTGATTATAGAGAGGCAAGGAACTTAACACCAATATTTCAGTACAATAGCAGAATAAGCTCATCGAAAATCATTAGCAAGATAATGAGGGCATGGAAATTGGATATAGTTCCTCCTGTATAAACTATAAGCATGGAAATTGGATATGATGCTCAAGAGAATTTTTAATAAGTTGAGTGCATCCAAAAAATGAGGGCACCACTCTGTTTTCTATCGTTGCTTCAATTGTTCTCATCTTTTTTATAATGATTCTATGGATCATGACACATGGCAACAATTTTTTTGTTTCAGCAGCAACAAAGGTCCAAGGCAAATATAAAAGAACGTTAATATATAGAAATACACAAGTCATCAAACTGAGAGATTGTTACCATACGCCAGGAACTATAATACCGCAGAAAAATAACATATATCTAAAGAACAGGAATGACATAGTTACAGGCGTAGACATAGAGAAGCTCTGGCGGGACACTTGCAAAATGCAAAGGCATCCCAGATATCTTCAGGCTCATCCAAGGAGAAGCACAGCCTGAGACAGGGCTGGGGTGTGGGACCTTAGCATGGCCCTACTCCCAAAAAAGTAACATCGAAATAAAGCTAAAATTTACATTGCCAACATTTGCATAAGATAGGTGTGGAGCAGCGTTAACTCATTTCCGCACATCAATATGAGTGTTTTCCTATACGTAAAGTTCGGGGTAGGCAAAAATAGGTTTACCATTTTTCTAGAAATTTACTTAAAACAGCTCATGTTCAAAAAAAGAACCAGATGTAAGTAATCTTTTGGATATTAATAACAAGAATAGTGAAAATGGCTAATCAGGAAAGTTAACAGGTACGGAAAGGAAGCACCTATTGTTGACCTACTAATCAAAGAAATTGGTCATGATTAACAAATAATAAGTTTATCTTATAAGTTCATCCAGTCATTGTACAGATATAGCACACGTACAAGTAGCAGCAATAAGTGCACTCGAAGTAGGGGTTCAAACGAATTAAATCTCATTATAAAGCAAACCAAAGAACGAATCTTAAATACCTTCTCCAACAAACTCTTTCACAAAATCACCTTTCTCAATAGCTTCCAATGCTATGGCACCCCATCCACAATGCTGAGTCTACAGACAAATTCCATCAGGAAGTTATTTGCCACACAAAAAATTCTTAATCATAGGTAGTAAGTTATTAATTACACTAAATAAAATGAAAACATAAATATCTATATTGTTGGAGCACTATAGGTCAAGTTTAGGCATGAAATACAACCCATGATTTGGGGCATTTTCGAGAAAACAATTGGCATAAAAATACAAATAGAAAAACAATATAGGTTACAGAAACAGGAGAACAAAACAGTCATGAAATGAACTAGTATGTTAACATGTAAAAAATATTCTAAGTCATGCAAGTTAAAACCTTGAATGACCTTTTTTTCATTTCTCAGAGCACAAACAGAAGAACCCTCAAAAGGAAAAAGGACGAACAGAAGAAGGGTCCACTGAAATCCTTACCTTAACAATCTCTATCCGTTTCTCTCTGCGAAATGGTCTGTTACAGCACTTCTTTGAGCATTTGCAGGCCTGAGAGCAACTAATGAACACAGACCTGTAGGAATGAATAACTTTCTGTCAACAAAAACATAAATTTATATCTAATGAACGAGTTACTCCAAATTTTAGCACCACGGTAGAAATCAGAGAAAAATAACGGTTCAATTGGAGCATAATAATCTGGAAGAGGTATGCAGGGAGAATAAGCAGATCTCCCACGAGCATGCACAGAAGAGATGAAATTGGCTTGTACCTGCATGAGCACCTTATTTGACAGGTCAAAGCAGGGTCACAATCAGTGCATTTAGCTTCAATGACGTCACCATCACATTTCTTCTTGACAAAATAAACATCTTAGGTCATTAAGGAAATTAAAGATTCCGAAGTTGAAAGATAAGAAAATAAATAAACGGGAAACTGATGAACTAATTTCAATTCCAGTCACACAAAGGATACTATGCTTCAAATGTACATATGGAGGTGGGGTTGTCAGACTTTCCATCTCCTCTTTCTTAATAGGGTCGATATTGAACTCTTGGTCAGCATACGGGAGAGGTAATCGCCGGAAGGTTTCCTGTAAATGAATCAATTCTCAACAAGAATACAGATTAAAGAACTGTTAACAAAAAAAACCATTGGACTGCAGAATTATAAAGAAATTTAATGATCTTTTGTTTTTTTTCCTTCAGTTCGTTTCCACAAAACAGATCATCCCAGATAAATACAATGCATAGATGGAATATCCGCAATAAAGAAAGTAGAAGTGTGAGAATGTAACAGATGGACCATGCCTAAGTCCAACCAAATCACATTTTACGAAGTTAATGCAATACAGAATCAAAATTGGAGAATTTCAGTGTATTCAACAATAGAGAAAATCAAATATATATATGAGAGCACCATCTGTTGTTCCCCTTTGTCAATAAATAACACGCTATGTTTTTTTGCCCAAATGTAAAAATAAAAGGGAACTGTTAACCACCTTAATGTCATTTGCAGGACCTGCACCCTGTTAGAAGTACATTTCACGTAATCAGCAAAAAGTAACAAGAAAGCAAGAACCAAAGCTTTGAGCGATAAGAAGTCAAGCGAATGCATTCAACTGTAATAAAATGTTTGAATGTTCTAGAAGTATTAATCATTTAAGGCAAACTGTTAAACAGAGAGAATATTTTGGCATGCAATATTCGAGGTATTTAGAGTTGGTGAATGTCCTTTCACAAACCAACTTATCAGATGAGGCCCTCCTTTGTTGTCAATACATTAACAGTTAAAAAACCTTAAGCATAGTGCAAAATCATCTAGCACATGTTTTCTAATAAGATGTTCAAATTTGATGCTATGAAATATGAACATATGCTTGATATGGTAAAAAATACTATCAGTACGTGAGCATAAGCTTATAGCTTGATGCTACCTGCATTATGATCTATATTTCATCAGCCAATATTGAACTATCAATCTATCATATCAACTCAGTATTAAATAAATAACCTGTACATATAGGTTATACATCTGCGCTTACCACGGTTTTAGTTGTAATTCAGTAATTCTGAGTGGTTATCTAAAAGCAAACTGTAGTTCTGAGTTGCTATTATCTAGGAGTAACTATCCTGATACTGGTTAAAAGCCAACAATACCCACTTTTCTGTGTTTTTGTAGGCACTGAAGTTACAAATTATATAAGAAACTAACAGCCAAGCACCAAATAAGGGAGATGAAGCAACAGCATCAACCTCAGTCGTTGATGGCCAAATACTCCAACTTATCATTACATTTGAAGGATCAACAGACTTAACCATTCTGTTTTCATGCAGCGAACATTGTGTACATGCAGGCATTACATGTTTCCGACGGTGCAAAGTTGTTCTCCTTTTGCAGTAAAAACATATCTGCACAGTTAACAAAAATGTGAGCTCATCATAACTACTGAGAACTAACAGATACTTCAATATAACTAAATATAAAATATCAATTTTAATTGGATGCACAAATAGGAAACTTTACATTAGTACCAAGTTGGTAACTACCAACAAACATATATGTAGTATATCATTATTTGCATTTGAGGAAAATGAAAAAAAGGTTAGATCCATGACTTGGTTTCAACAACTTACATGTCGAGGACAGATTCCATAACTTTTTCCAAAGCAAACCTTATGCAAGGGTACTTCACAGTGATGAACTGAACATTGCGTCCTTTCATCAGGCATGACACTCTTGGAGCAAATAAGGCACTCAACCTAAATCCAAATGATTTAAAAATTCCGTGTTTCAGTAAATCAGACTAGCTTATGCACTTTGTTTAAAAACAGGCTAGCTACATCCATAATATACATCCAAGCAATACTGTGTGAATACAATCTTTTGATATCAGTATCCTATATGCGGAAGCTTTCAAGTGGATCAGAATACTGTAGTAGTAAGTTCACTTGGCATCCATCCTTCTTTTCTTGACCAAGCTTTCACCTGTTCTTGTGATAACGAATAAAAGTCTGACTGAGTTTCCAAGCTGAAGATTCCATGTCCTAATCTACCTGATGTCTCCAATAACAAGATTTATATAGTCCAGCAACCAGAGCTACAGATAATGACTAAAAGCAAAGACAGTGCACTTCTGTTTAACCGAACTCTCAATATCCCCACCTTCTTCTGTCAGTTCAATCAGAGCTGGTGATCACGTACGCAGTAATTGTTTATGCAGGTTGTCAAATCAACGTTATCCAAAGAACATTCCAGGAATATATACATCAGAGTTTTCATGGGAGGCATCCATGTTCCGTACAAATATCAGCCTCTTCAAATAGTTCAGTTTCTTCAGGTTGTCTACAGATAAACACTCTGTTCCTGTAGGCACTTAGGTGCTGTCATTGAGTTCAAGATTTCGAGCCCCATCTCCTACCTCAACTAAGAAGAGGCATGGTTCCCTGTGCACTCTAGTTTCTTTTTCTTGAATTAGAGCTAAACTCTTCCATATGTTCTCTGCAGATATAACTTCACTTGCCCCTATCTGTCCACTCCATATGTTTATATGATATAGAACTCATATGTTCTTCGTTTCAGCTTTCCAATTTTGCAGTCCTCTGATTTTCCGGGTTTTGCCTTTTGGGTTAGCTCGTAAGTCCAGCGCCATCTTGGTACTTTATTCTAATACAAAATGACGCGCATGTAGGTGTGTGTTCGAGGAAAAAAAATAACTCGACTTAACATTTTCATCATGTTTCCAAAGAATTCCAGGTTCTTTATCTGTGTGCAACTGTTGGAAAACAGAGTCTGTGCCCTCAGTCCAATCGTCCTACAAAAGGGAAGTTTTTCCACTCATTTTCTAATGTGATGATGTCTCTAAATAGACATAATCCTTGTTTCACAGATTTGCACATCTTTGTTACGGTGCTTGTTTTCTCTCCAAATCTATGTGTGATAGCCAAATCCATCTAGTGTATCCATTTCTTCTCATTGTGGAGCTTATGAAGACAAAACGGAATGATAATAATAACCATATTGAAGTTCAATGTTCTTAGTTCCAAACAATCTTTTTTCTTTTTCTGCCTGTATCATGAGTTCCGTGCAACCAGACAATTACCCCCCGTTTATCAGTTCATCCTGTTTCCTCAAAAAATCTAATATTTTGGTTGTCAAATCCCTGCACGAGACAAGTCAGTAATTGATGCATATTGACAGTTGCCGCATTCAGTGTTGCAAACAATACTTCTGGCATGTGTTTTATTGGCTGGTCTGTATACAAAGAGATAAAAAAAGGTGTCAATAAGTTGAATATGCATATTTAAAATTATGCTACAAATGTTTTGATATGCGGATGCGTTGAGATCCAAAGGTTTCTGAAACATTTTAATAACCTACTTAATATATCTTCTGATGGATAGAATACTATTTTTTGTTCTAACAAAACATTTAATGCAGCAGTGTTAACTAGTAACGTAAGGTTGACAAGATTTATACTTCTGCAATAAGTAAATGCAAGCAGCATATTGTGTCTATGGAACAGAGTTTTTTTGCAGGACCTGATCCCCTCGAAGTGTAGTTCATAGTTTAGACTGTTTTTTTAGAGGGGTCCCCAGGAACTTTAGACAGAAAGTTAACAGGGAAAGTAACTGCTTCGAAATATAAGTAGACGAGGTACAATATTTTGTATGTTTAGCTACTAAATTACACCGTGCAAGTCCTTGTCGCCTAAAATATTGGCCCCACACGCGAGGAGGCTACTCATCGCTACCCACACCAACAACAGCAGCAAACAATATCTCATAGTATCTGTAAGCAAACGAAAGCATAGACATAAAAAGGCAAGTTAGACCCTGGTAAAATCAAAGGGAGTCTAGCCCAACAGGGAAGATCCGTGGCAAAAAAATGAAATAGCTCATGACAGGTGTATTTGTTATTAAGAAACACACAGAAGAGCGTACGAACACCATATCTCTGGAGCTTCAATTGATGTTTACTACTTTGTTTCCCATTCTAACTCTTGTGGACGGTGAGAAAAAGAAGAGGGGGGATTTCTTAGGCTTCCATTCATGTCCTAGGAAGATGACATCAACCAAGACTCGTTCCTACACACCAAATGCAACTCGTATTTACAGGAAATCAAGAACACAAAAGCATCTACTCGTGGCGCTCGTACACAAAATTGGACTCGCCAATTTGATAACAGAATCAAACCCAAGAACACTCGCCAAATATCAAAATTGGACACCACAATACGACAACCCAGTCTTCCGTAACAAAATCAAACGCACCAAATAGCAATAGTACGTCTGGAACTCTCATAGTCTCCAGGACAAAAATCAACCCAAGAACATTGCATGAAGCCCACAGATATTGTATTTACCTTAGGTCCGAACCGAGAGAATACAAATCGAGGAGCTAGAAAATCATTTCCCAACTGCCATTGCGGGCGGCGTACCGTACGTACCTTCCTTGGCGCGGCTTTCTGGAGGAAAGAGAGGACGCAGTCCTCCTCCGGGGCGCCTGACGCGGCCTTTGCTTTCCCCCACTCCTCCGCGCATTCCTGTACTGTCCGTCGCCTAGGCGCCGCGGCGGGCTTGCGCCGTATCCGCGAGGCCGAGGCCGCCGCCGAGGGGAGAAGACGGACGCGGGTGCGGAGCCGGATGGGTACAAGGCGGCGGGGATCCGTTCCGCCCGGAGAATCCTCCGCAGTTGTCGTAGACGGTGGCGGGGGAGGGGGCTGACGATCACCACCGCGCGGTGGGCCGAGGCGGGCGGAGCGGCGGGCGGACGCCGAGGATCGGGAGTGGGAGGCCGGCGCGGGGGCGGGAGGCCCCGCCATTGGTGCGGAGACCGCGATCGACAGAACCAAGGTTAGGGTTTCGTGCGGCGCGCGGCGCGGGGTTGGAGAATTTGGGAGGCTGCGGGGTGGAGAGGAGCGGAGTTGAGGAGAGGGGGAAAGGCGGGAAGAAGAAGGGGGGCAACTGCGGCTGCGGTTTTGGTTGGTTACTGGCGGAGTGGGGGTCGTGACTCGTGAGGCCTCTCCTGGCTCGAACCGGGCCGCGGAACCGCACCGCAGTTTTTTTTTTTTTTTGAGAGACTACATATATTTCATTAATCGAAAATTAAGTAGCAGTAAGTAACATGTGTGGAGTTCAGTCTTAGAGCATGTCTAGTAGTACCCCTAAACCCTCAAATTCTTATAGCAGTTTTAAGGATTGAGAATAGCCTTTTTTGTGCACTTTTACGGGTTGAAAAACAGGGGCAAAGACTAGAACCCTCAAACCCAACCCTTATAACGGAATAGGTTCTAGTCTTTGCCTCAACCCCAACCTCTAAAACTGTCATATGACATATCACAGTTTTCATCACATATCATCATTTCACATATCACAAATATCATCACATTTCACATAAAACAATAATCATTCTAGTTATTATTACAACACCAAATAGTACATTGAAGCACATAAAACAATAATCATTCAAATTATTACAACAATGTTGGAGCATACAACAATAAATGTTTGAATCAAATAGAACAAAGGTAGATCATGCGCCACGGCGCTGCCCATCCAACTGCCACTGGTGCTCTACTAGATCATCACGGAGCCGACCATGAGTGGCTGCATCTTCAATGTCACGATGTGCTTGAAGAAATGCTTGTACACGAGAAGGGTTTCTTTCCGGTTGCACATGTGTGCCAACATTGTCATATAAACAAGGCAAGTTTAACCCCCTCTCATCCTCTAGAATCATGTTGTGTAGAATCACACAACACTTCATGATGTCCACCAAGGTTTTCTTGTCCCAAAATCGAGCCGGACCCCGAACTATGGTAAACCTTGCTTGCAAGACACCGAAAGCTCTCTCAATATCCTTGCGGGCTGCCTCTTGTGCCCTTGTGAAATGAGCCTCTTTTTTGGTTAAGGGCACCCCATTTTTCTCCTTGATGGACTTCACAAGAGTTACCCATTCGGGATAAATGCCATCGGTGAGATAGTACCCCATTGAGTACTCATTGTCCATGACTTTGTAGTTGCAAGTTGGAGCATCCCCGGTTATTAATCTTTTGAACAAAGGAGATCTATTGAGCACGTTGATATCATTGAGTGTTCCGGACAACCCAAAATATGCATGCCAAATCCATGTGTCCTCCGATGCCACGGCCTCAAGCACAATGGTAGCATCACGGCTTTTGCCGCAATACATGTCGTGCCATGCCTTTGGGCAATTCTTCCATGTCCAATGCATGCAATCAATGCTACCTAGCATCCCCGGCCATCCCCTTTTTTCATTGGTTTCCATCAACCTTTTTGTATCTTCCTCGTTTGGTGCTCGAAGGTACTTCTCCCCATACAACCAGATGACCAACTTAGCAAATCTACGGACGGACTCCGTGGTTGTATCTTGCCCAATGCGAAGATACTCGTCTCTGTAGTCCGCAGGTACGCCATAGGCGAGTACCCGCATTGCCACCGATATCTTTTGGTATGCACTAAACCCCATGATACCGGCGGCGGATCTACGACGCTTGAAATATGGAGAGGCCGCCTCACATTCGGTGACAAGCTTCACAAATAGACTACGACGCATTCGGTACCTTCTGCGGAAGAGGCGAGGAGGGTATGTAGGTACCTCGTGGAAGTAGTCTTCCATCAAATGGTCGTGTCCTAGGGCGCGGTTCCGGTAGATGGTGACTCGCCCCATCTTCGACCCTCTCCTCTGATCCATCAGCTTCGCCCGGTCTTCAAACGAGTGCACGTCGATGAGGAGGCTCATCATCTCGACGTCGTCGTCTTGCAACAACTCGTCAAGGTCGGAATCGTCGGATGTCGACCAATCCGATGACTCCGACATCGAGGCGACCTCGGGCGGGCGGGGCGAGACGGGGCCGACCTCTGGCGGGCGGAGGCGAGCTCGGGCGGGCGGAGGCGACCTCGGGAGGGCGAAGGCGAGGATGGGCGGGCGGAGGCGAGCTCGGGCGGGGCGGAGGCGAGCTCGGGCGAGGCCGGGGCGAGGAGGGGCCGAGGACGGCGGGGCGGCGGAGACGGCCGGGGCGACCTCGGATCCGGCGCGGGGGGAGCGGGGGAAGCGGCGGCGAGCGGCGGGGAGCGGCGGATCCGGGCGGGCAGAGGCCGGGGAGGCTCGGGCGGGCCGCCCGCGGGGCCGACGAGGTGGCGGCGCGCCGGATTCCGGCCGGCGGCGCGGGGAGGGAGGGTTTGCGGGGAGGGGAAGACGCTGAAGTTTCCTCCCGCGCACGGACGCGGTCGAGTGCGGGGCGGAGACAGTTTCCCCTCCAAACTGTGTTTCTACAGGTTGGAAGGAGGTTTGAGGGTTCACCCTCTAAATTTTTTTGAGGGTTTGAGGGTTAAGGGGTTCTATTCTACATGATTTTTCGCACTCAAACTGTAAAAAAGCTGTTATTTATACAGATTTGGGGGTTTGAGGGCTCTACTAGAGATGCTCTTAGAGACGCAGACGCTGCTCCTTCTCTAAGCGTTCATCTTCTTCTTCACAAAATGAACGATATCTATTTACGTAGAGCGTAATTGCTGAATAACCAAAGATATTTGAATCGCCATAAAAGGCTCATACTGTAAAACAATATCACTCATGAGTTCTCTTTTGTGTAGTCAATGATGAGGGTATATGAATTGTAAACCTTTTACCGTATTCATTGAGATGTTACAACAAAATAAAAATGCTACCCAATGAAGAAAGCGGAGACGACATGCATACTTAACGAACTAGCGTTATCAGATGCAGTAAAAAAAACTAGCATTATGAGATGATTATCTCTGAGAATCCAATGGTTTTTCTATTCGCAGAGCGTTCTGGTTTTAAGGTTACACCCAAATGCTTTGTTTGTCGTCCGATTTATATCTTGTGACGCTTGTGTGTTTCTGCACGACGTTCTCCCTCATCTCTCACAAGACGCGACTTTCTCTACCCCACATCTTCCCCTCTCTCTCTATCTCTCTACGTCGACGATTGCCTCCCTCTCTCTACGTTGTGTGCCCCGTGACGTGGTTGGGCGATTACTTTGATTTCTAGACTTCATCCGGAAGGCAACGTCCCAGAAAACCGGGATTGCTTAGAAGGAACTAGCCAACATGGCTCAGTCTAATGAAGTAAAAGGATCTGGTGATGATAGACATGGAGAATGGGAAGAGCACTAAGGAAAGGTTGGACATGGAGATGAAGCACTTAGTGGAGATGTGATTCCATGAGGTAATCTGAACTTGCATAAAGGTGATCAATTCATACTTATTGATTCAAAGAAGGCTAGCAAAGGGGCAGATGACAATGATGATCATACTAAGAAGAGAAAAATGCAGAGGTCGTAAGATTCTATCTTAGAAAACTCAAACTTATTATCAGTTGGCTCTTGCGGAGAGTTCTGTCTGGAGCAATGAATCTCCTAAGTTTGAACTTTCCGGGTTCCGAGCACCCCGAGACAGTTCAAGAAATATTCAACTTGGTTCAATTGCACCACCCGGTTTTGGTCTTTCTCCCAGAAACCAAACCGTCGGCTATGAGAGAGTGCAAAATTTGAGATTTTGTTTCGATTTTAAGCATGCTTTTTTGTGTCAAATGCAAGGGGATTAAGTGATGGTATTGTCCTGATTTGGAATGACGATTCGGTGGTTAACCTCAAGTCGTCCAGTCGATCGCATATTGATGTTCTTGTACAAAATGATGGAACATGTGTTAGGGAGTGGCACCCATGTGTTTCTATGGTGAGACGATGGTCATTGAAAGAAGGAGAGGGAGCTCGGACTGCATTTTTTCCGAGGAGAGTTCAATAATCCCTGGATTTGTGTGGGAGACTTTAATGAGGTACTTGATGAAAATGAGTAAATTGGAGAAAACCACAAGGGAAGATTGGGTGCTAGAGGGATCTAGAAAAAATGGTTCGATTTTGTCGGCTTATAAACTTGGGCTACGTTGGACTCCAGTATACATGGGGTAATCGACAACAAGGAAGCAAAATCATCAAAGTCATATTAGACAGGGGGTTGGGGGATGATGCCTTTTTGAAATTATTTGATAACATAATAGTGAAATATGTGTAGACGACAGAGTCAGATCACTGTGCTTTGGTGGCCAGTTTCGTTAACGTGGAAGTAAGGTTATTTGGGGAGGAAAGAAATTAACATTTTCGATTTAAAAATGCATGGACGTGTCATGAGAGATATATTGATGTCGTCGAGACAGCATGGGTCCTTGTAGGGGATTATTTATCAGGCCTACATGTAACTCTCGAAGGGGTATGAAATAAATTGCGAAGCTAGAGTAATAAGGACTTTTGTTATGTCCGGGAGCAAGAAAGGTAATGATGTCACCACTTAAACATCTTTATTCAGACTCACTATGGTCAGGCCCGATCTCAGATGAGAATACTTCAATGAGGATAATCTTCGAACATGCATCGCTTTTAGTTGCTTGTGCCTTCATAACACTTCAGACATTAGTATCTGTGTGTGACGTAAAAGGCGCTTTGTGTGAACGAGCCTCACTATATAGCAAAATATGCTTCTGATTTCCCCTTTCCAACAAAAAAATGTTCATTATTAGTCATCTATAACGAAGAGGGCGCAACAAAGCATGTTGTTTCCTTCTAGTATGTCACCTCAAGTCCACCTTGATCTTTATCTTCCCGTTAACTAAATAAAACCTTTAAACATTTTTATTCTATTGCCAAAGAGTTCTAGCAGGAAAAAAGTACACCTCTTAATAACACTCGTTGGCATAGTAAAAACATACATCATATAGCTAGGAACATTACCTGAAAAGATTCGATCAGAATAAGTCTAGTCCCAATAGAAATAAGGTTTTGTTTCCAACTAGAGTTCTTTTTATCAATCTTAACCTCAACAACAACAAATTTCCAATAACCGTTAGCTAATCTTGTATAATGCATGTGGACCCTCGATATCTAGAAGGGAACTCTTATTTTCTACAAGTGAAAATATGTGCATACATGTCCTGTTGTCGTAAGCGGCACCAAAAAAGGAAACCTCACTCTTAAAATTAGTTTTCAGGTCATTGAGTTGTTAAAAAATACACAGAACAAATTTAAGTTTTGTTGCACTTTCTAGATCATCCACAAATATGAAGACGGTAACAACAACATACTAGATGATGACTAGCACATCATCCAAAAAATTGGAACTAGGCCTTTAATTAAACCACTTCATTGTGTTCTTCTAATAAGAAAAGCTAAGACATCAATAGCCATATTATATAATAAATAGGAGAAATAATTTTCTAGCCTAAGGCTATTCCTATATTGAAAATAAGGCCATAGTTTAACATTAATCATCATGCATCATTTCCCATTGTTGACTATTGCCTTTGTCCATTGAGTAAACTGTTCACGTAACCATTTCATATGGAAAACAAAAAACATAAGATCCCAATACTTTTATCTATGCTTTGAAAGAGAACTTAGTAATCCATGCAATTGGTTCTGTTGTTTAGAGCTTTGATAAATATTTTTAAATGACATTGAGCAGACAGATTGATATGTATCTCGCGTGCATGAAAATTCGTTTTACAACGCGCAGACGGTCCAAAACGATTCATGCCAGGGAGTAAACGGGAAGACGGTCCTTCTTTTTAATTTCCGTTAATTTTTTTGTTGGATTTAATTAGGACATGTACAATGGTTATTTCATAGTTTTGCCAGGCATAGGATGATCACTGAGTGGAGGAGAGATAAATGAAAAAAATTGTCTTCTCTTAGTTAAGAAATGATTTCTTAGCAATAATATCTCAACACATATTTAGACATATCTCGCTGTTGTAGATACGACTAAGAAATAACCCGTTATACATGTTCTATCAGGGCATGTACAATGGGGTGACGTCAAGTTTCTCTTAGATATGCCACTTTAGATTTTTTATTAGTTGGACGAGAGAGAATGAAGAAGTATAGGGTTGTCTTCCCTTACGTAAAGGTTGATCTCTTAAAAAATAGAGAAGGCTATTTTCTCCATTGTACCATATGTCGTCCCTTATTAAAACAACTAGAAGTACACCCGCGCGTTGCAGTGAAAATCCCTTTAGAAACTATATTGCTTAAATAAAAGGGTATAAAAAGTATGATCCATTAAATTTTCTAAACAAATGTGCAAAATTCAATTTGCATAGTCGAGATAATAAATTTATTCAACATGGAATATCTGTGTATTAAAAATTATTAGTGTGGACAATAAAATGATTAAAAGAAGGATGATGTGGAGTTTGGATGTAGAGATTAATAAATATATTTATGGAGATGATATGGACAATTGATTGGCTAAGAGAATGGATGATGCGGATAGTTTGCATGTTGGGATAGAAAAATCATAAACACATCTTAGTGGGTCTTTCTCTTATAAGAGATATAGATGTCACACTAAAATTTAATTAATTCGTATTAATTGTTAGAGATGATAATAAGAGATAACGTATTGTAGACTGATATTTATTGCCTTCTCCATATGACGTGGAGGGTAAGAACAAATCCGCCTTCTTTACCATTGTACTTGTACATGTCTTCATATCTAAGCTACATGGCATGTCTAAGATAAAACTGTCGGATTTCATTGATGTAATGGAATGGAACATGGGAATGATCGATCTCGGTATCTTTTAAGACATATTATCTTTCTACATCGGCTATGCGACCCTGCATCCCTTTTGAGATATTTTCACCATCCTACTACCTGCTAAGCTAGTTTAGCCTAGCTACGAGTAATGAGCCCTTTCCTTTTCAATTTCTACTATAAACTTAACACACTGAATTATTCAAATCAAACGTCCAGCTCGAATTGGAACATGGGAGCGGCGTACGCGCCCAAATCCCCCAACAAGAACGTGTCCACCTCTGCGTAGCCAACGCCGCCATCGTGGTCCTCACACCCGAAGTACGTCTGCACGTCGTCCGGGAAGCTGCACCGCACCGATGAAGCACCAGTGCTATATTCAGGCTGCGGCTGCTGCTGGCTCAGCTCCAGCGGCGCCGGAGGCGAAGGAGAACATGGAGACGAAGGCCGTGAGCCGGTGCTGCTCTCGGAGGCCGCGGCCCGCTCAATCATCTCCTTCAACCCAGGCGACTGCAGCATTTGATCGTCGTCATGGAGGGCGGCGACGGCCATGACTCCGTCGAGATCGACGGTGGGGTGCGGGGTCATGTCGATGGGAAGTTGGCCTCGACCGTCGGCGTCGCCGGCGCGGCAGAGGTGGTGCCACTTGATGTAGCGGCTGACGTCGAAGTTGGTGACAGCGTTGAGACCGCGGTGCTCGATCGCGGCCATGTCGTACGCCATGGCTGCCTCCTCCTGCGTTGCTGCCAGTTCCACGCGCAAAAATAAGGTCGTCATTTGTCAGTGTTACAAATAAAAAACATGGTTTTTTCACAACGAAATCGCTACGAAATCCTGGATAACTCCAGATTTCTTCCGGCATTGCCAGAACGGCACGGTAGATCCTAGTTTCCGGGCAAATAACAACAGTCTGTGAGGTTCCCAACGGGGAGGCATCGATGGAGAGGGATTTGGCTGGAACGTTTTGGGTAGGGGGATCAGACGTGTGTGTGGCGTGGCAAGCACATCTCTCTTGTCGCTTACTTTTGATCGTTGCCTGCGAGGATAGTGTGCTGATCGAGCTCGTGGTTGAGGATCCTCGAGCTCCACTACTCCACGTGGGAAGTTGGTGCTGCTCTCTCGTCCTGTTTATTTTTAAGCAACCACGTAATAGAAAATCAAAGTTATACGAATAAATACACGGACCGGAAGAAATAGATGTCCCAAAAACTTTGAAGATGGGACTAAGGGATAGAAAAATACAAGACAGTCCCTAAGGTTATCCGCATGCATCGAATCTAGTGGTCGTCGCCCAACTAAAGCGTCGCTGAGGCGCACGCCGGAAGAGACGACGAGCAACCATCGTCAACAAGGCTTTATGAGCAGACCGCTACAAGCAGCAATGCACATGTCGATGTGACACGTCGGACAGGGGCGTCCTCGTGCTGTGTTGGACCCAGATCCGCTGCATCCCAATGACAGAGTCGAGGAAGAACGATATGTCCACCACCTTTGGACTAACATTCTCGTTCCATAGCATCGACCTCGCTCTGCCCAGAAGCGCTGCCGTGAATAACGCAAAACGGCAGCGACACACTGAGAAACTAATCTCACGAGATAAAATGATGACATGACCAAGCCACCCGTTCTATGACGCCGTTGATTAAACCACCGTCGAAATGGGGAGAAAGCGGGGACAAATTATTCCGACGCAGCGCCGTCCCTGCCACCGATGCAACACCCCGAAAATGTAAGTCAACCCTACTAACTCGCCAAAATCCAAGGTCCCCACCCTGTTGTCGCCGAACAGTGGACGGAGGAGGCAGTGACCTGCGGGCTGCGGCCTTGCTGGCCAGGAGAGACGACCGATGCTAGTAAGTTGCAAAGGTGAGATCAAAAGAATGCAGATCCCAAGTTCCCAACACCAAAAAAAAAAAAACACATGAATGCATGACATGACATATGAAGCCATCTACCGAAGAAGCAATCTTATTGTTGGGGCATCAAATCAGTTTGAAAGTAGTGCTGTACCACGGCACCAGTTTTTGGCAGCCACCGGAAATTAAACGCCTGTTGGTTGGGAATTTATCCGGCTGCCTTGGCGATTTATGGATGCTCAAATGTAGTTCAATGAAATTTTTATGATAGCGATGTAGTTAGATCGATGATGTAAGTGCAGATGCGTTGTCACTTGGTGTTACGTACACTTGATGATCGGGAAGGTTTCCGTCCTAATCAGTAATCACTACACTTTATTGGGCTGTCTCTGCCAAATCCATCTGCTTTACCATTTCGCATGGGCCCACCAGTATAGCACTCCAGGACATACTTAAATGAGTTCCTTTTCTTGTGATACATCTTATCCGCAGAAGATTTTGGATTTGGCCTTTACTCGATTCAAAAACTTGTAACTGAGTGGGTAGTGCTCCACGCTCCTACATATGTTCAGGAAAGATAGTCTTGCTCTTTCTTCCAAAATAAACATGTTTATGGGATATGATTCAAATTTTGGTTATGGTTTTAAAATATATTAGTTTGAACATGGTGAAGAAAAATGTTTGATTTCGAACTCGGTGACATTCTTGCACAAATTAGTCAGCTGTTCTTTCATTCCTTGCTTTAGTGTATAATGACGCCCGTAAAACTTCTAGAATGAGCGCAAAGTGTTTCTACAAAAAAAATAGAATGAGTGCAAAGAGCATCCCTGGTTCTTTACTTTCCTCGCGGCTCACAAGAGAAATGACACCAATCTATATAATAACGACACAAACACCTACCTTTTGGTACCGCGTGATGACTCGGGTAAGGAGGAATATATCCCTGAACAACACATCAGTTTACTCGATAATTCCTAGTATCATATTCCTTGCATCCATAGAAGTTGTGTAATAAGAAAGGATCAGTAACTTACCATAAGTACCTAGATAGAGATACTTATTGCCAAACACACGCCCAATCCTAGCTTCCCATTTGCCGTTGTGATGATGCCTGAAGAAAACCACATCTGAATTTGAATGACATACACAGGAGTGGGAAGTGTTGGAAAATCCTCCTGAATTTTATGTTGGCTTTGGCTGTGAACGACGTAGCTTAACTTAAATATTATAAATAAAGCTTGCTAGAGTTTCTAAAAATGAAGTGTTGGTTTTACAGTTTTTCTTTCAAGAATCTGAAAATGTTCAGCAGAAATCTGGAGCGTGCAGTCTAGATCAGATCAGGATCGACTAACCTTGCGACACCTCTGAACTTGGACACCCCTCTTGAGAACCCAGTGCTTGTCCTGCGTAAAAAAAATATATATAAACTTTTGCGGCGTGACATTTGCCAGGCCGTCTGATCACGGACAGAACCACTTGTCAAAATTTGGAGTTATTTGTGTACCTCCGGAGAGATCCGATGTACTCTTCCCTGGACTGCTCCTCCATTTCTTTCAAATCTTGGTCATAGTTAGACAGCTGCAAAAGGTTGCGATGAATCAAGTAAGCTAAAAAAAAGTCTTTGAGAGCACTATCCGTAAGCCCGTGGAATTATTTACTTGATTGTCAGAAATACACGTTACATTTTGAAACGGAGAGGGCACTTTATTTTGTCAAGCAAACTTTAACAAACTTGTTTTCTCAAACAGAAAAAAAAAACTTAACAAAAAGTGAGGGAAGCTGCACATTCTTGGCTAGCACTATGACTATAGCGGTATACGTACGTGTGTTGAAAAAGTCCTAGGCATTTTCTCAAAAATAAAAAATCCTAGGCATGGCCAACATTCTGCTAGTTCTAGGCACGGCGCCGCATGAATGAATGTGATAAGGACTACAAATTTGGATGGGTACCGGGAAGTTGAGGATGGTGTTGTCGCGTCCCCAGTACTTCAATGCCGCCAGGTCGTAGGCGCGCGCCGCCGCTTCCTCGCCGCCGTACGCGCCTGCAACATTGTAAGCGACTCAGCAGCCAATCAATCCTTCTCATCGATCTGAACCACGCCGGTACCACGATGCTAGCAACCGGTGGGGTGAGACTTGAGAGCGAGAGGGAGCTCACCGAGGTAAATTTGCCTCCCCTTCTTCTTCCTCTGCGTCTCGCTCCAGGTGTTCTTGTCCCACAGGTGCGCCTCGAACCGCCCCGTCCACCGGTGCCGTGTGACGCCGCGGTACACGGAGGTGCGCTGGGAGGGGCACTCCCGCCGCGGCACGCTCTTCCGCGTCCGCTTCGGCTTCAGCCTGGCGGTGGCGTCTCCGGCGCTAGAAGCGCTGACGCCGCTCTTTCGTTGCTTGGCCATTGCAGGGGAGGGAGAGAGAGAGGGTGTCGTGGTCGTGTTAGTGAGTGAGAGAAGTCAGAGAACGACTACTGGCTAGCTAGCTAATGAAACCGAGTAAGCTGGCCAAAGATGGATGGAAGTAAGAGAGATTTAGTTGGAGAGGGACAGAGCGCGGGCGGCAAGCAAAATTAGTTGGATCCGAGGTTAATGCGAGGCGGGCGTGCCAAATGGGGCTGGGAAGAGAATTAAGAGAGTGGTTTTGAGGGAGGAGGACGGCTGGGCTGAGTTTCTCTCTCCGGATTTAACTCTGTCTAGTCACTGCGCGCGAAGTCATGGACGCGTGGTGGCGTTGCCGACGCTGCCGGGCCCCAAAATTCCATTGCTTTGCTAGTGAGGTGTGGCGTCCTCTCGGGCTCTCGGCTGCTACGTATGGGTATGGCCCCGTGTGGTTGAATCTGTGCTCAAGCTTTTCTTAAAGAAAAATACTGTAGTATGTTCTTGAGCACTCCGCTCGCTACGAGAATATAGTATAAGACGTATGCGGTCTCGACGCGTGGACCATGGAAGTCATGAAAATCAGTGATGTGAAAGAGAGATTTTTTTTAATAAAGTACAAACCTGACCTTGTATGATTAAGATGCACACAACCGTTAATACATGAGGAAAAAAATAAAGAAATAAAAGTGTCGATCCGAAGACTACGCCGTGATCCATGTCGGATACAAATATATTTTTTCACTTGCTTTGACAGTGTACAGACCTACTACGTAAACCGGTTGTTTTTCTTCATACGCTAAAGAGACAATCACGAACGGAGCAAATGTGTACACCCGTAAATTATATGTGAAGGAGTAAAAAATTTACCATCAAAAACCAAATCAGTCAACATAGCCAACGCGACCAAATAAAAGATAAACGCTCCCACCCGAACAAGAATTCTAAACTTGTGATTTCTAGCTGGCAAAAACATTTACAACATTACTTGACGACGACAAGTTAGAAGTCATTTAAATGACTGACCATATAGAACATACAAACTTACAGAAAAAATAAGTGTTTAACTGTCTTGTCATGGGACAAAATCCGCTTTGTAAATTATCATGACAAATTCACTTGGCTTGATTTTCCATGGTCAAGATTACAGGTTTGTAAAGGTACCACGAGGGATAGAATTAAAACTTGAAAATCGCGAGCTAAACGAGTAGCTCGTGACATGGCTCGACTCGACTCGAACTCGGTGTCCAACGAGTCGAGCCTAGTTTTAGATTTGAGCTCAGTTGTTGACCAAGCTAAACGAGTTGAGTTACGAGTTACTCGTTTAGCCAGTGACTCGTTCAAATACAAAGTTTGGAATTTTTCATATAGTACTGTCAAATTGCTAACATTTTTTATACCGTTATTAGAGTATATCTGCTATCTTTTAGCATTAATCGACCCTATGAGTTGAGATGTGTAATTGTAGAAGGATTATAACAAAATTAAATCATATCTACTCCTAATTAAGCACTTAGAATTAGTTAAACGAGCTAAATGAGCTACTCGCGAGTTTACCGAGTTGAACCAAGTTTCATATCTGAACTCGTTCTATTAAACGAGTCGAACCGGGCTAACTCGTTGTTTCAACGAGCTCGAACGAGTCGAGCCGAGATGGCGGCTCGAATTCCAGCCCTAGGTACCACGTGAAAAATCTAGTTTTTTCGTCTCGGCTCGAATTCCAGCCCTAGGTACCACATGAAAAATCTAGTTTTTTGTTGTATCTTTATTCTCATATCTTTTTATTAGTATCGACTATCACAACTATATGAGTGAGTATTCTATATGTAGAATCTACTAAGGGATTTACCATTTCCATGTAGGTTCCAACGAAATCTATTAGACCCTTGCGACAATTGAACCATTGATAACAACCCAATAAGAGTGATTCATGCGACAAGTCTGGTCTCATCAAATCTCGACAGAATGACACAATGGGTGGTGATGTCTGCAAAACCGTCACAAGTATTGCACTCTTGTGTCGGAAAATATTCTATATAATCCTATGTTGGTCCTAGAGATTGGGATTACCTAGCCATTTCTCCTCTCGGAATCTGATTTCGATCCATCCTTGATACTAAAGGATCCAAAATGGAAGAAATGCTTATTCGTCACCATTAGACTAGAATAGAAGTGTGAATCTTTAGATTTCCAAAACACCTGGAACAACGCCTTTACAGTTTCTTCTCATAAGAGTTTGCCAAACTCCATCCCCGGTAAGAAGCTCAAAAGGTCAATTACCAAGAAGGGCTAAATTCTTGGCTGCTAGGTCATGAATTCACAGCCCCCCCCCCCCCCCCCCCCGCTCCTTTGAACGACAAACCACATCCCATCAACCCAAATAGTATTTCATTTTACACCGTCTTCTTTCCAAAAGATTCTTGATCGAAAGTCATCCAATCTATTCAGAACTCCTTTTGGCAGCTGGAAGAATTATATCATATGCAGTATCATGTTATTAGCACTAAATTAATGAGAACCAATCATCCGATGACAGAAAGTGATGACCCACAATGTAGGGGATCTATCGTAGTACTTTCGATAAATAAGAGTGTCGAACCCAACGAGGAGCAGAAGGTGTTGGCTGGTAGAGTCGCGCAAGGTTTCACTGCAAACACTAACAGAAGGATTTTTATGGGTTTTTATAGTAACAAATAAATAAAGTGCGAGTAAATAAAAGAGAGCAATAATTATTTCAGGAAGCGGCCCAATCCTTTTTAGTACAAAGGACAAGCCGGTGATTCTACTTATATTGGCTAAACGCTCCTAAGGACACATGGGATTTATGTCAAGTCACTTTCGCTTCAATCTGCTGCTTAATGTTTAATGTTTTGCTAAGTGTTGTGTGGGTGAACCTATGCTAATGAACCGCCCTTACTTGGACTAGAACACACTTGTGATTACACTTCCCTACAATCATCCGCAATTGCAAGGAAGTATTTAAGAATTAACTAACCACAGACTTAAACTCTGAGATCCTACACTTCCTCATGCACTAGTTTACCGGCGGGGGTTTAGGTTTCTGTCAGTCCCGCAACCAGCTCACAAGCAAACTAAATACACGATGCATTCCCCTAGGCCCATAAAGGTGAAGTGTCATGTAGTTGACGTTCACACAACACCACTAGAATAATAGCACCACAACTTAAATATCAAACCATTAAATACTACTCAGCATAATCCGCTACTTGCAACAAGACTTCCCCATGTCCTCAAGAACTAAACGAACTACTCACAAGACATCATATGGATCATAATCAGGGGTGATGGATGAATGATGAACAATCTGGTCATAAAAGTATTTCACCGATAAAACTCAATAGCATCAACTACACAGGCAATCAACACCGAATAAGTGATCCCAATGAACTACAACAAGTATAACCCTAGATGCAACAGCGGAACGGAGTGGAGCTGTGGGGATGATGGTGTTGTTGGTGAGGATGATGTTGATGATGATCCCGATGAAGCCCGTGACGATGATGACGACGATGGAGACGATCTCCCCTCTCCGGGAAGGAATTTCCTCGGCAGTTTTCTCCCTGCCGGAGAGTTTTTTCTCTCTCTATGGTTTCCGCCCCCGTGGCGGCGGCAGAATACTTCTTCGAAGCAACCCCCGATGTTTTTAGGTCAATAGGGAGATATACGCCAAAGGGGGAAGCCGGAGGCGACCCAGGGCCACCAGGTGGGCCCCAGGCGCGGCCCAGGGGGGCCGCGGCCAGGTGCCACCTGGTGCCCTGGTGGCTCCCCTCCGGTCGCCCTTTTGGCTTCTTCCGTCATCTTGTAAAATAATGATCTCTGAATTTTTCTGGAATTTTTGGCGATGTAGAGGTACAGTATCTTGACGGTGCCTTTTCTAGCTGATTCCGGGCTCCGGCAGTAAAATCACCAACAATCATAAAACATGCAAAATAAGATAAAATAACATAAGTATTGCACTCTAATATGAAATATATCCCTGAATAACAGCAAATTATGATATAAAATAGTGATGCAAAATGGCCGTATAAGAAAGCAATTTTACTTTTGTCTAATGACAGAAAGAAATTTTGCTTTCAAACTGCATAACCTTTTCTCAAGACGCTCTTCAACATGTTTCCATTTTAAATGTAAAAGTCTTTGATAATTGATTGGAATGCCCAAATATATGATTGGGAACTGACTGCTCACAACCAAATATTTTAGTATATTGAGCGGGAACGTCTTGGGATTCCCCTAAACAAAACAATTCACTCTTATGCAAATTATTTTTAATCCCTGATAACTGCTCAAATGCTAAAAAATATTAATTTTAGGTTCTCAGGCTTTTCAATATCATGATCCATAAAAATAATTGTGACATCTGCATAATGAACTCTTCACATATATTTCCAGTCATCATTACATTTATTTTTAATAAATTTTCTTCAGATTTTTTTCCAAAAGGACGAGCATGCCAAGAATGTCATTCTCGAGCATAGATCCTTGCTAGACGTAGCGAAAACTAACATCAAAACTTGATGGTTTGTAGATGCTATGGATGGATGCCTCGCGGCATTAGATGACCGACATGAACAAGCTTGTGATGTGGTGTCGACGATACGGTCCGTTGCTCAAAGCTTATTTCTATTAATAATCCTCATAGGGGAAGCTCTTAGCAAGATGATACAAGAATACGAAGAGTTTGAGGCGTTTACGATACATAACTGTTCAGCTTTGCTTCATGCATAGGCCCGAGTAGTCCATGAGGTACTTTATGATTTAGCCTGGGCACGAGCCCACTGCTCGTTTTTCACTGAGAACTCCATTGAAGACCAGTCTGTGACGTCCTTGCATGGATTCGGTGGAACTTCCTGCATCGAGGTAGAGGCTTGTGGGGACTCATTAGGTTCCCCATCACCATCGTGAACCGGAATTGGTTCGGTGTGCTTAGGCACAAACTTAAGGAGTCAGAACACCTTCTTTGGATGCTTGGGCCCAACACAACATTTCTTGCACACCTTGTCGCGACGCTTGTGGATCCTCTCACGCACGCCCAGGCATTGCTCGTTGGTGTGAACTGCACGATAGCCCTACTTGGAGGATGACATGAAGGTAGGGTCCTCCTCCTCATGACGTAGGAGGTAGTAGTTGTACGAATTGTGTCGTACACGGGGCCCATGCCCCCAACACAGATCATGGAGGCCATCTTACATTAGAATCTTCTGGCAGTCCCTGGATCATAGGCCATGCATGTGATCCACACCTTTCGCAAGGCAAAAATTCAGGTTGTCTGCAATCCATTGTACTGCGGTTTGCCTTTTGTCCGTGTCGATGACACGGCTCATCCCGGTGTGCACTACAATTCTTTGCCAGGTGTTGGAAATTTAGGCTGTGCCAAGTGCACTGACCATTCATGAAGTTGTTGTAGATGTTTGCCTCCCTGTTCAGAGCGGTGCAGATGATCTCCGGTGGCATGGGAGTTGCCTGTGATTCCTCCCTAGGTCATGCCAGCTTCGGGTAACGAAGATGAGGCTCACCTTCGGTATCGGCGATGAAGTCCAAAGTCCTGAATCGGAGAATCTGGCCTAGAGCAAAGATGAACATGTTGGCGTCTTCATCGTTTAAATTGACAAAGACGAGGTGGCCGAGGACAAAGTCGATGTCGCTGGCTGAGATTGGTCCTTTCATGATCGGAGCTCCATCAGTTTCTTGCCCCGTAGTAGGCGCCACATGTCGACATGTTTTAGTGGGGTAGCCATAAGGATCGTTATCGATGTTGTAGTGAAAGTGTGGTGGAATGGCAACAATGGAAGTGTCCTGGTACAAGATAGACACGAGATATTTTACTCAGATTCAGTCCACCTGTGAAGAGGTAAAGATCTACTCCTGCTTTGTGTATTGCATTTTGCGTAACTTGGCTACTCGACCCTTGGCGGAGTCGACATCTCCTAGCCGAGTCACAGACTCCAGGAAGTCTAGTTTGGCCTCTCCGCTCTTGTTGTGGGTTTACTGGGCTTCTTGATCTTTCACGGTTTGACTTGGTCATCGACTAGGTCTGGTGGGTCTACCTGGTATTTGTCCTGCTGTGATGTTTGATATTTTTTATTGGAGAGCCACTAATTCTCAGTCGATTGAGAACTTAATTCTCAATCAAAGATAGGGTCACCTAATTTCAATTGTTACTCATGTGCAAACCACCTGAAACTGTGGAAATATCAGTTGCAACTCATTGCAACCCATATGCAACCCATGTGAAACTAGAAAAAAATTAAATTGCAACCCACTTGCAACCAAAAAAAAGTCAGTTGCAACCTATGTGCACCCATGTGTAACTAAGGAAAATCTCAGCTGCAACCCATGTGTAACTGGAAAAAATCTTAGTTGGAACCAATGTGCAACTCACATGCCACACAAATCACGATGGAAATCTAACGGTCTTAGAGTTGAATGAGTTCTAACTTAATTCATATTCGAACGAGGAATAGCAAAAAAAACATGTTACTAAAGTCATGGTCGTGTACATCCGGGGATTCAAGTTAGGAGGCCCAGCCCCTGTTTTCGAAAAATTAAATTCATTTGCCTTGGCTGCCAATGCTCAACTACTTGTAGCGGTCTTAGAGCATGGGTAATAGTATAGCCAACAACTAGCTATATGAAGCTACCATGTCATCTATAGCCAACATTTAAATCCAATCATATAGTAAGGTATGCTATAAGGTCTGTGCTAATGCATCGTCTCTTAGCACGTTATCATAGAAGTAATTAAAACTTAAGATACAAGTACTCCCTCCGGTACGGTTTGGAAGGCACGCATGAGAATTCTTTAGGACCTAGGTGATATTTCATTGGCTCTCCATCCCGTAATCAACTCTCTCCATTCTTTTTGATTGGTTCACAAACAACATTTAATACTAATACGCCTAAAATGTGAGGAGGAGTTTTGGAATTGCATGATTTTTAAAGTGCGCCTAGCAAACTGTATCGGAGGGAGTAGTACAATGCATTGTTTCTTATGACTTGTATCTACATTTAATGATTTTTGGCTCATGCATGCATATGATTGTGTTAAGGCATGTACCAATGCATCGTCTCTAAGCACGTAATCATAGGAGTAATAAAAATTTTAGAGACAACTATGCAATGCATTGTTTCTTATGGGTTGTATCTAAATTTAATGATTTGGGGCTAATGCATGCATATAATTGGGTATGCAACATTTTTTGCCTATGACTACGTGCAAGTGTTGTATGTTAGCTAAGGTACAACCACACTATCTCTCTTCATTAACTACTATGTCACATAAGTAAAACACATATGAAACCGTGCTAAGAGAGTTGCATTGGCATAGGCCTAAAACCTTTTTTTTTTGCCTATGGCCACGTGCAAGGTTTGTATGTTAGGCCTATGCCAATGAAGGTTTCTTAGCACGGTTTCATAGGCAATTTGCTAATATGGCATGCTAATTAATGAAGAAAGAGATTGACATTATAGCTTAGCTAACATACAAGCTTTGTACGTGGCCATAGGCAAAAAAATATTTTAGCCAGATCATATGTATACATAAGCCACAAATCATTAAATGTAGATACAACTCATAAGAAACAATGCATTGGACAAGTTGTATCTTAAGTTTTTATTACTCCTATAATAACGTGCTAAGAGACGGTGCATTGACACAGGCATTAGCTAAGCTATAAGCACACTCTTTTTCTTCATTAACTAGTATGCCATGTCACCAAAATACCTATAAAATCGTGTTAAGAAACTTGCATTGGCATAGGCTTAAGGTTGGCTACTAGACTATAGTTTTGTTTATCCTTTTCTCTCTTTTCTATTAGATAAAAATACCACGTAGACGGAGTATTGTACTTGCTCTTATATTGGTACCAGAACGTACAGTATCTACATCTATATTTAATTGCTGGTCAAGCAAGAATGCGAGACCAACTACAGCCTGCTGCTCATGCTCACAACGATGTGAGACCAATTACTGCCTTCGGATCGAGTGCTACCGAATGCGTTTTCCAACTTCTTTTATGTACGGCTGTATGTGATTCTCTCCACTAATTTCTCCACTAACCACTTATGACTAGTGTGAACAACCCCAAACAGATTTTTGCCGTCAGAGGCAATATTCAGTACTGATATTCAGCAAGACAGTAACAAAACCGTAACTTTCAATTTGCCACATATGACCATGCTGCTGGAATGCTGATATAAGCCGCGGAGTCAATCTGTGTGGCTGGTTTACTCCCGATTCCTTGGTTATAGCCAACAGATTTTGACATGGAGAGACAGTCGACCTTCCTGGACCGGTTCAAGTTTTCAGATACCAAACAACACAACACGTCGTACCATCGCACGGCTGCAAGTCTGCAACCACAACAGATGGGCAGATGCTGCTGGCGTGACTCAATCAATTCATGCTTGTACCACAATATGACAAAAATAAACATGACTATGAAAAAGTAGATTGGAAATCAGCTAAATTGATCTTCAATTCCGGCAATTCCGCGAAAAATGCCCTGGATGACAATGAAGCCCGTCATCTGAAATATAAGTGTGTCACTCACTCAGCAGTCAACTGCCGAGAAGAGTTCGACCCTAACCAACCGACCAACTGACTGGAATTCCATCTTCTGCTGAAATGTACTCCCTCAGTTCCAATTTAGATGACTTTTAAATAGATGTATCTAGATGCATTTTACGTCTAAATACATCCATTTGAGGCTTATCTAAATTGAAACGGAGGGAGTACTCCATGAGCACAACAAATGATGGTTTTAGTTGCTTTTGCCATGGGAGCGCGAAAAAGAACCAAAAGATAGAGGGAGGGGGAGCTGCATCTTATTCTCTTCGCAAGAACTTCGGGATCAGAGAAGCATTCAGAATGGGTGAGGCCTTCATTTCGTTGGCAAAAACGATCCAGTCAAGACTGGATGAATTGACAAGAAACAAGCATTGCCATGCCCATAAGAAGATTGGCCTGCATTATTTTTTGCTCCTACCGGGGTCAAGAGCCGGTGCCAACGGCGAATAAGATATCCCAGTATCAAACAAATCTAGCATAGCTTTGTTGTCTTAGCCAAGTTACTGGTTACACTACCATAATGCACATTGAAGGTTCCTGCAGGTTCTTTCAGTTCATTGGCCCTTTTGGTTTCTTCAAAACACGAGCTTTTCTGGAATTTAACAAGCACCAATGCTGGTTTTCATAAGTTATACAAGTTCTACATAATTCTCTTCCGCCAGCGCATGACCAGAGGCCTCCTGCTGCTTGGGTCGCGTCCTGATTTAATCCAAGGATCCTAGAAAGCTAAAATGTCCAAAACATTACACCAGATGCCAGCAGTGGGCGGTCAGCAGGACTCTATGCCCACATTTCTTCAAATAGCATTACAGACAAATGATACAAATCGAATTTGCGCTGAACTTCTTGAGATTGGACCTTGCTGCATTGGTGATTTGATGCGATGGAGGAGATGAGATACCTAAAAAGCAAAATTGCCGCAGTCGGCTTGAAAGGCAAGCAGGCCCAATTACCTTAGAGCCTTATGCCTTCAGGCTACACCAGAACTTCAATTGCTGGAGATGGCCTCTCAGTTTGCTTCACGCGGCTAAAGCCGAGATGGACTATATGGAGAAGGACAGAGCCGCCTGTTGAAAATAGTCGTGGTTAGAGAAGGCAACTTCATACGCGAAAAGATGATGGACACCAGTGTTTAGAATAAAAATGAAAGCTTCATATGCAGAAAAAAAAAGATGATGCAATGTTTACAGTCTGTCAAAGTTATGCAGGCTGCAGGGATCACTCAGATCATTGTACCATAAAAAGACTGATGGTAGTTGTTAGATTTACTGACAACTGAATCACTGCTTTTTCTTAATTTTCTTCAAGACAAAGAGGAACAATTTAGTTCATGTAGCTAATCAAGAGTTTATCACCGAAACTAGACCTGAATAATGCAATGTTTTATAGAAATTTAGATACACAAATGTACAAAATTAAATTTCAAAATCCAGAAAAAGAAGTACCTCCATGACAGAATCCAACGACTGGTCATTTTTAGGGGTCTCCTGTGAACCGGAAGGTCTCATGTGTGCTTCTATCATGTTGAGCTGCTCGTATACCTCCTTCAGCATTATGATTTGCTCCTTGCTTTTCTTAGGTTCATTTAGCTCAATCCTCTTTTCACTCTGAACACGCTTCAGCCTTGATTTGCTTCTCTCAACTACAGCTCGTGGTGTAGAACTCCCCGCGCTTACACGGACATGTCTGTCAACGTTGTTCATGGAGCCAACTTTTCGTGTTGCTGAAAACTTGGAAAGAATATGGGGCCCTTTATCTTTTAGAACAACCATGGGAGACATTACAGATTCCTCTGTGTTGGTGCCATCTTTAGTACATGCGGATTCTGTTGGCCCCTTGCTTAGTACCCGTGGCGCACGGCCACTCCCATGCGGGACGGGTACGTATAATAGCCGTGGCGCAGGGTCTCTATCCTGCGCTACGGGTAAGTTACCCATGGCGCAGGGTAAGACCCCTGCGCCACGGATAAGGAGTTTTTTTATATTTTCTTTTTGCATTTAATTTTCATTTGCTTTTTTCTTTTTTCCCTTTGTGCATTTCATTTAAGACATTCATATAATATTTAATGTGATATAGTATTCCAATTTATGATTTAAAAAAATTTAATATTAAGGTGGGATTACACATATCATGCATATTCCTATTTAATTTTAAGACACACATATGCATATGCATATCAAATATATTAAAAATACTTAATATTTGGATTACAATTCTAGGATACTTAATTTATAATATTAATTCCTAGGGTTACAAAATCAAGTGTCGTATTTCCCACACCGTCTAGCTAGCGTTTCACAATCTTCTTTCCCTTCTTGGTGGCGGTTGAATAATTTAGACCCGGAACATGTCGACTTCTTCTTGCGAACGGAAGACCACCTGACTTGGGTAGTGTTGTCCTACTTCTTCTTGTGGTGTATGTTATTTCTTTGTCGTCGTCATCTTCCATTTTTGGGTCTCCGTACTGGTCAAAATCTTGCTCGTTGGCGACTCCATCCATTCCGATGATGCTCCTTTTTCCTCTTCTCACGACAACACGGCTAGGCATTGTCGGGTCCGTTATGAAGAAGCATTGGTCAACTTGGCTAGCCAGTACCCATGGTTCAATTTTCGCGATGACGCTCGCGGTAGCAGCAGACTTGGAGGCTTCGGTTATAGACATGGTGGTGAAATATCCGTCTTCTTTTTTTGGACTGACGCTCTTAGCCCATCTGACACGGAACATCGGCACCTTGTCTCCAGAGTAGTCCAGCTCCCAGATCTCCTCGATCCTTCCATAGTACCTTTCTTTGACGTCACCAGTGAAGGATTTTATCGTTATCTCTGAGTTCTGATATTCGCTATTCCTGTCTTTTTCCTCCGTGTAGAACGTGTAACCGTTGATATCGTATGCCTGATATGTCATCAGGTTGGGCGCGGGGCCCTGTGACAAGAGGAATATGAGTTTTCCTTCTGCGGAAGTCATTGACGGAGGATTATCTAGAAGGTGGCGTTTGAACCAACGCGTGAAGGTGGCGTTGTGCTCTTTGATTATTTCGACGTCCGTTCGATGCTGACCACGTTCACTGTACTTCTTCTCAATAAAGTTTTTGTGCTTTTCAACCAAGGATCGACCACTTGTATGTGTTTTAGCGCTACAAAGTTTGCACTGTCAAAGTCGGCGCGTCGGCCAGAGTCATCCACTTGTAGTTCCCTCCTACCTGTTTTGTGACCTGCTCCATCGAGCTTGCCAATGTGCTTATTTTCGGGCAGACCAACAGGGTTCTCGACATCTAGAAAATTCGTGCAGAAAGAGATGCACTCTTCGGTGAGATAGCCCTGGACGATGCTTCCATCTGGAGTTGCCCTGTTACGAACGTATCCTTTGATGACACCATTCATCCTTTCGAACGGCATCATGCTGTGCAGGAACATCGGCCCGAGCTGGATGATATCATCCACGACATGGATCAACAAATGCACCATAACGTCGAAGAATGCGGGAGGGAAGTAAATCTCGAGCTCATTTAGTATCACAATGATCTCTTTCTGTAACCTTACGGCTTTCTTCATGCTGATCGACTTTCGAGAGATGACGTCGAAAAAGTTGCATAGGTCCAATAGCGTTTGGCGGACGTGTGGGTCCATTATCCCTCGAGTGCAACCGGAAGTATCTGCGTCATCAGCACGTGACAGTCATGCGACTTCATCCCGCTGAACTTTGTTTCGCTGCGTCCAGATATCTGCTTATCTTCCCCGCGTAACCGGAAGGAAATTTCACTCCGAGAAGGCACTTGATAAACTGTTCGATCTCCTTCTGGCTTAGAGTGAAGCACGAAGGAGGGCAGTAATAGTCATTCTGTTTCGCCTTTTTGCCCTTCCGACGACCTTCTGTCTCCTCCTTCTCGGACAGATCATTATCATCGTCAGGGCGTCCTCCGTGGAGATCTTTCCTGATGCCCAATGATCTTAGGTCGTTTCTTGCTTTCGGCCCATCTTTGGTCCTCTCCGGCATGTTGAGAAGGGTGCCAAGCAGACTCTCGCACACGTTCTTCGTGATATGCATGACATCAAGGCTATGAGGTGTTTCGAGGATCTTCCAATATGGCAAGTCCCAGAAAACAGACCTTGTTTTCCATACCTTCAGCAGTGGTGGCGGAGCCTTTTGCTTCTTCCCCGGCGGAGGGCACTCATCCCAGCTTGTCAACAGCATGTCGATTTCTTCGCCGCTCCTCTTACGTGGGGCTCTTCGGATCTCAACGGTACCATCGAACAGCTCTTTGCGGTTTCTCCACGGGTCCTCCCTGCGAAGCCACCTTCGATGTCCCGTGAACACTGTTTTTGAAGACCCGGGATCTTTCTCTAGCTGCATATATGTTGTATCGTCCATGCACCTAACGCATGCACAGTGTCCGTGTGCCACCTGGCCTGCGATATATCCGTAACCGAGATAGTCTTGCACCGTCGTGATCAACGCGGCTCTCATAGGGAAGTAATCTTCCGCGACGGCGTCCCATGTGCTGACCCCTACATTCCATATCTTCTGTAGCTCATCTCTCAAGAGCCGCAGATACAGATTGATGTCGTTTCCTGGTTGTTTCGGCCCTTGGATTAGCATGCTCATCTGAATGTACTTCCTCTTCATGCACAACCATGGGGGTAGGTTGTATATCCATACAAACACGGGCCACGTGCTATGTGTGCTGCTCTGGTTGCCAAACGGATTGAGCCCATCGGTGCTCACGCCCAACCTGACGTTTCTTGGATCGTTCCCAAAAGTTGGGTATTCAAAGTCTAACGCTTCCCACTGCTTAGCATCTGAAGGGTGTCTCAGCATCTTATCCGTCTCTTCGTTTTCCGTCTTATTCATTTCCGCGTGCCAGCGCATTAACTTTGCTTCCTTAGGATCTGTGAAAAGCCACTGCATACGAGGAATGATCAGAAGGTACCATACCACTTTCCGAGGAGCTTTCTTTTTCCCTTTATTGTATCGAGCAGCGCCGCACACCGGACATGCAGTTGTCTCCGCGTCATTTTCCGGATAAATGAAGCAATCATTGATGCAAACGTGGTATTTGATGTGCGGTAAATCAAAAGGGCACACGATTTTTTTGGCCTCTTCGATACTACTAGGACACGTGTTCCCCTCAGGAAGACGATCGTGCCAAAATTTCAAGTTCTCGTCGAAGCTTGCGTCTGTCCATTTGTGTTTTGCCTTCATCTGCAGAGCCATGAGCGTTACTTTCAAGCGGGTATCCTCGGGCCGACATCCCGCATACAACGGAGCATTCGAGTCTATGTCCAGCTGCGCCAGCTTAGCCTCTCTAGCAGCGTTACTCGACTTTCTGAGAAGCAATTCTTGAACATGAGGGTCCCGCACGACTGAAGTTAGCAGCGTCGGCGTGCCCGCGTCTTCTCCACCATTTACGTCGGCTTCTTCTTTATCATGCCCGACATATTCTTCGTCATCATAATCGGGAGGCGCCTCTTCATCTTCCTGATCATTTCCCGCCGCGCCCCCATTGACGTCATCATCATCATCCTCGTAAGTGAAGTCATCCATAAAACCTTTCCTGAGCAGATGCTCCTGCAATGTGCCGGAAAAGGGATCGAGCACGGTGCCGAGTTTGCATGTTCGACACGGACACTTTATCCCGGTGTCGTTGTTTTTAACCATCACGGTCGTCGCATATTTCAAATATCTAGCAACAATACTTTCGCTCATCATGATGACCATTGTCGCCCCGCCTACNGCAGCGTTACTCGACTTCTGAGAGCAATTCTTGAACATGAGGGTCCCGCACGACTGAAGTTAGCAGCGTCGGCGTGCCCGCGTCTTCTCCACCATTTACGTCGGCTTCTTCTTCATCATCATGCCCGACATATTCTTCGTCATCATAATCGGGAGGCGCCTCTTCATCTTCCTGATCATTTCCCGCCGCGCCCCCATTGACGTCATCATCATCATCCTCGTAAGTGAAGTCATCCATAAAACCTTTCCTGAGCAGATGCTCCTGCAATGTGCCGGAAAAGGGATCGAGCACGGTGCCGAGTTTGCATGTTCGACACGGACACTTTATCCCGGTGTCGTTGTTTTTAACCATCACGGTCGTCGCATATTTCAAATATCTAGCAACAATACTTTCGCTCATCATGATGACCATTGTCGCCCCCGCTCTACATATAGAACAAAGGAATTATATTAGAAACAAAATATTAATTTCACAGAAAAATTTGGTATGACCTTTGCTAATTTTTGGCCTTAGGAGTGCCGGAAAATTCGCCGAAATGGAAATGAATCTACATTTCGGCGAAAACATCGGCAACTAATCATTTCTACACATATGCAAACACACGCAACCACACACACATCCTCATCCATCACAATGCAACCAATTCATCCATCACACACATGCATACAACAACCACAAACATATGATCACAACCCTTCTCATCCATCACATACACTCACCTTCCAACAAATTGACGTCGAAAGAGAGAGCGCCCGGAGGAGAAGAACGAGCACGCGAGGCGTGGGAAGATGTTTCCTCACATATACATGAAGAAAATAAGTAGATTTATGTGGCAAAATATGTGAAGAGAGAGAAGAAAATGAGGTGGGGAGAGGAAGGGGGCGTGCAGATCTGGAATGAGAGGTGGGGAGGAGGAAGAGGAGGAGAGGAAAGTAGAAAAGGGGTGGTGGTGGTGGCAGCCAAAAAGCAAAAGTGCACCCAGGCTTAGCCGTGGCGCACGAAAGGATGCTGCGCCACCAATATATCCTAGCCGTGGCGCACTATAATTACCTGCGCCATGGATAGGTGGGGTAAAATTCGCGCCAGAAATGGTGCAGATGGGACCCACACTTACCCGTGGCGCACGATGGCACTGTGCGCCACGGCTAAGTGGGGTAAAATTGGCGCCAAAAATGTCCACCGGGTCCCACACTTAGCCGTGGCGCAGGGCATTACCGTGCGCCACGGCTACGAGACTACCCGTGGCGCACATGTTTCTGCCGCGCCACGCCTAAGTGCGCACAGGCCGGCCGTCCAGGGCCCAACTTAGCAGTGGCGCACATCTTAGAGGCCTGCGCCACGGCTAAGTTAGTGTCTGTGGCACAGGACCAAGAGGTGCGCCACGCATATTTAGCCATGGCGCACCATTCGGACAGTGCGCCATGGACACGTGGCTTACCTATAAGCCTTTTCCTAGTAGTGTCTTCCTCTCCTTGACCATCTTTTGGGGTCTTCTTTTGGTCATCTTCTCCTTTGTCTTGGATTTCCTCTTGGTCATCTTCCCGACTCCATTGTGGGTCGTCATCAAGGTGGATCCTGAGTATGCACAAGGTACCCACTTGAGGTAGCAAGACATCCATGGAGAAATTGAATTGATTCAAGGATAGGAGTGAGTTCACCTTATCTTGCATAGCCTTTGCTCTTGATCTTGTTATTGGGCCCGTAGGCGTGTTGGCCATGGTGTTGTCCACACGTGGGGCTACATCATCTCCCCCCCCCCTTGGGAAAGAGTCGTCCTCGACTCGTTATCTTCCACATCACTTGCCTCTCCATGGTACGGCGATAGGTCGGAGATGTTAAAGGTATCATCCACCACATACTTGGATTGGGGAATGTCTACCTTGTATGCATTGTCGTTGATGCGCTTGAGGATCTTGAAGGGGCCATCTCCCTGTGGTGACAGCTTAGACTTGCGCTCATTTGGGAACTAGTCCTTTCGTAAGTGTAGCCACACAAGGTCACCTTCTTTGAACACCAATGGTTTCTTGGACTTGTTGATCTTGGTTGCATGGCTTGTGTTGTACGCCTCGAGCGTGTCGCGAGTTGATTCATGAAGTTGCTTGATGAAGTTGGCCCGCTTGTCAAAGTCCATATCGACGCGGTCGTGAAGAGGAAGCGGGAGGATGTCTAGGGCGGTGTTGGGGTTGAACCCATAGACAATCTCAAAGGGACTCTTGTTCGCTGCACGGTGTGTCGCAAGATTGTAGGCGAACTCGGCATGTGGGATGCATTCTTCCCAATTCTTCAAGTTTGGCTTGATCAAGACGCGGAGTAGTGTTGAGAGGCTTCGATTCACCACTTCGGTTTGGCCATCGGTTTGTGGGTGGTAAGCGGTGGAGAAGAGTAGCTTGACACCGAGCTTGGCCATCAATGCCTTCCAAAAGTAGCTTGTGAACTTGACATCGCGGTCCGAAACAATGGTCTTCGGCAATCCATGAAGACGAACGATTTCCCTAAAGAACAAAGTTGCAATGTGTGAAGCATCGTTTGTCTTGTTGCAAGGAATAAAGTGTGCCATTTTGGAGAAGCGATCGACAACAACAAATATTGAATCTTTGCCATTTTTTGTTCGAGGTAAACCTAATACGAAATCCATGCTAATGTCGGACCAAGGTGTGTGTGGTATTGGTAAAGGCATATAAAGACCATGGGAGTTTAAAGTCGACTTAGCTTTGAGACAAGTTGGGCAACGGCGCACCAAGCGCTCCACATCACGCGTCATCCGTGGCCAAAAGTAGTGTGTAGATAACATGGCAAGCGTCTTGTCACGGCCAAAGTGTCCCATGAGGCCCCCTCCATGTGATTCCTTCAAAAGCAATAAACAGAGCGAGGACTCGGGAATGCATAGTTTGTTAGCCTTAAACAAGAAACCCTTGTGCAAGTAGAAATCATTGCATCCTTTGTCAATTGTGCACTTTGCGAATATAGGACCAAAGAAAGAATCAGATGTATAAAGTTCCTTAAGGTCATCAAGGCCCAAAACATTGATTTCAAGTTGGGTGAGTAAAATCGTCTTGCGGGAGAGAGCATCCGCGACTATATTGTCCTTGCCTCTCTTGTTTAAGTGGGCCTGGGTTTTCAGATACTTCAAAGACTCATGGTCGGAATGAATGACAAACTCTTTTGGCCAAAGGTAGTGTTGCCAAACTTCCAAGACACGGACTAAGGCATATAATTCCTTGTCGTAAATTGGGTAGTTTAGGCGAGCACCATCTAGTTTCTCGCTATAGTAGGCTACGGGATGTCCACATTGCATGAGAACGCCACCGATGCCAAGGCCACTAGCATCACATTCAAGTTCAAAAGTTTTCGAGAAATCCGGCAAAGCAAGTAAAGGAGCTTCGGTCAAATCTCTTCTTGAGTTCATTGAAAGACGATTCTTGAGCATTGCCCAAAATGAAGGGTACATTCTTCTTGGTAAGCTCATTCAAAGGGCAAGCAATTGTGCTAAAATATTTAACAAATCGACGGTAAAACCCAAACAAACCAAGTGCGCTATGAAGTTGAGCAAGATTAGTCGGCGGTAGCCAATTGGTGATTGCCTCAATCTTAGAGGTGTCAACTTCAATCCCTTTGAAAGAAACCACATAACCCAAAAATACAAGCTTGTCAGTGCAAAAGGTGCATTTCTTGAGGTTGGCAAAGAGCGAAGCATTACGAAGGGCCAACAAAACTTGCTTCACATGGTCGACATGTTCATGCAAGGATTTTCTATAAACAAGGATGTCATCAAAATAGACAACCACAAACTTGCCAATGAAAGGGCACAAGACGTGATTCATAAGACGCATAAAAGTTGAAGGAGCATTGGAAAGACCAAAGGGCATCACAAGCCATTCATAAAGACCAAGTTTAGTTTTGAAAGCCGTTTTCCATTCATCTCCTTCATGCATACGAATTTGGTGATAGCCACTTTTCAAATCAATCTTGGAGAAGATAGTGGCACCACTAAGCTCATCTAACATGTCATCAAGGCGGGGTATGGGATGTCGGTATCTCACCGTGATATTGTTGATGGGACGACAATCCATGCACTTGCGTAATGTGTCGTCTTGCTTGGGGACGAGGATGACCGGAACGGCGCACGGACTCAAGCTTTCACGAACATGTCCCTTGGCGAGGAGTTCTTGAATTTGGCATTCAATCTCCTTTGTCTCCTCGGGGTTGGTGCGGTATGGCGCTCTATTCGGTAGAGGGGCACCGGGAATGAGATCGATGCGATGCTTGATTCCACGTAGGGGAGGGAGTCCTTGAGGGAGCTCATCCGGAAAAACATCTTCGAATTCCTGCAAAATAGACAACATAGGTGGAGGAACTTGGGTTAAGTCGTTAGTATCCTTGCCATCTCCTTTGCATAGGAGCACGAAGTGGAAAGTGGATGGGTTTGCTCTCACTTCCTTCATCTCACTTTTGGTGGCTAACAAGACTACTCCGGTACTCACTCTTTTCCCTTTCTCACTCATATTTGGCTTTTGGCGCTCACTCACGTAAATGTGGTTCGCTCTCTCACCACTCAACTCACTAGAGGATTGCTTTTCTTGCGCTCTCACAAGTGTCTTGGCATTGTCGGCAATAATTTGGCTTGGAGTCATTGGGCGGAGCACTAGGATCTTATTGTTTCATTTGAAGCTATAGTAGTTGGTGCGCCCATCATGAGTAACGGCCTTGTCAAATTGCCAAGGACGACTAAGAAGTAAGTGGCAAACTGACATTAGAACCACATCACAATCCACCGTGTCCTCGTAAGAGCCAATCTTGAAGGATACTTGAACCGTGTGTTGAATCTTCACGGTGCCAGAGTCACTAAGCCATTGCACATGGTAAGGATTTGGGTGCTTCTTGTACGTCAAGTTGAGTTTCTCGCATAGCTCCTTGCTTGCTAAGTTGTGACAACTCCCACCATCGATGATTACCTTGATTGATTTACCGTTGATGTCGGCCTTTATTTGAAACAAGTTGCATCGTTGAGCATCATCACCGTGGGTGTTTGTAGTCAAAACTCGAGTGACAACTAGTGTGGGGTTGGGATCACCATCACAATAGATGTAGGTATCGTCTTCATCCAAGCTTTGCATCGTGGCCACCATGTTCAATGCGTGGTACTCGTCTTCGCTCATAGACTCATAGTCTCCATTGTCATTGACGATCATCACCTTCTTGTTGGTACACTCAAACGACTTGTATCCTTTCCCTCCACACTTGTAGCAAGTGATATATGACTTGGCGGCTTGGGGTGAGGGCGCCGTCTTCTTCATGGTTGCTGGAGATTGAGGTGTAGCACCTTTGACATTGCCTTGAGCGTGGACTTGAACCATGGGTTGTGTTGAGGATGAAGCTTTTGCAGCAAAGAAGGACTTGGCCTTGACGTACTTGAGCTCTTCCGCGACTTGGCGCTCGGCCTTCATGGCTTGATGCACTAGTTCGACGAGGTTCTCATAGGGTTGGAATTCCACTATCTTCTTTATGGGGTACGTGAGGCCGTTCAAGAAACGTGCCATTGACTGTTCCTCGGATTCAACAATGTGTGCGCGGGAGAGAGTTGACTCCATCTCCATGTAGTACTCGTCAACCGTCTTGAGGCCTTGTTTGAGCTCTTGCAACTTCTTGCAAATCGCGCGCATAGTGATGTGGCACAAAGCGCTTGTGCATTTCCATCTTCATGTCATTCCATGTGTCAATTGGGTCTTCGAAGGAGGCTTGGAGTTGTTCCCGCCATAGTTGCGCATAGCCTTCGAGTTCGAGGGAGGCGAAGTCAACCCGTTTGTCTTGAGGCACCTTGTATACGCGAAATAGTTTGGAGACCTTGGATTCCCATGCGATGTAGTCCTCGGGGTCGTTGGTGCCATGGAACTTTGGGATGACGAGCTTGGGGGGGTTGAAGCGTGGCTTGCGCTCCTCATCATCATCATCATGATGGCGATGGCGGTCTCGGTGGCGATGCCTTGGTTGATGGCGTGGAACATAATCCTCATCGTCTTCAAGATCAACATGATTGTTTTCCAATGGCACTCGGCGGGCTCGATGTGGAGGTAGGTCATGACGATGATGTCGATTGTCTTCATTGTGGTGTGGAGCGTCCAAGTTAGCATTTGGGATTGGTATTTCTTGATGATGGCGATCTTGATGATGTTGGGGGTCCACGTTCGCTTGTCTATGAGGCATTTCTTGACGATGGCGTTCTTGACGATGGCGATGTCCTTGAGCATGCTCACTCCGTGCGTGGCTTCTTGCGGTGGAGTGGTGAGAACTTCGCGAGCTTGACCTTGAAGAGCGACTGTAATCTCGGTCGAGGAGCTTGCTCATGGAATCTTGGATTTGAGTGAAACGCTCTTCCCTAGCCATGATAAGAAAACACAAGTGATATGTGGAATATGTGGTGGCTAATAACCGCTCTTACCTTTGGTTGATAGTATTGGACAAGTGGACTCGCCTTCCGAGACAAAGGTATCACAAGAGTAAGAGTTGGTTGATTAGTAATCCAAAAGCGACTCACACACACACTAATGAGGAGCTTAGGTATGGCAAAGTGGAAAGAAATCGAAACGAAGCAAACGATAAAGCTATTGCAACAAGTGGAGGATAACCACAAAGATCAAGAGGCAAAAGAGACTAACCACACAATCCAAGAAACAGAGAAAACTCACACGTGGAGACAAACGTGGATGGTGCGACTATAGGGATGAGCAACTTGGACCTAACGAAGACTAAGCTCGTGCCGCACCACCGCTCGAAGGACAACTAGCTCAAGTGTATAGGATGGAGCACCCGATTTGCACAAGTGGACCCATTTCTCTATTGGAACGTTGATGTGGTAAAGAGGACTAGGATCACGGCTCGGCTTTTCTATTTTCTCTTTTTTTGAATCTTTTCTATTTCTCTTTTTGCTTTATGCTTTTGCCCGAGTCGAGTCCGCTACACGTTGATGCTCGCAAGATTATGATATGCCTACTTGGTGTCACACTAGTGCAATGCTCACACTTTGACGAACTAGCTCCTAGGAAAAAGTTTCGCGAAAAGGAAAGGGATGAGTCGGAAGCTATACCTTTGGTTGCGTCGAGGTAGCGGGAAATTGCTCCGTGAAATCTTCAATCCGACGAATTTTGGGCGAAATTGGCACAAGGAAACACCAAAGGAAGGTGGGGAAAGGTCTTAAGCACTAGATCCGTGGATCAAAACCACAAATCGCTCACCAAATTGAGAGAACGAACGAAATCCATATGGGCTATTTTTTCGTGAATTTTCGAAATTGGTATGGGAAAAAAAATTGGTGGAAAATGGCTAATAAAAGGTGGAAACACGATCCAAATCCATGGAAACCCTTGCTCTTGATACCATATGATGTAGGGGGTTGGCCCGATCTTCACGGATTTGCGGAGGAAACGCGAAGAACATGATGAACACAAGGCGGGAATCGGGGGAAATCATGGGCAAATAAAGAAGATAACTAGCAAAACCTGCAGAGATCTCCACCCAACAACAACCCTCACAAGAGAAGCCTTTGGATCGAAGAATCAAAGCCAATCTTACTCTTAATGAAACCGATTGCTCTTACCGGCCGGTCCACCGATCCAATAGAATCACCGCAGTGAAAGATTGGTTTGCACTACTAGAGACACCTAAGTGAAAGAGTAGCAACAACAAGATCCATCCTCAAAGAGGAACCCTAGCACAGAGAGATGAGGAGCATGGCTCACAAGTCTCAATTTCAGTCTAACCCTAGAAAGAGGAAAGGAAGCGCTATTTATAGTCTAGTACAAAACAGGGCAGAAATGCGGGTAACCGGCCTGAGGGCCGGCCTAGGCCGGCTGGGAGGCCGGCCGGCGCTGGGGGGTGGCCGGCCTGGGGGCCGGCCTAGGCCGGCTGGGAGGCCGGCTGGCGCTGGGAGGGTGACCGGCCTGGGCCGGCTGGGAGGCCGGCTGGCTCCGGTGGTGNGATTTCCTCCTGGTCATCTTCTCCATCATCTTGGACCTTCTCTTGCTCATCTTCTCCACTCCATTGTAGGTCCATCACCAAGGTGGGTCCTGAGTATGCACAAGGTATCCACTTGAGGTAGCAAGCCATCCATGGAGAAATTGAATTTATTCGAGGATAGGAGTGAGTTCACCTTATATTGCATAACCTTTGCTCTTGATCTTGGTATCGGGCCCGTAGGTGTGTTGGCCCATGGTGTTGTCCACATGTGGAGCTACATCATCTCCCCCCCCCCTTGGGCAAGAGTCGTCCTCGACTCGTTATCTTCCACATCACTTGCCTCTCCATGGTACGGTGATAGGTCAGAGATGTTGAAGGTATCATCCACCATGTACTTGGATTGGGGAATGTCTACCTTGTATGCGTTGTCGTTGATGCGCTTGAGGATCTTGAAGGGGCCATCTCCTCGTGGTGACAGCTTAGACTTGCGCTCATTTTGGAAACCGGTCCTTTCGTAAGTGTAGCCATACAAGGTCACCTTCTTAGAACACCAATGGTTTCTTGGACTTGTTTATCTTGGTTGCATGGGCTTGCGTTGTACTCCTCGAGCGTGTCGCGAGTTGATTCATGAAGTTGCTTGATAAAGTCAGCACGCTTGTCGAAGTCCATGTCGACGCGGTCGTGAAGAGGAAGCGGGAGGATGTCTAGGGCGGTGTTGGGGTTGAACCCATAGACAATCTCAAAGGGACTCCGGTTTGTTGCACGGTGTGTCGCACGATTGTAGGCGAACTCGGCATGTGGGATGCATTCTTCCCAATTCTTCAAGTTGGCTTGATCAAGACGCGGAGTAGTGTTGAGAGGCTTCGATTCACCACTTCGGTTTGGCCATCGGTTTGTGGGTGGTAAGCGGTGGAGAAGAGTAGCTTGACGTTGAGCTTGGCCATCAATGCCTTCCAAAAGTAGCTTGTGAACTTGACATCGCGGTCCGAAACAATGGTCTTCGGCACTCCATGAGGACGAATGATTTCCCTAAAGAACAAAGTTGCAATGTGTGAAGCATTGTTTGTCTTGTTGCAAGGAATAAAGTGTGCCATTTTGGAGAAGCGATCGACAACAACAAATATGGAATCTTTGCCATTTTTTGTTCGAGGTAAACCTAATACAAAATCCATGCTAATGTCGGACCAAGGTGTGTGTGGTATTGGTAAAGGCATATAAAGACCATGGGAGTTTTAAGTGGACTTAGCTTTGAGACAAGTTGGGCAACGGCGCACCAAGCGCTCCACATCACGCATCATCCGTGGCCAAAATTAGTGTGTAGATAACATGGCAAGCGTCTTGTCACGGCCAAAGTGTCCCATGAGGCCCCCACCATGTGATTCCTTCAAAAGCAACAAACGGAGCGAGGATTCGAGAATGCATAGTTTGTTAGCCTTAAACAAGAAACCCTTGTGCAAGTAGAAATCATCGCATCCTTTGTCAATTGTGCACTTTGCGAATATAGGACCAAAGAAAGAATCGGAGGTATAAAGTTCCTTAAGGTCATCAAGGCCCAAAACATTGATTTCAAGTTGGGTGAGTAAAATCATCTTGCGGGAGAGAGCATCCGCGACTATATTGTCCTTGCCTTTCTTGTACTTCACAACATAAGGAAAAGATTCGATGAATTCAACCCATTTGGCATGCCTCTTGTTTAAGTGGGCTTGGGTTTTCAAATACTTCAAAGACTCATGGTCGGAATGAATGACAAACTCTTTTGGCCAAAGGTAGTATTGCCAAACTTCCAAGACACGGACTAAGGCATATAGCTCCTTGTCGTAAATTGGGTAGTTTAGGTGAGCACCATCTAGTTTCTCGCTATAGTAGGCTACGGGACGTCCACATTGCATGAGAACGCCACCGATGCCAAGGCCACTAGCATCACATTCAAGCTCAAAAGTTTTCGAGAAATCCGGCAAAGCAAGTAAAGGAGTTTCGGTCAATCTCTTCTTAAGTTCATTGAAAGCCGATTCTTGAGCATTGCCCCAAATGAAGGGTACATTCTTTTTGGTAAGCTCATTTAAAGGGCAAGCAATTGTGCTAAAATCTTTCACAAATCGACGGTAAAACCCAAACAAACCAAGTGCGCTACGAAGTTGAGCAAGATTAGTTGGCGGTGGCCAATTGGTGATTGCCTCAATCTTAGAGGTGTCAACTTCAATCCCTTTGGAAGAAACCACATAACCCAAAAACACAAGTTTGTCGGTGCAAAAGGTGCATTTCTTGAGGTTGGCAAAGAGCGAAGCATTACGAAGGGCCAACAAAACTTGCTTCACATGGTTGACATGTTCATGCAAGGATTTGCTATAAACAAGGATGTCATCAAAGTAGAGACAACAACAAACTTGCCAATGAAAGTGCGCAAGACGTGATTCATAAGACGCATAAAAGTTGAAGGAGCATTGGAAATACCAAAGGGCATCACAAGCCATTCATAAAGACCAAGTTTAGTTTTGAAAGCCGTTTTCCATTCATCTCCTTTATGCATACGAATATGGTGATAGCCACTTTTCAAATTGATCTTGGAGAAAATAGTGGCACCACTAAGCTCATCTAACATGTCATCAAGTCGTGCAATAGGGTGTCGATACCTCACCATTATATTGTTGATGGGACGACAATCCATGCACATGCGCAATGTGTCGTCTTGCTTGGGGACGAGGATGACCGGAACGGCGCACGGACTCAAGCTTTCACGAACATGTCCCTTGGCGAGGAGTTCTTGAATTTGGCGCTTAATCTCTTTTGTCTCCTCGGGTTGGTGCAGTAAGGTGCTCTATTGGGTAGAGGAGCGCCGGGAATGAGGTCGATGCGATGCTCGATTCCACGTAGTGGAGGGAGTCCTTGAGGGAGCTCATCCGGAAAGACATCTTCGAATTCCTGTAAAATCGACAACATAGACGGAGGAACTTTTGTTAAGTCGTTAGTATCTTTGCCATCTCCTTTGCATAAGAGCACGAAGTGGAAAGTGGATGGGTTTGCTCTCACTTCCCTCATCTCATTTTTGGTGGCTAATTGGACTACGCCGGGGCTCACTCTTTTCCCTTTCTCACTCATATTTGGCTTGTGGCTCTCACTCACGTGGTTGTGGGTCTCTCTCTCACCACTCAACTCACTAGAGGATTGTGTTCGTTGCACTCTCGCAAGAGTCTTGGCATTATCGGCAATAATTTGGCTTGGAGTCATTGGGCGGAGCACTAGGATCTTATTGTTCCATTTGAAGCTATAGTAGTTGGTGCGCCCATCATGAGTGATGGCCTTGTCAAATTGCCAAGGACGGCCAAGGAGTAAGTGGCAAACCGACATTGGAACCACATCACAATCCACCATGTCCTCGTAAGAGCCAATCTTGAAGGATACTTGAACCGTGTGTTGAATCTTCACGGTGCCGGAGTCACTAAGCCATTGCACATGGTAAGGATTTGGGTGCTTCTTGTACGTCAAGTTGAGTTTCTCGCATAGCTCCTTGCTTGCCAAGTTGTGACAACTCCCACCATCGATGATTACCTTGATTGATTTGCCATTGATGTCGGATTTTGTTTGGAACAGGTTGCATCGTTGGACGTCATCACCTTGGTTGATTGTAGTCAAGACTCGAGTAACAACTAGAGTGGGGTTGGGATCACCATCACAATAGATGTAGTCATCATCTTCATCCAAGCTTTGCATCGTGGCTACCTTGTTCAAGGCGTGGTACTCGTCTTCGCTCATAGACTCATAGTCTCCATTGTCATTAATGATCATCACCTTCTTGTTGGTGCACTCAAATGACTTGTTCCCTTGACCTCCACACTTGTAGCAAGTGATATATGACTTGGTGGCTTGGGGTGAGGGCGTCGTCTTCTTGGAAGTGGTTGGGGGTTGAGGTGTAGAACCTTTGACATTGCCTTGAGCGTGGACTGGAGTCGTGGGTTGTGTTGATGATGAAGCTCTAGTGGCAAAGAATGACTTGGCCTTGACATACTTGAGCTCTTCCGCGACTTGGCGCTCGGCCTTCATGGCTTGGTGAACTAGTTCAACAAGGTTCTCATACGGTTGGAATTCCACTATCTTCTTTATGGGGTACATGAGGCCGTTCAAGAAGTGTGCCATTGATTGTTCCTCGGACTCGACAATGTTTGCGCGAGAGATAGTTGACTCCATCTCCTTGTAGTACTCGTCAACCGTCTTGAGACCTTGTTTGAGTTCTTGTAGCTTCTTGTATAAATCGCGCGCATAGTGGTGTGGCACAAAACGCTTGTGCATTTCCATCTTTATGTCATTCCATGTGTCGATTCGGTCTTCGAAGGATGTTTGGAGTTGTTCCCACCATAGTTGCGCATAGCCTTCGAGCTCTAGGGATGTGAGGTCAACTCGTTTATCTTGTGGCACCTTGTAGACGCGAGATAGTTTGGAGATCTTGGATTCCCATGCAATGTAGTTCTCCGGGTCGTTGGTGCCATGGAACTTAGGAATGACGAGCTTGGGAGGATTGAAATGGTTTTTGTGCTCATCCTCATCATCATCATCATGGTGGCGATGGCGGTCTCAGTGACGATGCCTTGGTTGGTGGCGTGGAACATAATCCTCATCGTCGTCAAGATCAACATGATTATCGGCCAATGGCACTCGTTGGGCGCGATGTGGAGGTAGGTCATGATGATGATGTCGATTATCCTCGTGGCGGTGTGGGGGGGGGGGTCCAAGTTAGCATTTGGTATTGGTATGTCGTGACGATGTTGATCATGGAGTTGTTGAGGATCCAAATTCGCTTGTTGATGAGGCATCTCTTGGCGATGGCGCTCTTGATTTGGTATCGCTTGACGATGGCGATCTTGGTGTTGTTGATGATCCAAGTTCGCGTGTTAATGAGGCATCTCTTGGCGATGGCACTCTTGATTGGGTATTTCTTGACGATGGCGATCTTGGTGTTGTTGAGGATCCAAGTTCGCTCGTTGATGGGGTATCTCGTGGCGATGGCGCTCGTGGCGTGGACCTTGACCAACCTCACTTGGAACTTTGCTTCTTGCGTCGGAACGGTGTGAAGACCTTGAGGAGTGCCGGTTTCGTCTTTTGAGAAGCTTACTCATCGACTCCTCGAGGCGAACGGAACGCTCATTGTTCTCGCGTTGAGCGTCTTGTATTTGAGTGAAATTGAAAGGACACGGATGTCGCCTAGAGGGGGGGTGAATAGGCGATTTAAAATTATTACGATTAAGGCTTGAATAAATGCGGAATAAAACTAACATTTAATTTATCAAGCCAAAACCTAAACTAGCTAGGTTCACCTATGTGCACCAACAACTTATGCTAAGCAATATAATCAACTAGGTGATAGCAAGATATATGACTTTAAGCTCGATGTCTATCACAAAGTAAATAGCATAAGGAAGAAGCTCGGGTATAGAAATACCGAGGCACTTGGAGACGATGATTTATCCCGAAGTTCACTTCCCAATGGAAGCTAGTCGCCGTTGGAGCGGCGCGGTGTTCACCAATGTGAAACACCGAGTAGCCTTGATATGGCACACCGTATCTCCGTTGTGTCTTACCACCAATGTAGCGAGGCAGTTGTCACTATGTTGCCGTTGAGGTTGACAACTAGAACCTTTACAAGAATGAAGCTCACTCCACAAGTTGGAGGGTCTTCACCAAATGCACCGAGCCACCAAGACTCGATGCCCAAGGCCGAGGCACACACCACAACTCAATTGGTGGCTCCCGACAATGTCTTCGTAGCTACCAAAACTCCGAAGCAAACAAGGTTGGGCCACCCTCCACAACCTAATTGGAGGCTCCCAACAAATCCCGTGAGCCACCAAGACTCCGAGAGATCAACAACCGTCTAGGGTACCAACGTGCCCTAGAGGAACAAGCTCTAGGGCACCAAAGCACCCAAGAGTAACAAGCTTCTCAACTTCACTTCCACGTATCACCGTGGAGAACTCAAACCGATGCAACTAATGCAATGGCAAGAACACACTAAGTGATCAAGTTCTTCCAACCCGAATCCAACCAAAGCAACTAATGCTTGGGAGGGATTAAAGAGGAAGAACAAAGGAGAAACACAAAGAAACTCCAAAGATCTAGATCCAAACTGTTCCCCTCACTTAGAGGAGAAATCAATAGGTGGAAACAAGGATGTAGATCTCCTCTCTGTTTTCTCTCAAAAAGGTAGCAAGAACTATCGGAGAGATTGAGAGAAAGCCAAACTTGAGAAGGGCAACAATGGAGGGGAGAAAATAGCTCAAGAGGTTGGCAAAAGGTTAGGGTTTATTTGGGAAGAAGCCCCTTAAATAGGGGCTCCGAAAATATGGCCGTTGGGTCATTTTCGTGCAGCCAAAAAGAGAAGGCTGGAGCAAGCCAGGCAGGCCGGCCTGGCAGCCGGCCCAGGCCGGTGGGGAGGCCGGGGGCGCACCAGGGAGGCCCGGTTTGGGAACCGGCCCAGGCCGGTGGGGAGGCCGGGGCTCCACCCGAACAGCCCGGTCTGGGAGCCGGCCCAGGCCGGTGGTGAGGCCGGCGGCCCACCCGAGGGGTCCGGCCAGCGACCCGGACGAGGCCGGCAGGGAGGCCGGGGTGGCGGCCGAACGGGCCGGCCTGGGAGCCGGCCCAGGCCGGCGGTGAGGCCGGCGGCCCACCCGAGGGGTCCGGCCAGTGACCCGGACGTGGCCGGCAGGGAGGCCGGGGTGGCGGCCGAACGGGCCGGCCTGGGAGCCGGCCCAGGCCGGCGGTGAGGCCGGCGGCCACCCCCCCCCCTTTTTTCTTTTCCTTTATAATATTCTGTCTAAAAAACTTCCAACACTAAAACCGCAATAACTTTCACTTCCGAACTCCGTTTTCGATAATCTTGGACTCGTTGGAATCGTCACAACGAGCACTACAAGAATATGCAGAGAAACATCATTGTTCAACAATATATGGTAAAACCAAATGATGAAAGGTAAAACCTTTTATTGAAATCCGGAAAACCATATCTTTTGCAAATGAAGTCCGAATGACATGAAACCACTTTTGTTGGAAAGAGGACGACAAATGCTACCCAATAACAAGTGAAAATATTGAAACCAAGCAAGGGAGATTTTGCTACTAATCGGAAGAGTGAAACCTTCCGCATAGATGGACCGGCAAAATCTCCGACACCGAAAACTAAAATAGGGAACACATATGTAAATCGTTTTCGGTGACCTTGGCCTTGTCATGACAAGCACGACAAGCACCAATACCACACCACGATAAGAGCCAAAAAGGAACCAATAAAGATGATGCCAAGGATGCAAAGGTTTGATCTCTCAACGATCGATACACTAAAGCTCACTTGAGAGCCCCTCTTGATAGTACGGTTACCTATCCTAAAACCCGGTCTCCCAACTACACCGCGAGACCGGTAAAATAGAAACCCTATCAAGATCATACCTTTTCCTTGCGCATTCCACTTGAGCTAGATGATGACGATTTTGATCTACTCTCAAGTGGATCACCTTTCTTGATTTTGCTCCGCTTGGTGAAGACTCGCATATTGCTCCCCCATACACCAAGATGGGAGAGACACTCTTTCGCATATCTTCACAAGCTTGGTGAAGACTCGCATATTGCTCCCCCATAGGCCATACACCAAGATAGGAGAGACACTCTTTCGCATATCTTCACAAGCCCTTATCTTGTATGTTGATCAACTTGCACTTAGCCTTGATCATCATATAGTCTTTTTCTTCACATGCCCTAGTCTTGTATGTTGATCAACTTGCACTTAGCCTTGATCAACATATAGTCTTCTTCTTTTAGCCTAATCCAACATATGGAGTCCAAGCATTCCTTATGGACCAACACTGCAAATATAACTCAAAGCACACATTAGTCCATAGAGATTGTCATTAATTACCAAAACAACATATGGGGGCAACCATGCTCTTTCAATCTCTCCCATTTTGGTAATTGATGACAATCCCTTTTGAGAGGGTTTATATAATGAATTAAGCAACCTTGCACGACAAGGATGAGGCAAATGCTTAAGAATCAAACTAAAGCATAAAACCAATTCCCTTAAACCCTCTAAAACTTCTCCCCCATTGGCATCGATTGCCGAAATGGGAAGAAAAATTTAGAAGGCCAATATAATATGAGTTCCTCCACAAGGTATGCATTACTCAAGATATGAGTGAAATCAAATGCACATATCCATTGACGGATAATAGAGGAAATCTGTCGGAGAACTGTCCCAGGAAATGGATGTGTCTCGAGAAGGATCGAGTAAGGGGCTGAACGCGGAATCAAACAACCCTCAACGTGCTCCGGCGACGGTGCTCGTCGGACTCGCTGCGGGACAGCACTGCAGAGATGAACACACTGTCTTACCCAGGTTCAGGGCCCTCTGGTGAGGTAAAACCCCTACGTCCTGCCTCTGGATGTATTGCTCTTGCTTGGAGAGGTTTTCAGTATAGAGTGTGCTTGGCGAGCTCGAGGTGGTTACAATGGCTAGGGTTTGGTCTGAGCTCCAAGATGGTGAACTTGTGAACCAGAAGCAAACCCTTTGCCCGAACGGGCTCCTCCTCCTTTTATAGGTGTCTCGGGCCTCTTCCGCCCAAACATTTGGGCGGGAAGGGTTACCACATGGCGACGAAGGAGGAGGCGCGGTGCACAATAAAGGTAGAGTCCATGGACGCGGTCCACGGCAGGGACGGCGTCACCAAAGCTGGAAAAGGCCACCGTCCAAAGGGCGGCGGGCTGGCGCTGCGGAGGTGGAACTGGGTCCCACGGTGACGTCGCCCTTGGAGCGTAGCTGCAGACGGTTCCCTTATCACCAAAGTGGCAATACTCGTCGTCCGCTTTGCTTGGTGCTGCTTTGTTGACTCCTTTATACATGGAAACGGCAACTGCGGCGCTGCTGTCACCGCGCGCTGGCGCGGTCGTCACTCTGCAGAGAATGCAGAGCCCATGTGCGCTCTGCCAGAGGAGGCAGAACTGGCTTCGAGAGGAAGGAAGCCTCGCGAGGCAGAAAGCCTCGCCGAGCCTTTCGGCTTGGTCCTTAGCAGAATTGCTGGCGGCATCCGAGACGCCTTCTCGAGGAGAGGTCCCTCGCCAAGGGAGAAAAACCCTCGGCGAGGAGAAGAGGTCCCTCGCGAGGCTCGCCAGGCTTGGAGAGCCTGGTCCTTAGCGAAATCTTCTGAGGAATCTTGTGGGCCCTGGCAGGCCGGCCCGTGGTACCCTGGTTTCCACTGTGCCGACAAAATCAAACTATATTGATGATCCAAAGATTGCAGAAGGATGAAATCATTCTAAACATCTCCAAAAAGGAGAAAAGCAATCAAGAAGATCCAAACCGAGAGTTCTAAATAAAAATAGAGAAGCTCCCCATTGTTCATGCACTATTGAGGAGTACACAAATATGGAATCCTCACTCCCCCAAAATCATCTAGAACACTCACCAAGTGCAAGGATGTAAAAATTAAGGCAAAACAAAGCACTTGCACCAAAGATGTGGTTGAGCCATAAGGAGATACCAATTAAAAGAAATTATCAATAAAGGCCCAACCAAGAGTGTGTGTGTGTGTGTGACAAGACAATTAATTTGGTAAGACACATAGTCTTAATCAAATGGAGATAAGTTATATATCAAGTATTGACACACACAACTTACAAAGAAGATTAAAAAAAATGTTCACAAGCTCAAAGATACCAATTGGAAATTTCAACCAATCGAAAAAACAAAGAGCAAGTGAGAACATTTAGCCAACACAATCAACATACTCACCGTGATGAGCATGAAGAGAAGAATCTTCAATAGAATGTGAGTGCGCAAAGATGCGAATAGAAATAAGACAAGCACTCACAAGACAAACTTAGAGCCACCAAACAATTATAGATAAAAGACAAGGTGGCTTGAAAGAAAGTAGGATACCAAATAAAAGGTGACCTCTCTCATATGTATAGGTTTCTAAGTTGAAAAATCGATATTCATCGTCAAAGAAACTTGCACACATGAAATGGTCGAAGAAAGAAGACCATGGTAACCAAACGGAAGTCATGAATATACAAAAAGAGATTATTGCTTAAAAGCATAGCACATAGCTCAAATTTATCTCATTGTATATAAATGAACTTCAAACATGTCAAATGTATCACACATATCACTAAGGGAACAAGAGATAGTGGAAATGCTTTGAGATAGGCAACAAGTATCACAAGAATAATACCAATTGAAGGAAGGTTTTTTGCAATTTCATCACAAATATCACAAAGATATACCAAGTGAAGGAAATAATCCAGAACCACAACAATTCTAAATTAAAGTTTTCATGCCAAGAGGCAACCTACACAAGGTTGAATACAAGAAAAAATATGCATGGGATAGATACTTGTTACCGAAATAGCATTGGTGATGATGAAGATGAGAATTTTTGTTTATCATCAAAGCTTGACTCCAATAATCACATGGTGAGAACACCTTCCTTATGAATGAGGCAAGAATCCAATGCATCTCCATTGTACCTAAAACAAAATTCAAGTACAACATGGTTCCCAAACTCATTGGGTTCCATAGTAGTTAGATACACTACAATACATAGGAAACACTCCACATAAATATGTGCATATAGATATGAAATTGAATTTCATGCACATCTTAGCCGATTTAGGATTTGGTGGAGTATCCCCTATATATTGGATCAAGAAAGACTAGCATGCCATAAAATAAATACACTAGTAAATATGCATGCATGGACTTACAAGAACCAAATGAAATAAAATTTGGACAAAACACCAAGTAAACCAAGAAGAGAGCACACCAAAGTGTGACACAAAAAGGTTGTCCAAATTATATCAAAATCCAAATCAACGCATGATTGAGGAAAAATCAAATCAACATATGATTGATTTCAAAACACATCAACACATGAAGTGTGATATCAATAGGAGTCAAATCAAACAACACATGAGAGATAAGACACCAATTGAAAAGTAAGATACCAACTAGGAGACACGATACCAAGAAGAGGATAATACTTGACCGAACTCAATTAAAGTAAAATAAAGTAATAAGGTATCAAAATTCTCACAATACATATCAATTGAAACAAATATCTATGGAGGAGATATTAAATTCCAATTAATACCAATTGAAGGTACCTAGGCAAGGCCGATGAGCATATAAGATGAAAGAAAGAGACATGCTCAAAGGGTTTTCTCATTGTATAGGATAAACATAAAAACAAGAGATGAGAAAGCAAGACTCCCAAGAGAGAGCAAGGTTACACCAAATAAACCAAACACCCTCTACACTTTTCATGATGGCACAAAGTATCAAGAGAAAAAGATTTGTCTTCCATAAACACATACGATAGAAATCAAATGCCAATTGAAAGGATCAAATATTGATAGATAGGATAGTGTTCTAAATAAAAAGTAATGCTCCCCCAAGATTCATGCATTATTTTGATATTTGCATTTGAATACAAAATGCACGCACAAGGGATCATTACTCTTCATATTTTTATTTACAACACTAAATACTACCAATTGAAAAATTAGGATCCATGCAAGAGGCAATGAAGGCAATGGGAGTCAAAATAAATATGTTGGCAAGAGATAGGAAATAAAACACCATATTTTAATAAAGTTTGTTGATAGTTCCAACCATTCAAACCAACCGGCAAGGCCATGGTTAGAATAATATGGAACAAATGGTTTCTCAACTAATATATGGAAATGTATATTAGAGAAAAACCACACCAAGAAAACTCACACAAAAAAGAGCCAAAAGATAGCTAAAAAGCAAATTGGAACTTGTTCGAGCTAATATGCCACATAGAAATAAGATAATTTACAATATCAACTCTAGGTGGCAAAACCTCAAATGTTCACATTTTATGGGATTGTAATATGAACATAGCGTATTGCTCCCCCACAATGTGATAATTCATTTGTTCTTAACAAGAGGCAAATAAAATCAAATATAGATAATTAATGGACATTATAGAATTTGAATTTCTCATGAGCATGACACACCACATAGTTACTAGATAATCTTGATATATCAATACTAGGTTGTGTTACTCATATACACACATTTTTAGGTTAGTAGGTGCACAAATCATATCACTCCCCCAAAATGGGATAGTCCATCAATCTCTCAAAAGAGCCCATTGAAATCAACACAAGATCCAATAAGGACTCAACACAAAGTTTACACATATATGGAGCGCACATTAACATACACAAACTTGATCGCTCAAGGTAAGTAATAAGCACAACATATACAAACACATGCTAGGAACAAAACTAACACATGCAAGGGAGCAAGCAACTTTCAATGTATATATAATTTAAATACAGGTTACCGCAAGAAGGAGCATTGGATATAAGATAGATATGTGATAATCCAATTGACTTGGCTAAATGAGACATAACCATGAAGACCCCTTAATTCTTCAAATGATAGCCAAGTCGCCAATGTCCTCCATCACAACCTGTTGATCAAGTTTGAGCTTGTTGGTCCCCAACCAAGTTGGGTCCTAAGATGTTAGTCACAATAGGCTTGGCAACCCAAATGGTTCTTTTCTTGACACCTCTTCGAGTTCCCACATATTTGGCAAACACATTGCCAACTCTATCCTTCCTAAGAGAATAAACATCATCAATTATTATGGGGTTGGATAGAGTACCGTTTGTGCATGAAGAAGCCAAGTGGCCCTTCTCACGGCATAAGTAGCAATATCGACTCTTTTCTTTCTTCCTAATAGGCTCCTCAACTTGAGGAGCAATGATTTGAGTCTTCTTAGAAGGTGGCCTTTGTTCAACCCGAGATTGAGCATGAGATTGAACAATATGCCGCTTCCCTAGTTGCTTCTCACTAAGAGGCTTCTTCTTCATTGGGCAATCCCTAACATGATGCCCTTCAATTTTGCACTTGAAACAAACAATCTTGGCCGAGTGATTGACTTGTTCTTGACCCTTCTTATTGCTACTCTTGGACTTGTTCTTGATATTGGAGTTGAATCCAAGTCCACTCTTGTCATTGGGGGATTTTTGCACACTCAACATGTTGTCAAATGTGGCCTTCCCTTTATGACGCTTCTCCACATCTTTCTTCAAAGAAGTGGCTTGTGCCTTGTGCTCTTTAGTCTTCCCTACAAGGTTAGTAGCTACACAAGTACTAGTGGAAGTTGAAGCTTCATGGTTAGAGCAACTAGGCACAAAATGTAATTCAACATATGATTTACCACTAGTGTGAGATGAAGAATTACGAGGACTAGCACATGGCATTGTAGCATTTTTAGTAAAAGTTGTGCCATTGTCCACATGAGGCTCACTAGATATTACCTTGGTAGCGATAGCCTCATGAGCTAACTTTAGCTTATCATGGGATACTAGAAGATCTTCATGAGAGCTCGAGAGCTTCTCATGGCTTTCTTCCAATATCTCATAATTGATAGTTAGCAATTTAAGTTGAGCCCTTAGCTCAACATTCTCCTTTAAAATGGATGCTTCACAAGAAATAGAGTTAGTAGCACAAGCATCAACATTAATAGCAATGGGAGAACAAGTAGGAAGCTCTTTTAGTAATTGAGCTTGGAGTTGATCATGAGACTTAGTGAGATGTGCAATAGAATCTTCCAAGGACTTGACATCCTTTTCAAATTTCACATTAGCCTCAAGGAGTCTAACAACTTCAACAACAAGCTCATCATTTTTTATTTTAAAACCATTAGCCACCTTGAGGGCTCTATCATGGGTTTCATTTGCTTTAGATAACTCTAGAGTAAATGTCTCCTCAAGAGATTTCTTGGTGGTTTGTTCTTCTTCTAGAGCTTCCTCAAGATCCGCAATCGTGTTCGCATAATCACGTTCGCGGCTAAGACTTTCATTTTCACGAGCCTCCAAATTTTCAATAGTAAGCCCTCGCTCAACAAGGGTGCTCATGATTTCATGTAGGTTCTCACAAGCATTTTTATTATTTGAAAGAGCATTAAGAACCATTAGACCTTTCTTATTAAAGTAAGCATCATCCTCTTCATCATCATCATTATTGTCATGATCATCACTACTTGACGATTTAGAAGATATGCAAGGACTATCAACACAAGTATGTGAAACATTTATAGTTCTAGATGTGTTTAAGTCCAAAGATAAATCATTGCAATAAGATAGAGATGAAATATCATCTATAGGAAGCTCACTATCATCATTGCAAAATTTATCCCTACTCACCATTGCATTATTTTGTGGCTTGCCACATGTAGGTGAGGTAGTAGAAGTTGAGAACTCATTACGCCCGGAGGTGGAGGGAGAACAATCATTCTCACTATCAATGGACACACCATAATTGTCTTGAAGCTTGGTCCATAGCTCATGAGCACTCCGATAAGGAGAGATCGACAAGGCAACTGCATTTCTTAAAGACATGAAAACAACTTTAGAAGCTTGAGTATCTAGATAAGAATTTTCCTCATCCTCCAAAGATAATCTTTTCGGATCCTTTGGAGGAGGAAACCCCATATCTAAGATTTGCTATATAGATGGATCAATATATCTAAAATAATTTAGCATGCGATTTCTCCAATCATTATAATTAGTGCCATCGAATATTAAAGAGGCATTGTGCACTAAACCACTAGACGACATCTTTACTCTCTAGGCCGTGAGGCCCTATAAAGAGAGAACCTGCTCTGATACCAATTGAAAGGACACGGATGTCGCTTAGAGGGGGGGTGAATAGGCGATTTAAAATTATTACGATTAAGGCTTGAATAAATGCGGAATAAAACTAACGTTTAATTTATCAAGCCAAAACCTAAACTAGCTAGGTTCACCTATGTGCACCAACAACTTATGCTAAGCAATATAATCAACTAGGTGATAGCAAGATATATGACTTTAAGCTCGATGTCTATCACAAAGTAAATAGCATAAGGAAGAAGCTCGGGTATAGAAATACCGAGGCACTTGGAGACGATGATTTATCCCGAAGTTCACTTCCCAATGGAAGCTAGTCGCCGTTGGAGCGGCGCGGTGTTCACCAATGTGAAACACCGAGTAGCCTTGATATGGCACACCGTATCTCCGTTGTGTCTTACCACCAATGTGGCGAGGCAGTTGTCACTATGTTGCCGTTGAGGTTGACAACTAGAACCTTTACAAGAATGAAGCTCACTCCACAAGTTGGAGGGTCTTCACCAAATGCACCGAGCCACCAAGACTCGATGCCCAAGGCCGAGGCACACACCACAACTCAATTGGTGGCTCCCGACAATGTCTTCGTAGCTACCAAAACTCCGAAACAAACAAGGTTGGGCCACCCTCCACAACCTAATTGGAGGCTCCCAACAAATCCCGTGAGCCACCAAGACTCCGAGAAATCAACAACCGTCTAGGGTACCAACGTGCCCTAGAGGAACAAGCTCTAGGGCACCAAAGCACCCAAGAGTAACAAGCTTCTCAACTTCACTTCCACGTATCACCGTGGAGAACTCAAACCGATGCAACTAATGCAATGGCAAGAACACACTAAGTGATCAAGTTCTTCCAACCCGAATCCAACCAAAGCAACTAATGCTTGGGAGGGATTAAAGAGGAAGAACAAAGGAGAAACACAAAGAAACTCCAAAGATCTAGATCCAAAGTGTTCCCCTCACTTAGAGGAGAAATCAATAGGTGGAAACAAGGATCTAGATCTCCTCTCTTTTTTCTCTCAAAAAGGTAGCAAGAACTATCGGAGAGATTGAGAGAAAGCCAAGCTTGAGAAGGTCAACAATGGAGGGGAGAAAATAGCTCAAGAGGTTGGCAAAAGGTTAGGGTTTATTTGGGGAAGAAGCCCCTTAAATAGGGGCTCCGAAAATATGGCCGTTGGGTCATTTTCGTGCAGCCAAAAAGAGAAGGCTGGAGCAAGCCAGGCAGGCCGGCCTGGCAGCCGGCCCAGGCCGGTGGGGAGGCCGGGGGCGCACCAGGGAGGCCCGGTTTGGGAACCGGCCCAGGCCGATGGGGAGGCCGGGGCTCCACCCGAACAGCCCGGTCTGGGAGCCGGCCCAGGCCGGTGGTGAGGCCGGCGGCCCACCCGAGGGGTCCGGCCAGCGACCCGGACGTGGCCGGCAGGGAGGCAGGGGTGGCGGCTGAACGGGCCGGCCTGGGAGCCGGCCCAGGCCGGCGGTGAGGCTGGCGGCCCACCCGAGGGGTCCGGCCAGCGACCCGGATATGGCCGGCGGGGAGGCCGGGGTGGCGGCCGAACGGGCCGGCCTGGGAGCCGGCCCAGACCGGCGGTGAGGCCGCCGGCCCCCCCTTTTTTTCCTTTTCCTTTATAATATTCTGTCAAAAAACTTCCAACACTAAAACTGCAATAACTTTCACTTCCGAACTCCGTTTTCGATAATCTTGGACTCGTTGGAATCGTCACAACGAGCACTACAAGAATATGCAGAGAAACATCATTGTTCAACAATATATGGTAAAACCAAATGATGAAAGGTAAAACCTTTTATTGAAATCCGGAAAACCATATCTTTTGCAAATGAAGTCCGAATGACATGAAACCACTTTTGTTGGAAAGAGGACGACAAATGCTACCCAATAACAAGTGAAAATATTGAAACCAAGCAAGGGAGATTTTGCTACTAAACGGAAGAGTGAAACCTTCCGCATAGATGGACCGGCAAAATCTCCGACACCGAAAACTCAAATAGGGAACACATATGTAAACCGTTTTCGGTGACCTTGGCCTTGTCATGACAAGCACGACAAGCACCAATACCACACCACGATAAGAGCAAAAAGGAACCAATAAAGATGATGCCAAGGATGCAAAGGTTTGAGCTCTCTACGACCGATACGCTAAAGCTCACTTGAGAGCCCCTCTTGATAGTACGGTTACCTATCCTAAAACCCGGTCTCCCAACTACACCGCGAGACCGGTAAAATAGAAACCCTATCAAGATCATACCTTTTCCTTCCGCATTACACTTGAGCTAGATGATGACGATCTTGATCTACTCTCAAGTGGATCACCTTTCTTGATTTTGCTCCGCTTGGTGAAGACTCGCATATTGCTCCCCCATACACCAAGATGGGAGAGACACTCTTTCGCATATCTTCACAAGCTTGGTGAAGACTCGCATATTGCTCCCCCATAGGCCATACACCAAGATGGGAGAGACACTCTTTCGCATATCTTCACAAGCTCTTATCTTGTATGTTGATCAACTTGTAATTAGCCTTGATCATCATATAGTCTTTTTCTTCACATGCCCTAGTCTTGTATGTTGATCAACTTGCACTTAGCCTTGATCAACATATAGTCTTCTTCTTTTAGCCTTGAATCCAACATATGGAGTCCAAGCATTCCTTATGGACCAACACTGCAAATATAACTCAAAGCACACATTAGTCCATAGAGATTGTCATTAATTACCCAAATAACACATGGGAGCAACCATGCTCTTTCAGAAATGCTCATTATTTTCACGTTGCACGGCATGATGGCGCTCCTCTTAGCGGCGTAAGTTGTCGTCGATGTACCTCTTGAGAGCCTCCTCTTGCTTGCTCATGCCGGCGTCTTGTTCTTTCCTAGCCATGATATGAAAACACAAGTGATACGTGGAATATGTGGTGGGCTAATAACCGCTCTTACCTTTGGTTGATAGTATTGGACAAGTGGACTCGCCTTCCGAGACAAAGGTATCACAAGAATAAGAGTAGGTTGATTATCAATCCAAAAGCGACTCACACACACTTATGAGGGGCTTAGGTATGGGAAAGTGGAAAGAAATCGAAATGAAGCAAACGATAAAGCTATTGCAACAAGTGGAGAATAACCACAAAGATCAAGAAGCAAAAGAGACTAACCACACAATCCAAAAATAAAGGAAACTCACACGTGTAGACAAACATGGATGGTGCGACTATGGGGATGAGAAACTTGGACCTAACGAACACTATGCTCGTGTCGCACCACCGCTCGAAGGACAACTAGCTCAAGTGTATAGGAGGGAGCACCCGATTTTCACAATTGTACACGTTTCTCTATTGGGTATTGGAGCTTTGAGGCGGTAAGGAGGACTAGGATCACGGCTAGCCTTTTCTCTTTTTCTCTTTTTTTTGAATCTTTTCTATTTCTATTTTTGCTTTATGCTTTTGCCCGAGCCGAGTCTGCTACACGTTGATTCTCGCAAGATTATGATATGCTCACTTGGTGTTACACTAGTGCAATGCTCACACTTTGACGAACTAGCTCCTAGGAAAAAGATTCGCGAAAAGGAAAGGGATGTGTCGCAAGTTTTACCTTTGGTTGCGTCGAGGAAACGAGGAAGCGACACGAAATGCACGTCGGTGAAGACGCGTGCTGGCGGTAGTACCGGTGGACTCGAAACTGCACGGGCTGCTTGAGCTGGGAGCGGAATTGGCTCCGGGAAATCTTCAATCCGACGAATTTTGGGTGAAATTGGCACCAGGGAACATCAAAGGAAGGTGGGGAAAGGTCTTAAGCACTAGATCCGTGGATCAAAACCACAAATCGCTCACCAAATCGAGAGATCGAACGAAATCCATATGGGCTATTTTTTGTGAATTTTAAAATTGGTATGGGAAAGAAAAATTTGGGTGGAAAAATGGCTAATAAAAGGTGGAAACACGATCCAAATCCGTGGAAACCCTTGCTCTTGATACCATATGATGTAGGGGTTGGCCCGATCTTCACGGATTTGAGGGGGAAACGGGGATGAACGCGAAGAACACGATGAACACGATGAACACGAGGTGGAAATCGGGGGAAATCGTGGGCAAACAAAGAGGGTAACTAGCAAAACCTGTAGAGATCTCCACCCAACAACAACCCTCACAAGAGAAGCCTTTGGATCGAAGAATCAAAGCCAATCTTACTCTTAATGAAACCGATTGCTCTTACCGGCTGGTCCACCGATCCAATAGAATCACCGCAGTGAAAGATTAGGATGCACTACTAGAGACACCTCAGTGAAAGAGTAGCAACAACAAGATCCATCCTCACAGAGGAACCCTAGCAACGAGGGAGGAGGAGCATAGCCCTCAAGTCTCAAATTTAGTCTAACCCTAGATCTGAGGGAGGCAGGGGTATTTATAGGCGTAGTACAAATGGGGCAGAAATGCGGGAGACCGGCCCGTGGGCCGGCCTAGGCCGGCTGGGAGGCCGGCGGGCGCAGGTGGGGAACCGGCCTAGGCCGGCTAGGAGGCCGGCGGGCGCGGGAGGGGGCCGGCCTAGGCCGGGCTAGAGGCCGGCCAGTCTGTCTCCGCCTCCTTCTTCCTCTCCTTGACCATCTTTTGGGATCTCCTCTTGGTCATCTTCTCCATCATCTTGGACCTTCTCTTGCTCATCTTCTCCACTCCATTGTAGGTCGTCACCAAGGTGGGTCCTGAGTATGCACAAGGTATCCACTTGAGGTAGCAAGCCATCCATGGAGAAATTGAATTGATTCGAGGATAGGAGTGAGTTCACCTTATCTTGCATAACCTTTGCTCTTGATCTTGTTATTGGGCCCGTAGGCGTGTTGGCCATGGTGTTGTCCACATGTGGGGCTACATCAGCTGTTAGAGTATGTAAACCTATACGTGTAGGGTACGGTGTAGTACACCGACCCCACCGTATCTCTCTTGTATTGCCACCGCGGTGGGGCTATTCCACCGCCTATATAACACGTAACACGAAGCCCCAAAGGGCTATCGTTTCCGCCCACTTAGGTTAACAAGAATAACCTATTAACTCAGTGCGAAGTGCTAGTTGTTGTTTTCTGCATGTTTTTGGTATTGCAAGTTACCATGAGAACATACCACGGAAAATATCAGGAAAAAATACGAGGACGCTTAACTTTCCAAGATGAAGCCGAGGAGCCAAAGGAGGTGCCCGGGGGGGGGGGGGGGGGGGGGCACCAGCTGGCCATGCAGGTGGGACCAGCGGGTCAGGGGTGGCCTAGGCCTAGGCCACGTGGCCCCCCTGGCCACCGCCTCTCGAGGCCTACAAATAGCCCTCGACCTAAAAACATCCGAGACGGTGATTATTTTGCCAGTTTCGATACAGAGCCGCCGTCACAGAAACCAATCTGAAGCCCTGTTTCGGCACCCTGCGGGGGGGGGGGAGTCATCACCGGGGGCATCTACAGTACCACTGTCGCCTCTATGAAGATGCGTGAGTAGTTCATCCTTTTGATTACGGGTCGATAGCAATAGCCAGATGGTTATCTCTCCTCCACGTTCTTCAATACAAAGGTCTCGTGAGATGCCTAACATGATCGAGATCTATATGATGTAAGTGCTATTAGCTACTGGTTCGATAAAGCTTAGTTCTTCATTGGGATTTAGTACGTCTATTTTCGTGCTATGCTGATTTGGGTCCGCTCGAGGCCGGTCATGTCTAATCCCACACACGTCATTTTATTTCACCGTTTTCGGTGTGTGAACATTCTTTGACGGGAGTGGTATCGTTATGTACTAGTGATACTAGATGATAATGTACGACAAACAAAGTAACTACTGATTTCTTATCAAATTTTATGAAACAACTAAATGGTAATGTTCTTAGAAAAGACGAAGTCCATATTGGCGAAATACGTCATAAGTCCTTGATAACTTACAAAATTGCAATTTAATTTAGAATTTTATCAAATAAAAGAGAGTAAAACTATCCAAACAACTCCCTCATCGACCCGCCTGACAAAAGGTATAGTTGACACAAATTAAGGATTATGTTTATCTCGTTTCCTAATGAAGGTTTTTTTTCTTCTGTTTATTTTATTTACTGTTTGAGTTAGTGCCGTTGGTACGTCTACAAAACCTGAATTATAAACCTTTATTATTGTGGTTATATATACCAAAGAAAAAAGAGCAATCATATGAACTCGCAATAGATGGTCGAGGAAATTCCGAAAATACCATCAACCGCTTGCCATGTTCCGAGAATGCCATCAAACTAGTTGATGTTCTAAGAATGCCACCAAACGTTTGTCGTCGTTCCGAAAATGCCATTTCCATTAGTTGACTGCTAGTTGACCGTTAAGTTTCATGTGAAAAGACTATTATGCCCTTGTAGTATATTTTTAAGATTTTGACTAAACAACATCATATCATCATGCTAAACAAAATCGTAGAGTTTTGCCTTAAAAAAACTTTTTGCACCATAATATGAACTTATATTAGTTGGAACCACATTTGAAGCCTTCATGCTAAATGGTTCTCATGCAAACCGTGAAGACGTGATCCAAAATAAAAATCCCCTTTAGCTGAACTCGCGAGGAAAATACGCCGCACTTTCCCGGGCCGCCGCCGTCCGTCGCGCCCCTCACGCAAGGACGTCGTGTCGCGTCCGCACGGTCGTTGGCTCGTCGCCCTGGCCGCACGCCGCCGCCCTGCCGGGCAAACACCATCGCGCTCGCACACCCGACGCCCGTCGCTGGCACCGTCCGTCGCGCCCCTCCTGCTAGGCAGCCGCCGCCGTGTCCACACGGACCCGCGCGCCACCGGTATTGCAGCCCTGCCCGAAGGCGCCGCGCTACGCCGCCGCCGTCGACGCGCCCGCACGCGGCGCTATTTTTTCACTAGGCATCATGGCGCGTGGCGGCGCAGCGTATCGGGTCAGGGAAGAAGAGCGACGGTGAGATGCAGAATGATTGGATGCAGGGAGGCGCAGCTGAGCATGGGGGCGGCCGGAGGTGGACTAGCTTGGCTTGGCGGCGGCGGCGCATCCTGGCTTGGTCGACGGCCGGGGATGGAAGACTTGGATGCCGGACGGATAAGAGAAGACGATGTGGGACAGGGAATCTGCACCAAGTTTGGTGGGCCTTAGGCCTGGTCGGGTCTGGTTATTTTAATTTTCGATACCTTTTTTCTTTTTATAAAAAGGTTTGATGGTAATTTGGTACTTGACTACAAAATGATGAGTTTATATATTCCTGTAAGTTAACGGTCAACTAGTGGTCAACTAACAGAATTGGCATTTTCGGAACAATGGCACTTGTTTGATGGTATTTTTAGAAGGACGACTAGTTTGATGGTATTCTCGGAATGTGGAAATCATTTGATGGTATTGTCGGAATTTCCTCTAGATGGTCAGTTGGTCACTGGGACGGAATGAAGCATCACGGGGAAAACCAGGCACGCATGCTCGGACGTGGAAAACCGCGAGCTTGTGATTTTGACCGGCCTATACAGACGTTCTTGACCGACTCGAGATGAACGTCAAGCGACGCCGTAGCGGCTTCACGTGCCAGGCCAGGGAGCCGGTGGGGGGAGGAAGCAGCGGCGAAGCTTCGCGGGCTCGCCGGCCACCACCACCGACCACCTCGATCGGCGTCCACCCAACAGATCCAATCTGTCATCTGGGCTCGAGCCTCTACATCCCTCCTCCGTCCTTGGACCACCACACGGCTCGGCACGAGCAGGTCCAGCCAGGTGACCTGCTGCATTTTGTATTTGAGGAAATTTCTCTTTCCGTACTCAAACACGATTTTGTATTTGAGGCCAGTGCATACGGGCCCGTACGGTCCGTGCTGTCCGGATCTCCATTAATCCACTGGTAATACTCCATTTAGTTAAGTGCTTTTCCTAAGCATTTCTCCTGTGGTCCAACCAAATAGTTTTTCGTTTAAAGAACTGTAGACAGCACATTTTGATCTTACCAAATGCTTCAGAACAACAACAGCGCAGCATCCCCGGTGCTAGGCAATAATGCAAAACCACACGAAGCATGTAGGAAGAAGGGCCAAGGGAAAACCGCAGTGCCGTTTTTATTTATCGTACACGACCATGTTTACACAACAGAGCATGTAAAGAGCATGCTGATCCCTGCATCTGCATGCACCGTCCTCACTTCTTCACCATTATTTGGGTCATCTTCAGCACTGGAGGCCGCGGGAAGGGAGCTCAGTTCTCGTGATCCCAGAGCTCGGAGGCACTCTTGTACGGCCCGTGGGTCTTGTTCACGAAGAGCTCCTCTCCCGTCAGGACACGCTTCTGCAACACAAGAGAGAGCTCATTCACGTTACTGGATCAGATGGGAAAACGGCTATGTTTATCTAATTTTGACAGGTTCTGTAGTTTTTTAAAGTGCACTAGGAGTATTCAAGAGTTATCTGCCCCAGTGAACAGATCGAACGATGCTCCATCTGAACACCGCATTGTTTTTACGCGTAAACTGGCGTTGAGCCTGCAGGATACCCTGAAGAAACCACTAATATAAACCAACTGCGGCATCTGAATGACACGGTTTATTCGAATTGTTTTTTGTATTGCCATATTTAGCTCGATAGATTTTTTTGGGAAAAAAAAAGAGATCAGGTCGTGTATTGTCTAAACTGATAGGTGCGACCTGATTCAAGTTTGGGTGGTGGAAATCAAAGTGCTGTTGTCTTCTACTACTCCTCTACCAAGGGCAAAAACATTTTCAGATTATGTCAGTTCACTAGTGACTGCAGTGCATGCGCGCTAGCACAAGACAGAAAGTAGCGTGCAAAGACAGAAGAAGTACCACACTCCCTCACCTCATCTTTGATGCTGCACAAGACCTGGAAGTCCTCTTCAGGGATCTCCCATCCAAACACCTGAATGTTCTCCTTGATCCTCTCATCTTTACTTGATTTGGGAATGACACTTGTTCCCCTCTGGAGAGCCCACTTGATGAGCACCTGCCCTGAGTTCTTGTTCAGTTTGTTTGCTACCTGCAGTTAAATGTTCAGATTGAGGTATACAGTACGTGTAATCTGACAAACAAGAATTCAGCCACAAAAATCTGTGTTCATTGTCTATGAACATACATACCTTTTCCACGACCGGGTCATGAGCAAGGTTCTTCTCTGAAGAACCCAAAGGGGAGTAAGCCTGGAAAAGAACATGAGGTAAACAAGAATATCATTAATCGCACTCTTTCGAACGGAGGATGCTAAGATATAACATCACCGTGGTCATCCATTTTTCAGGGGAAATAAATAACTTACAGTAACATGAATTCCGTGCTTCTTGCAGGCCTCGAAAATCTTATCGTTCTTCCAACCAGGGTGCATTTCCATCTGTCAAGTTAAGTAAGTAAATAAAGGGTCAAAAAACAAGCATGTTCCAGTATATTGGACTAACGATCAAAGATGAAAGTTTCGCAACCTGGCATACGGCCGGTGTGATATTGGCAGATCGTAGCAGCCGGTCGAGCTTGGTCACCGTGTAATTGCAGACACCGATGTCCTTAACTAGTCCATCTTTCACAAGCTTTTCCATTTCCTTCCATACTCCCTCCATGTCAAATTCCAACACTTCCCCAGCTTCCGGAGGCCGGTGTGCCCCATCTTTTAGTCGGAACGGCCAATGGATCTGTATCAATTAAGCAAATGAGTTTTTGTTCCAAAAGCTTTACAAGACCTCTACGAAATTAGATAATTAATTAGTGACCATTATTTGCATAAATAAGCATCAACAAATTGAACCAACATACTGTCTAATCCACAAATTAGAGTAACAAAGTGGCAGACAAAACAAGGCACTTGATTTCTGTTTCTTACAAGGTAAAGATCGATATAATCCAACTGTAGATCCTTTAGTGTGTTCTCTAATGCTGGTCGCACCCTCTCAGGAACCAAGTTTGTGCACCTAAAGCAGACAAGCATAGATCAAAATTCAAAGTTCACATATTACAAAACACACCATAGGTTATTGATATTTAATTGTACATCAAAGCATAATCTAAGGTTGTGCACACAAGTACCATAGTTTTGACGTCACAAACAAATCTTTCCTGTCGATTCCAGCTTCCATTGCAGCTTTAAGCCCTTGGCCGACCTGTGTGCAAAGGATGCTTAAAGAGACATGTCTGACTGCTAGGCTACTACAGAATCAGGCTAGTGCTTTGATGTATATACCTCCTTTTCTATGCCGTATTCAGCAGCGGTGTCCACATGCCTGTATCCAGCCTGCAGTAACGATGTATTCAGATTATTACAGAGTTCTATCCGTTACTGTAACATTTGTGCGCATGCCTGGCCAAGAAGCTGCAGTTAACCATGAACACAAATTTCCAAGAATCTTCCAGCTTCTTGGTCCAATGGTAGTAGCATGATGATATTACCTCTGTGATGGCTGTCTGAACAGAGTGAGCAGTGTCTGAGCCGGCTCTCCAAGTGCCTAAGCCAACGGCCGGCATGGCATGCCCGCTCTTGAGAACAAAGTGATCTTGCTCTCCCTGCCCCATCGCCTTTGCACTCGCCATAATCTTGCCACTCTGAACCTCTCTTCAACACACTTCTGAATTCTGATGTCTTCTCCTTCCTAGTCTTCCTGGGCGACTTCTTTATTCCAGTGAGCAGACATGGGGCTTCGCACTTCAATATATAGGAAGAAAGTTCTAGGCAGTGAATGCCACGTACATCTGCATCCATGGACAGATGGCGAGAGGCCGCCACCTAAAGAACCTGTGTCTGTCCCATGCAGCACGGGTTGCACTGGAGGAACCTGCCAGAACCCATAGGTGGCCAGCACCACAACAAAAAAATCAGTTAACTGATGGTACCAGAAATAAACTTGCTTACCTGCCGTCTTTTTCTGGACGATGACGAGGAAAGCTTTGCTTAGACCCCGGCGCATCTGGCTTTATATAGCAGGCAGAGAGGCAGAAAGATTTGATTGCAACAGTTACACCTGACAAACTTTCTACGGTATCATTCACCCAATGTTTTTTCAAGCTAAATCTGATTTTACAGCATGATTTAAGTTACAACTGACAGCCCCTTGCTGCTGCAAATCCACTAGATACTGATGGCATTCTCCTTACATATATGTACAAAGTACAGAATACAACAGTAGTATATTTACTCTAGTGAAATGACTAAACGAGAAACTGTAGTAATTTCTGTTGTTTCCGAAATACGAAATTCCATTCCTTGAGGATTCAAGAGTGAGCCTCAAACATTTTCTTGATCCTATATGGTTATGGACTTTGAGGGCGCTGTAAAGTAACCAAATCACTTGGTCAGGTCACTCGATTTTTCAATCTTGCTGCTCCTGCTGCTGCTGCCGCTGTCATCCGAATTCTCTACTTCTGTTCTACTGCCCTCTAACTGGGATACTTCTAGCTCGGACGTTTCAGGTGGTGTGGAGACCTCATCGGAAGGAAGCTCTTCCTTTACTTTTTGTAGTCCAGTGTACCGAGCAAGATCGACCCATTGCTGGAGCAAACAGAATAGTTAGTAAGGAGAAAGGCAGAAGTACTAATATGTGTTAGGGTAGGGGCCTTTAGTGTTACTGTATTGTGTGTGTACACATAGCACTTCCTAGGATAGCATAGATGCACTATTATACAAATATTAAGGAAGTTCGAAAAATGCAAACTAACAGAAAGAACTAACTTACAAATAATGAAAAGATGATGATTACCTCGCAACATCATAATTTTTTTTGTCCGAGTGCTGAGCTAGCAGCGCTATATGAAATAAATAGTGGGTGGAAATTTAAATGGACATTACTCTTCTCCAGTTTTCCATTTTGAAAAGTTATGTTGCTTAGTGCAAAGAACTTGAGAGTGTTCTGCTTGTTTATTGTAAACAGTTTGAGAGTGCAACATGCTAAGCACAACTAGGAAGATGAAGCAGTGCCCAACCTGTGTTCCCAAGTATGAGTTGACCGTCCTTGCAACAAAGGACAAGAGACCAGCAAGAAGTGGCTGATTATAGCGAGTTGCCAGGCTCTCTCCTAAACGATGCTCCAATAAGCCAGCAATGATCTTCAACATAAATATAAAAAATAGGTAAACTGTCCTAGAACTAAAATAGGATACATTGTATTCTGAATTTAATATATATGGTCTCCTAGTATAGATAAGTCAGTGACGGCAAAATCACTTCCACAAGCTAGCAATGGGTCAAATTTTCATTAGGACCCGCTCGGAAGGCAGTGAAGCTTGGTTTAGGTCTATTTTCTGATTTACATACAGATAAACATACCAATATATGAAGATATATGACATATATTACCACATTCTGGACCATTGGTTGCAAATAAGCATGAATGTTTCAATTTCCCGTTGAACTGAGACTTACAAAGAAGGTTATTTACAGGCAGTACATTTCAACAGTGACTAACTTACCACATCTGTCCTGGGAATACTATAGATGCTTATGCAACTGAAAAGATCGACATGACTAACCAGCGGGGACGTAGCGTCTTGGGGACAAATCCCGGGCCATCGCCAAGACATTTTTTTTTAACACTGTATTTGGTCTATCAAAGTTTAAGGTCTGTGTACATATCTTTTATGGGCCCGTTCTATCACATGAGATGATGAACTAGCCCTGTCTAGTTGGGCTGTCACACTCCACCACTGCTAATCAGGGTTGATGATGGTTAGTAAGAGACTTCGGGTGCCACTCCGGTAGTAAGCATATTTGAAGTAGAGATTTCATAACTAAACATAACCTAGTCCTTTCAACTTAAAGCGGTTAAGCTAATCAAACAATGTACCTGATACCGCAAATTTGCTGATGTTCCAAGAAAGCAACTATAAACAACCGCGGACTTCAAAATAGGAGCTCTCTTTCGCCCTGCTTCCACACTCACTGAAGGTTTCAGCACACCTCGAACAGCATACAGGAGATCTGAGGAAACTCCAGCCCCAACACTAGAAATAAAGCCAACACCAGCAAGTTTCAAACCACCAATAATTACTGCTGCGACCCTCTGGTTCATATTCCAATTCTGACCAAAAACATTCTTCTGAAACGCATTATCTGGCAATGATCCCAAAAGGCCTTTGACAAAATCCAAGCTCTGACCAGAGTTGTTATCAGTATAAGAAAGCACCGAAATAGTTGGAGCAGGAAGCCACACTGTAAAGAAATCGACAACAGAGCCTCTGACAGTATCAGTGAGGACATAGTCAATTTCTTCAAAGAACCGCCCTTTCCGTCTTTCGTACTGTGCTAGTAGAGTGGTTGTGATTGATATAGCCTCTTCAATGGCTAATCTTTGAAGGAATTTGGGGTCTGCCAGCAATCTTTCCCGGAAACCCTGCAGAAGTTCATTGACTTAATGAATTTTGGTATAAGGGATTCATGTTTATTTTTCAATAGCTTGTAACAGTTATTCTGTTTCTAAACAAATAATGCATGTGCTTCAAAGAGGATTCCAGAAACATCAATTAGATAAAGTAACAAGATAGATGGAAAGGACTAAGGAGCAAAACAAAATTAATGATATAGTTTCTTACTTGGAATCGGTGAATCAGTTCAGTCATAACTGGGTATTTCTCGAGGTCAAAGAAGTTCTGCAATATCTCAGGAGAAACAACTCCAAGGTCTATTCCTTTCTGAAGATCCTGCAATAGTCCAGTAAAGGAGTAGTATTAGCCAAATAATACACAATATGATGATTCCATAATATTCAAACGTTTTGGCTACAGTTTTCTTTTTAACTAATACAGCTCTGACCATGGCTAGTTTGATTAAGTACCTGAGGTAAAGCTTCAGGCCTCCTGCCAGCAGCATTCATAACTCTAGCAATTTCTGCACGGTCAAAACAATTTCTACTGCAAGGTTTAGCCGCTGAATACCATAAGAAATCAGCAACTGGAATTTCACCTTCCCTCCTTATACTTTGTCTTTCAGGATCAAGAAGTACCACAACTTGGTCTTTCTTCGATATCTTTTTAGATACTCTGGCAGGAACACCAGTTCCTCGTGACCCATATAAAAGATGGCTTGCACCTGCCACAACAATTACCATCCCTGAAGGATCTCTATCTTTAAGTTCTTTCGTAATTATCCGTGACATGGTATACTCATCAACTACTCTTGCCTGTGCCGACAAATATGAGTTCGGACCAAATGGAGAGTCGCGAGTTGATGTAATCTTGTCTATCAATGACCGGCCTGACGTAAAACCAGAAATGAAGCCCGAGCCTGCTGGAGGAGCATACTCCTTTCTTTCTGTTTTTGAAAGACCTCTAATTCCCTCTGCTTGGACAGTTCTTTTCACCTGCTCAGTAAAGAAAAATTAAATTCTACAAAGTGGACTAGAGTTGAACTTTGAAGCATATAATTCATAACATATAAAATAAAGAAAAGGAAGTCATAGGTTAAAGTTGAATGAACACCATAACAGTATAGAAGCAAATCGTATCATGATTTTTCCAGTTAGACATATACAAAACTTTACGCTAAGTTGTCTAGATACTCAATAATCAATAGCGACATGCCTGCTAAGCAGTTATGCAGGATGCAGCAAGATGTAGAGAGACTGGATCATGGGGTGTGGCAGAAGAATTGAATTCTATAGCGTGGAATGTGGATTCACGTGTATGCATTAAATAAAAAGCTTGAAAGTGTCAATAATTAGAATTCTTGAATAGGTGTTGCCGCATGGTGTTACTAAGAAAATTTGTCAAAAGTTTCGACGTGTTGTTGTATAGAAAATAAACAAAATACTTCAATCACCTGCAGGGGGGTTCCACAAGCAACAAGCTTAATTCCATTATCGCGGCAGAAATTCAGAAGAGGTTCATACTCCTGCCAGCGCTCTGCTGGCCAGTGCAACGTGTACAGCTTTAAGATGCTGCCGTCAATCCTACATAGAGCATAAGCATGTAAATATTCTAAAAGTGAACTTAAGCCTCACTCAAGAATGCATTTTCATTTGTACACAATAGAGTTATTTTCTGGAAGATGAAATCAATGTTAGGACTTCAATAAACTCCATGTGCATTAAAATCATCTAACTTCAATTGTGATAGGAATATTATGCTGCTAATTAGAAGCATAGATATAACTGACAGAAGTTGCAGTATTCTTACAATAACTGTTGGGCATCAAGGAGGAAACTATATATAGCTTATCCGTCTATTAAGTAGACGCGAAGTGTTATTTATCTAATAAAATTAACATTGTGAGCAAAAACAGATTACATGGAAAAGAGTAGCCCGGTACAAGGGTTAGCGGTAATACTTACTCAATGCATTGTATCTCTGACAACAAATAGGAAATGTCCACAGCTCCAAACCATTAATGTGAGCTCAAATAAAGGTAGAGAAATTACATTACAATGATGCCTGTTAGGCTGTTACCAAACTGATTTGAACCTTCACAGTTCGAATGAGGAGGTCCAAAATAATAACCTACGACTGATGGTTCCAAGCCACACTGTTGTTCAGGCATGATCCTCGCAATCTTAATCACACTTTTTATTTTTTTCGAACCTACTTAATCACACTTTTTAATAGTGGCATATATGCCATTGTGTTACTACTACACATTGGTAAGACGGTTAATTCAAGAGACCATCAATGGTGATGGAAATTAGAGAGACCAGACTTCATTTCTACACACACTAATCTCCTGAGACAAGCGTCATGCCAACATAGCTTAAAATTCGTGCAATTTCTCATCATGCAGTTGCAAACAGGTTGTCGGAAGTAATTGTTTGGATAGCTGAACTATGAGCTGGGAGAGCAGTGCACCTTCCGCTCGTGAACTGGTCGAGCTGCTGCTGGAGGTCGCATGGGAAGGCCTCGAGCGCGAGGGCCAAGCCCCTCTCGGCCTCCTTGCAGCGGCCCGCGAGCTTCCGGACGATCTCGAGCTCGAGCACGCGGTCGTCGGGGTCCGGCACGAGCTCGGCCTCGCCGAGGTACACCACCCTGGCGGCCGCCAGCTTGTCCCACACCCGTCCCCTCGCCTCCCTCCCCACCGCCTGCGGCTCCCCGATGACGGTCGCGTCGTACACCCTCGACATGGGCGACTCGTCGGGCTCCTTCTGCTCCGCCGGGGGAGGCGGGGTAGGAGTCGGCGGATCGGCGGGGGGAGGTGTTGGGGACGCGACTTCATCGGCTGCGGCGGCGGAAGGGATCGGGCGGAGGATGACGGAAGCGGCGGCGAGCGAGGGGACGAGGAGGAGGAAGTCGCGGCGGGAGGCGGCGGAGGTGGATACGCTGCGGCGAGGAGAGAAGGAGGTGAGGGGTCTGGTGCGAAGGCGGGAGCGCGGGGACGGGAGGAGCGGTTTGAAGGAGGCGGCGTTTCGGGACATTTCCGCCGCCGAGCTCGAGAGCGGGGCGGACTACCCTGCCGGAGCAACGACCATGTACAGTGTACACTTTCCGTCTTCTTTTTGTACACTTCCTTCTCACTTGATTTTGTGACTAATAAACCGATTATATTTGTGACGACTGAATTTCAAAAAAGAAGAAAAATTCAGAGGCTGAACTCAACCACATTATGGGCTAGGTATCCAGCCATCTACATCTGTAAGATTCCTGGTGGACAAGAGGATGCAGGGTGGAGATAAGATCCGGCGATCCTGTCTAGTGCCAAAGATTCATCGTTCCTGAAAGATACCACAACGAATTGGCCAAATGTACAGTACATGAAGTGGACAACCTGGTTATGGGAAGCCACAATGTGGATAAGCAAAGACACCAGACACCACTAGCTCGCCGGCAGCCAAGTCAGCAAACGTACGGAAAACGGATTTGCTGGTACCACTCGCCCGCAATTAAATTTCACGCAAATTGTACAGAACTCAGGTTTGCGTTACAGTGAAACCAGGTGGCAAAACTGGGGAGAACAAGAAAGGTTGTGTCGGTGTTGAAATCGGAGCAAAACAAAGATCAAAATCCAATCCTATGCTAGTACTGTACACAAAGTCGCATTCATGCCCACGTCAATTGCTCCTGTTTGCATATACTTTGGTTTCCTCTGCTACCTTTCCCCACATATTAGCAAAATGGTCTGAATACGAAACCTGCAAATAATAAGAATATAATAAGAGGGTTTTTTTTCAAATAATGATGCTCCGACTCTATTTTCTTGTGTCTGTCAACAGCTATATAGTGCACTTTCATTCTACCCATACCTGGTTTACTACAAATCCTTTCAGCATCTCAATAAGATCCCGACGCCTATCCTTGTCAAACCTTCTAATTTCAATCATGTTGTTTTCCTGCATAGTTGTAGAAAAAGGTAAATGACAAGATATAATTCTTTTGGATACAATATGGTTTCAAAATTCAGTAACACACTCCTAGCATTCCCAATGTCCTACAATTGGTGTGGCAACTCCACACAGGGAATCAAGTTGTGGCCGTTTTCTGACTCAAAAAACAATCCTGCAGTTTGTACCATTGTTTGCAGATCCTGAAAATACATGTTGAAACTCCAAAAAAGAAGCATATGTAATGCTCCACTAGCAGGATCTTAGCAACGTCACAAAGACAAAAGACCTCTCTTTAAATGAAGTAATACATTATTATACAAAACCTAGTACGCATACTTAAACTAACTGAATAGCCATTCAAATTTTGGGTGGCTCCTAGAAAATTAAAGAGACAAATTTGCATCTACAACTCAAACAACATTATATTTGGATTAGCATGGATAGTTTCACTGACTAAAACTCGCTCCTCTTTTGCATTTTTATCCCAGCTGTAGCTATGCTAAAACTCATTCTTCCTTTGCATCTACAACTCAAATAAAACATTATATGTGGATTAGCATGGATAGTTTCACTAGCTAAAACTCGTTCCACCTTTGCATTTTTATCCCAGCTGTATCTATGCTTTCATAGAGAAGCGTGTCAACCAAAATAACATAATGTCCTTATGAACAAACAAAATATTGTTTATAGTTCAACTACTGCCTCCGTTTCTAAATATAAGATGTTTTACCTTTTAAGAATGGAGAGGGATACATATGTATCTATGTTGAAATATCTAAAACATCTTATATTTAGAAACGGAGGAAGTACATGTTAGCTACCAACCCACATCATGGTGAGTTAGTGACAACAATCCTAACTTTATTCTGATTTTCAAAGGCATGAGAATAAATATACCGAATTGAGTTGAACAAACTGCTTTTAGTTGGTATTTGTATGCGCAAACGTAGCAGCAATGCTGAATTGAGTTAAACATATACTCCCTCCGTTCCAAAATATAAGATGTTTTAGCCTTTTCTGATTCGTATGTATCTAGACACGTTTTAGTGTGTGGGTTTATTCATTTCACTCCATATGTAGCCCGTGTTAAAATAGCTACAACATCTTATATTTAGAAACGGAGGGACTAGCATGCAGTTAAACTAGTGTAAACTAATGTCAGAATAAAACGAAGGATGTGTTATAGGTATAATGTTTATATTAAGCATTTAAACTTCAAATATATGTTACTCGTGCCTAATACTATTCAACTGTGTGCAAGCTGTCAAAAGATTTTAGCATAATTGTGCTAGCATCTTGGTCAACAGACTTGGTTGAGAAAATGTAATTAAAACAATTTGAAACTATAAATATAAGCCGATTTCATTAATAAACCATACAATGGGCACATTAGTTTAAGCATGTATTGTTCATTTTATTCTATTTGCTTATAGGTGCTTTTTGAGTATAACTTCATGCTCAATAAGTTTTCTCAAAGGAACAATGTTACTGCACAATTTTTGGCAGTTTACCTTAATACTTTCATATTCTTGAAGGGCATGGTTTTTCACTGCTTCTGTTGCGGTTATAGTTTCTTTCAATCCCTCTATCTTCTGATACCTTGTCCATTCCTGCCCAATACCTCTTGAGGATACAGATTCCAGTCTTCCTGCCCTGGTGTGCAAGAAAAATAGATCTGCTGACAGACTTTGCACATGTTGTAAAGCATTTGACCGATCAGTAAATGCATGATGAACAGATATCATCATCTCCAAGTATTCATGGATACTATCCTGCAAAGCCATAAATAATTCACTTTTAATAATGACATACGTAAGAAATTCCAAAAATACGATGACCATGCCTATTTGACTGGCATTTGCACATACCAGGTGTTGTACAATTTCAGAATTTAATTTTGCCTGAGATCTGCTGAACTTCACAATAGAATTTGCAAAGTTATGGATAACACCAGCTCGTCTTCTCTGGGAACTAGATGTTGCCTGCTCCCTTTCAAATTTTGCCAGCTTAATCAGTGTCATTCCCAAATGAGCTGTAGTTGTTCGAAGATCATCCTGGGATTTAACAAGTGATTCTGCCTGCATGAAATGCAAAATCATAAGATAATAGTACTAGTTTTCTGGACCAAAACATGCCATTCAGAAAATTCACATAATGGTGAGTACAAAATTCCGAGAGTTTTTGTGCAGATAACAAAAAGCGAAGTCCTGAAGGTGGAATGGGACACATTTCTATCCCTAAGCACTTCTTAGACCATCTATTACCAATACAACTTAACTTTTGACTATTTGGACACGACCGTCATAGACTCCAAATGCATAAGGTGAACACCATACATTACTACTATTGTGATAAAAGTTGCCAGACCCGGCTCAGCACGGTGGCCCAACTGGAGAAAACCAGTCCCAACACCTCATACTGTGGTTTGCCCGCAGTTAAACAGACAAAACCAGGTCTAAACTGGCCAGTTTTCAAATCAACAGACCACTTCCCCTAAGAAGCCCAAACAGTGGAAGCAGTGGCCTTCGAACCCAGCACATGGAACATCCGCACATGCACAGATAAACTACACTAGACGGGAAATTGTTTGTTGTTGTGGGCACGCAGCATAAGTAAATACCCAAGTACGAACAGCACACATGAATATTTGCATACCCTTTTTTTACATAAGAAAATATGTGGTCCGGCCAGTCACCCACTGGGTCGATCAGCAAGCTGAGAGACCTTGACCAGGTCGGTGGCAACTAGGTCTAACACTGCTTGTGATAGGCCAATGAGTCAAGTCAACAAAAAACAAAACTCATTTTTCATTCTTTTTTGCAAACCATAAAAGTTTTGATAATACCATCTAGATTAAAACAACCTAGTCATCCATTGGAAAAAAAATGAAGGTAAGATGGTTCAGGTAGAAATTTCATTTGGTCAATAGAAGTGTGTTCGTGTTTGCTGGCTGCAGCTGATTCCTCTCAAATAAGAAAAGGTGGGTGCTGGCATGACTCACAACAAGGGGACCGAAAGAGTGTAGCCCTCTCTGTAGGAATACCTCAGATATTTAAAGATCAATCGGACCAACTGAGATCAGAACTTAACAAAAACAGATTACATGATCTCACATGAATCTGTGTCAGAATTTTCTGCTATGGCTGCGTATATTGCCAAAAACTAAAACTAACAAATGTCGATAATATTAAAACTAGCCGAGTGCCACAAACTAATTGAAAAGATAGCCCCTATGACTTTTGAAACTTGAACCAAACACTAGTAGGAAGGCTATAGCCGTCAGGGTACTACCGCCGAACAAACATATACGTGCGCAGCGAACAAAAAAATTGTTCGCCAGCGGTATAATAGTACCGCTGGCGCAGATATATGCAGGTTCGCCAGCGGTAACAGATGGTCAGCGGCGCTAACTTACCGCTGGCGAACCAAATTCCAATTCGCCAGCAGTAACCGTCGTACCGCTGGCGCACCAAATCTGAAGTTCGCCACTGCTGCCCGGGGGGCTTCGTTTTGCTGGCGAACCAAATCTGAAGTGCACCACTGCTGCCCGGGGGGCTTCGTTTTCATCTGGCGGTCGAGGGAGGCTTCGTTTTTGGCGCGGCCTGCGTCGCTCGCGGGAGTACCCAGGTCGATCCGTGGGCCGCAGATCCGACGGTGGCCAGCGGCCTCATACAACAATCGAACGCCTTACAGTATGCTTGAAGAAGCACACGATCCGCAGCACGCATGTACGACACAGGGTCAATCGAGGCATCCAGCGGACGAAGCCCCCCCCCCCCCCCCCCCGAACTCCCTGTCTAGCCAACGACGACCAGATCCAGCAAAGCCCCACGCGGTGTCGATCTAGGACGCCGACGCGAAGGCCCCCGCGACGCTGGATGTCCGGCCCCCGTGAGCTCCTTTTCTGGTTGACGGCGACGCCACAATCCAGGACGCGGACGCGAAGCCCCCACGGCGTTTTCGAGCTCGACGGCGGAGCTCGGCGACCCAGCCTCAGTTCGACGACGGAGCTCCCCGTGGTGTCTCTTCAGGTCGAAGCTCTGGCCGGCCCCAAGCACCTTCGCACCAGTCGAGCCGTGGACGGCTCCGGCGCGTCTGCCGACCTCGCCGAGGAAGCCCCCCCCCCCCCCCCCCGGGGGTGGCTTCGGGCGGCTGCCGGCGTTCGATGAAGCCCCTTTGCGGACGGGAAGGCGACGACGGCCGGGCATGATGGCATGTTCGCCAGCGATAGCATATTTAGGTTCGCCAGCGATAGGCATTTTCCTACTAGTGAAACTGCCTGCATAACTTTTGGGTTATGGAAAAAGAACCTGTGTTTAGCTAATTGCTTGAAGAATTCAGAGAAACCATCTTGCAAACATGAAAAAGGCTATTTGTGTCGCCAATTCATAAACAACAGCATGAGCAATAAACGAGGGGGCGTCCTATGAATTATATTGTCTGCAGTTGTGGCTGGCATCAAGGTCAGCCCCACTGCCCCTTCTTCTTCATCTCCTACTCTTCCTCATCCTTTTTCCTTCCATGCTCAACTCCTCCCATGTACAGCACTCAAATGGTCACACGCTAAGACCATCCATAATTAGATTTTTTCACTAGGTTATACAGACATACAGTATGAAGCAAGTAACAGCTTCCTATGAGGTTGCATTGGTGTTACTTAGTTCAGTTATATGAGGCTGGTTAATCTAATTTTGAGCTTTGATATACAACAGAACATATAGTGCGAATTGTCTTTAGACGATAGTGATACTCCGTCAGGGAAGAGATCAGGAGATGATAGTGGCACGCACCTGCTGAGAGGTTGTTGTGAGCTGCTGCTGCAAGTCTTGGAGCCTTGATTTGTGCGACAGGAATTCTGTGTCAGTCTCCTCCTCCACGGGCGGTGGCTTAGTTGCGACCAGCCCATTGACGACGGTCTGCTTCAAATCCTTAAACATCCCAAACAAGTCTCTCCCAGCTTTGGCTGGGGCCTGCGGGATTGCAGCAGTCACCGTGGTAGTCCAGTGCTGCGGCGCCTCGCCATGGAAGGCGGGGATGGCGCCAGGCTCGGTAAGGAAGGTGCGGAGGTCGGTGCTGCTGCCGACGACGGGGTGCGCGGCGAGCCGGCGGAGGTAGCGCTGGAGCGCGGTGCACCGCTGGCTGACGAAGTCGTGGCGCTGCATGACCTGGCCCTCGACGAGGCTCTTGTCGGGCCGGGCCGGCACGAAGAGGCCCCGGTGGGCCGCGGCGAGGCGGTCCGCGAGGGCCACCACGTCGCGGAAGCGGCGGCGCACGCGGAACTCGCCGCCGCCGTCCGCGAGGCGGGTGGTGACGAGGTAGGAGAAGTAGCTCCCGGAGCCGGGGATGACGCCGGCGGCGCCGGAGACGGGCTCCGCGTGCTTCTTCGGATCGGACACGGTGATCCGTTCGAACTCGGCGGCCGCCTCGCCGGCGCGGGCGGCCGGGGCGCGGGCGCTGGGGGCCGGCGGCGGGGGGACGTCGTCGTCGTCGTCGGAATCGAGGAAGTCGTCGAGTACAAAGGGCTCGTGGTTGGCGGCGCCGTTGGAGGAGGATGGCGGGCGGAGGAGGGGGTCGGTGGAGGGCGAGTTGGATGAGGAGTCGAGGGCGAGGGTTTCGAGGTCGTCCGAGGCGGCGGAGACGGAGGCGGCCGGCGGCGAGTGCGAGGAGGCCATCATGGCGGGGGCGGGTGGGGGTGGGGTTTGGGAGGATTTAGACGGACGCCGAGATCGGGAAATCTGAGAGCAACGAGGCGAGGAACCGATCGGAGCGGAAGCAGTCCGGACTCCGGGGTGGGTGGTGTCGCGTGTTCTGCTTCCGCCGCGGGTATGCGTACGCGAGGGGGCAGCTCAGCTGATCTCGAAGAGGCGGGGCCTGAGGAGTGAGGAGTCAATGCCATGTGGGGCCGAATTGTTAAAGCGAATCGGAGCCGTTTATCGTCGTCGATATTATTGTTTTGGTATCAGATGCCACGCGTGCACGAACAAAGAAGGTGCTAGATGTCGATAGCCTTTGCCAAGTCACTAATCAGCGATTTCCTCTTTCATTCCCGTTCAACATTCCGGCCAAAAGGCGAAAGATACAGAGGTCAGTTTCTCCTTCACAACCACTTGAAAATTGAAATGCGTGTGGTTGACTATATTCATTCCTTTATCGAACACAATGTGATCAAACTACACTCTCCAAAAGACACGGATAAGATAGCGTTGGTTTGATCAAACTGCACTCTCCAAAAGACACAGATAAGATAGCGTTGGTTTGATCAAACGGGAATCCTATCAACAGAGGTAAGAGGGTACTGCATAGCTCGATCAAACATCACTCTCTAATCGTTGTCGACAGAGGTGAGTACAGGCTGTTTTGAGTTAGGCACAGATAGAGACAGGGATTACATTTTTTTGCTGCCGAAGATACTCCAAGTTGCACCAACATTATAGAACTCGTCAATAAGTATAACTTTCCGAATCATGGCATGTGTATGCTACGATTGGCGTACCCATCCTGTAAGCTAGTTGTCTGTAAACTGAAACTAGTACTCCGTCATCGACAAGAGCTGGTATGTAACCAGCACAGAATCATAGCAGAAACAATATTCAAGATGATATCTATCAAACAAATATATATATCTCAAATTCGAGGATTGCAGCAATTGGGACTTCGGACTTTCTTTGTCCATGCTTTCCAGAATTATCAGCTTTAATACTAAGCGGCTTCAGACATACAACATGGATCACATCTCACAGTGAGGAAAAGAAACCAGAGACGATATGTCCAGAAAGATCACCTTTAACTAAGAGGCATTTTTATTACAGTACATAAAATCATTCTTAGCCTTTGAATTAAAAATTAAACCTTCATGAGACTAGGCAGGTATGCTTTAAAAATGCTCAACGATGTGCACATTGGACTACTTTTAACAGGTACGATACTAAGTCGGTATGAAAAAACAGTCAATGTAACACATCACGAATGGCATTTTTGGTTTACAGGAAAGCTCACGGTTCAACAAGCAAGACATAGCACCTTTATCATTATGAATTCAGCATTCTTAACAAAAAAATACAAATAAGATTTGACAACAGTTGGCATGAATTTGATGCTCCTGGGAGGCTTACCATATCTTGACCAGAACAACTATTCTTGAATTTCTACGGGCGATCACGAAAATAAAAGACAAGTGATTCCTCATGAAGAGCCCTCAAACAGAAGGGTGAGCCCAGAAAAGAAAAGCCATGTGCTGAGCTCTAGTTTAATCCAAGAGCAACAACACTACCATACTGCATACAGCAATTTCAAAATCCCATAATTTAAGAAGGCACTATACTCGCTACTCGGCAAACCAGGCACCATGACGAAAAACAAAGAGAGGCGGGTGAAGAGGTCTCAAACAGAAGGGAAAACTCAGAAAAGAAAAGCTAGTGCTGAGCTCTAGTCTAATCCGAGAGCAATAGCACTACCATACAACAATCTCAAAATAACATGAGCCCAAGAGCATGCCACACCATTCAAGTGCATGCTGATGCAGCACACCATTATCTTATTCCCCACATCAGCTATTAACATACCCAAGCTTGGAAAAACAAAAATTGTTAACGTGCCTATTGACTTCAACACTACTCCACCAGTGCAGCATTGCAATGACATTACCAGTGCACATGATTTCAAACAAGAGAATAGCTATTATTTAATCAACAAACACCAGAAAATACCCAAACATTCATTTATCAAGTATCACAAAGTAAACAACATAGTCACCAAAGAATTGTAGCACCACATTTGTTTCCTTACCCCAAGAACAAACTACCATCTACATAATTGATATAGTTAAACAGCATACATATATAAAGTACTTCAAGTCTCGAACACTAAACTTCATCACAGCGTGAAACTTACAAGAGATAGGTGTGCACATATTGGCAACAGTCGGCGCATCAATCAAGATCAACAATAGACCAATAGATATGTAACTACGGAACAATGAACTGGAGAGAAAATAGCTACAGCAGTATCAGATCCAGAGTAACTCCAGTTTAAGAAGAACTTCTCGAGCCCAAAAAGCCTACCAGATCTTGTCGCCCGCCGCCTCAAACCCTAGATCCGGGTGCCCCGAGGAAGGATAGCAGCCCCTGGGCGGCGCTGTTGCCGCTGGCCGCGTCGGCGTCGTCCAGGAAGAGGTCCTCTGGCATGCGGAGCGCGCCGTGGGCGGCGACGATGGCGCCGCCGACGAGCATCCCGGAGATGATGAGGGACGCGACGGGGGTGAAGAAGAAGGCCACGATGGACGCGACGACGAGCCCCAGCAGCGTCTCGCGGTCGGAGAAGGTGCGGCCGAAGAGCGCCACGGGCTGGTCGGAGGCGCGGAAGATGTAGAGGAAGCACCAGGCGGAGAGGACCCCCAGGAGGATGAGGAGCGAGAAGGGGTGGGCCAGGAGCGACGCCCCGAGCGCGAAGGCCACCACGGCGGTGTAGTTCACGCGGAAGTAGGTGAGGTTGCGGCGCAGGCGGGAGGTGGCGTCGGAGAGGGAGTCCGGCCGGGAGAAGGCCGAGCGGTCGACCATCTCGGCCCACGGGCGGCGGTCGGCGAGAGAGTGCCGCGCCGAATCGGAGATCCGGCTCAGGAAGAGGCGGAACGCCGGCGTGGCGATCGGCGCGTCGGAGCCGCCGCCACCGGCAGTCGAGCCCGCGGCCGTTGGGTTGGTGACCGGGAGGAGGGGCGGCGGTGTCGGCGCGGAAGCCATGGCGAGCTTTCGGGGCAGATCTCGGCGTGTTTTCCAACGATCGGGAAGGGTTGCTGCAGAAGTGGTGGTTGCCTCTTTGCCTGCGTCCTTCCGCTTCGAGTTATTCTTGCTTGGTTTGCTGCTCCGTAGGATCTACGACACTGCGTCAGGCTGTTACGAAGGTCCACATGTCAGTGGAGCACTCGTTTTCTCCGATGGAGTATCTTGTGTGTTTTTCGTCGGCTGAAAGAATGAGTTGTGTGATCAGTCTGGACTGTGGACCCGGTCTATGTGACTATCCATTTCGTGAGAAAGATACGGAGTAAGTTTCAATATCAGTAATTTTGGCTCTTTTTTTTTTGCGAAACATATCAGTAATTTTAGCTAGTTTGCATTTCTTTCACGTGTGTGCTCGAATCGCAAGAGAGCGACCACCTTTGACGGTTTTTTTTTCTTAGATGAAAAGCATGCATTACATTACCGAGTGCGCTCAGCGATATCGCTGGCCAAAAAACCACGCACAGATTCAGCGACAGAACCCGTCCATACGGTTGGGGGTCTCTGCCCTAAAACTGCGCCAAGCATCGCCATAGCGTCAACAACCTTATTACAAGCCCTCGAGCAATAGGTAATATGAAAACTAAAAAAGTTCAACAAAGCTTGAAACTTAATTTCTCTAAAAATCGCACCATTCATCGAGAGGTCTTGATCATTGCTCGTCACCCCCTGGACAAGCAGCTGGGAGTCGGTTTCAACATGAACTTTGGCCATACATAAACATCCATATATGGAGAAATATATGACATACTTTTCGGGATGGAGGAAGTAATATTGTTCGTATTCAAGCCGAGAAGCGTGATCGTAATTCACACAAAATCCATCACGCGTATGCCGTTGCTATGTTCATATTACCACACGCCATGTATTTTTTTTTTAGATCATTTGGACTCATCAAATCCGTTTCCCACTAGCAATTTTGGTAAGAACATGAACTAACTTTCATTTATCTTGTTATTATTTGTGCAAAATCAAAAGGCCATGGCATTTTAAACTAATGAAAATTGAATACTATTTGACACATGAGCTAGAAGCACCTCCACAACAACGTAGTAACAATATGATCGTGTTCCGTCCATAAATGTTTCCTTGAATCTTTGCTTTTATCACTCCATTGACTCGGGCAATTGGGTATGTGAAAGACTCTGATGGTGGTGTGTCTGATGGCCTGAACTTTGTGGAAATATTTGGTCCATTTAACGGAAATCACGATTAAACCCTTTATAAAAACTAGTTGAATGACCGTGTTTCGCCAAAGGTTGTTAAGTTTATTATCACTCCTTATGTAAAAAGAATCCAATGTTTGAACGACAACACCATCCAACCGAGCGAAAAAACTTGTAGTTTGTTAACTATAGATATTGCTCTTGATCATTTCTTCTAGCTCTTGCTATTGATCATTGATTCTAGCATCCCTTCTCCTTCCGCACAAGCATCTCGATTTCACCTCTTTAACCATTGTGCTACGTAATTGACCCGCTTGAACAATGTTTCACTTGCCAGTACGTGCCGATGTTTTCTCCAAGACTTGAGAATCAGCGTAGTCATTCCCATAGCAAATAACTTCTGACAGATAGTAGCAATCATACAACTGTCGACTATATTGAATTAGCATATTCCTTTAGACAATTTTATATACCATATTTTTGTACCCTTTTATTTCCGTAATAAAGTTTCTAAAGGGTACCCGCTGCAACGCGCGGAGAATGTTTTTAGTGTATTTATTAAGATAATGGTTGTTAGCCTTTTAAAGGAGAATGTTTGTGAATGCGATCATCGGATAAGATCGTAAGGGGAGGTTGTTATGTTGTATATGTGATTAAGACAAAAGGAAGCAGAGACGTTGCAGTGGTATTTGATGTGTAAAAAGTGGGAAGTGTGACACCAACCACGAATTCAACCTTATTAGTAAAGATAGACTTCCGTCCATAAATCTTAAAATGATTAAATATGTGCTCTCTTACTTGGCATGTGTTTCCAAGTGATTCGTTCTACACATGAGATCAATCTTGTCATGGTGGTATGCTGACAGTTAGATCAATCTTGTCATGGTGGTATGCTAACATAGAGTAGGCGCATGCACATAGCATGAATGTGAGGGGGGTGAATCGAGTCGACAAGCCTGACCACATCGTAGGTGTTATGAAATTACCTTATCTTCTCCAACTTTATAGATGGGTTGTGATGTAGGCGGGTAGCAAGCATATGTGGATCACAGAAATGGTGCACTAGAAGAAGATGGTCCATGAGGATGTTGGTATTTTAACAAATCCTATCTAGTATGGCTATTAATCCTTTTATGTTCATATAAGGGAATCAGATGACGATTTTACCACATGATGGTTTGATGATTTGTTCGGCGCATACCTATTTACACACGTTTAGGATGATAAAACTTGAAACGGTGAATGCAAAGGTTTTCTCAAAACATGGCGATCTAAAGAAACTACATTGTGAAATTCAGTATATCCGTTTACCCGTAAAATACTTCAGTGCATACAATCAAAACGTTTATAATGGGTCATCGTGAGAGCGGACGGTCGCAACAATATATGATTTCCCATGTAGTCATTATTGCGGCATTGAACTACATAAAAAAGTATCCATCACATGGTTGTTGCACCACACAATATCTAATGGCGTCCCTATTTATAGGCACAAGAAGAGAAGAGAGAGTGATTGGTCCCAATTTGCAAAAAGGCCACATACATACTGAAGAGGACAAGGGGCACAGCCTAACCGAGCTTGATAGGTTCATATTAGTCCACATCACCATACCTACACAAGTTTTGAACTTAGTTGGAATTTATTTTGCAATGCTTTCATTCAAATCATCAAACATCATAGGATTTGGAAGCATCCGGATTTGTGGCTTGACTGGCATGCCCTTGTATATAAGTTAAGGACTTACAGGTGGTGTGTTGGATAAGGATTCTGCTTCACCCTTGAGAGTATCCATGACAAGTTTCTTGAAATCAAGTCTTCTTTAGATTTATATATTTTTGTCAAGCATGTGGCATGGTTGATCAGAGTTGTGAGAGGAGACAATGATATTCCACTCCTGGACAAATCTTGTGAATATCGCCACACTGAGGCAACATGCGATAGTGCCATGCAATTAACCCATTCAGGCCGTGGATGTATCATATTCGATATATCCTGATTTTGCTGTGATCGATAACCACAAGACAAGCTTCATTTGCAAACATTGAGGCATCGATGATGAACTTTGGTGTCGCCATCTGTTCCGTCTGCACACATATGTTGCTTGTCCAGGATGGTGCGCATGAATAACGTACTCCCATGTTGGTTGTAGGCCACGCCATTCTTTCCTTGCGGTTCGTCTGCCTATACCTATACAATGCCATATCTCATGCAGTTTAACCTGTTCAACAACTTTGTTTCTATGTAAACTGTGTAGTAAGTCGCCTCTGAACTCGGAAGTCTGAATTTTCACATGTCTATCGTGTTGTCGTGCTTTCACTCCGTCGAAGTGTGCGTGCTCCTTTCAGAGCCCACAGCCAGACTTGTTTCTTGGGAAATGGACCGAGGACAACGTTTGTTCCTCTAAGTCCTTCTACGAACCCTTTTTCGGGGGTCTATCATTGCAAGGTTCATAGTCCACACCACGAAACTTACACAAGTTATTCTTTTGTTCAAATTATCAAACGTCAAGGGATTTAGAAGCAACAGAATTTGCGGCTCGATTGACATGTGCTTCTACATAAACTAGCTACATCACAGTGGTGTGTTGGAAACGGATTATTCTTCAACCTTAAGAGTATCCACGACGAGTATCTTCCCATGAGCTCTTCTTTAGATTTTCATATTTTTGTCATGCACATGGCACACTTGACCAGAGTTGTGAGAGGAGACGAGGATAATCCACTTTTGGACAAATCTAATCCACTAAGAGGCACGGTGCGACGGTGCCACGCATTAAGTCATTTAGGCAGTGGATGCATCAGGTTCAACATCTTCAGTTTAGATGTGATAACCACAAGACAAGCTTCACATGTAGGTATCGATGATCAGAGTGGTGTTGCCATTGGTTTATCCAAACTAGACTTCTGTTTGTAAACTCTTAAAATGATTAAATATATGTTCTCTCACTTGAAATTTTGTTTCACATTGATTCACTCAACACATGAGAGCAATCTTGCAATGGTGTCATTCTGTCCTGGACTGAGCGCATGCACATAACATGTGACTATGTGAGGGGGATGAACCACCTAGCTCTACAAGCCCGACCACATGTGAGGGTTTGTTGTGAATATATCTTGTCTTCTCCAACACAATTGGTGGGGTTGCGGTGTGACCGGGTGGAGAGCATATGCATAACGCAAATTGGCACACTGTAAGGCGATGATCCATTAGGAGGTTCAAATTTTACTAATCCTTTCATGTTCGTACAAGGGAATGAGACGGCGATTTATCTCACGATAGAAGGCGCTTTTTCTTTAATATATGCATGTTTTCATTCACTAAGGATGGTGAAACTTGAGACGTCGAATGCAAAGCTTCCCTAATAACATGGCAGTCTAAGGAAACTACATTATGAAATTCAGTATATAGATTTACCCATAAGAAACTTCAGTGTATACAATCAAAACTTTTTATCATGGATCATCGTGAGAGCGAATGTTCAGAACAATATGTGATTACCCATGTGGTCTGATGATGTGATGGAAAGAGTTGGGTGGTGCCCCAAGCGAAGGCGGAGTTGCGGCTAGCAGCAGTTCTCCCTCGATAACGAACCGAGGTTTATCGAACCAGTATGACCTTGAAATCAACAACAAAGTGAATGTTGAAAATCTCTGTCAATCTTTCCCGTCTCGCAGAAAACAAAGCGGTTAATTGTATGGTGAAATAGATGAATTATAAAAATGGACCGGTGGAGTAATGATGATGAAAAGTGATGAATAAAGGTTGCAATTAATGTAAAAAGATGGACCGGGGACCATGGGTTCACTAGTGGAGTCTCTCAAGTAAATAGAACGATCATATGATGGGTAAACAAATTACAGCTGGGCAATTGACAAGATTATAACACAAACTTAATTTAGCTATGACAAAGAGAACATGATAATATTTATGGAGGCATCACGACAAGGAACAAAGACCGTTGAGTCCAACTGCATCTTTGTCTAAAAAGTCCACCGTGGGATCGCTATCCAGCCTGTCACCCATCGGTATTAAGTTGCAAGCAACAGACATTTGCATTAAGTAAAGTGCATGAAGTAAGTAATATTAAATATCAAAAGAGACTTTAACACCGCTGTTTTACCCTTAGTAGCAACAGCACACCCTCGCCCTTAGACGTTTCTGTCACTCGTGCCCAGGAACAAGAGGGGGCATGAACCCACTATCTAGCATAAATACTCTCTCTTGGAGATACAAATAATCACTTGGCCAAAGTAACTACGCACATCAGAGAGCATGCAAGAACATAAATCAATCATATAAGAATCATGCATAATCTGATCATAACTTTATAATCCATCGGATCCCAGCAAACACATCACATAGTATTACAATAGTCGATCTTGATCATGTTAGGCAGCTCACAAGATCATAAACATGAAGCACAAAAGAGAGAGACTACCATCTAGCTACTGCCATGGACCCAAGTTCCAAGGTGGGACTACTTACAAATCATCCCGGAGGAAGGCATGGCGATGAAGAGCCCTCCGGTATCGATCTCCCCTCCGACAGAGTGCCGGGAACTACTTCAGAATCACCCCGAACTAGGGTTTGAGATGACGGCACGTCGGGATGTCTTCTGTGAAAAATAATGGCAGCCCCATCGTTTTTAGGTTAAAAGGGATTTTATAGGCGTCGGAGGGGGCCGAGGCGATGCCCAGGGGGCAGGGGCGGGCCCCACCCGCGGGTCCCGAGGGGCCGTGGCAGGCACCCGCCTGTGGCCCCTGGGTGGCCCCCCAGGTGCCCCTTCGGTCTTCTGGTGTCTTCCGTCGTCTCCGTAAATTTTGAGCTTAATCCGACGATATTTCCTGTGGTGGATTTTTTGAAATACAAAACAACAAAAACAGGAAACTGGCACTGGGCATCTTGTCAATAGGTTAGTCCGACAAAATGCATAAAAATGATGTAATATGATAATAAAAACATGTGACAACATCACAAAACTAGCATGGATCATTCAAAAATTATAGATACGTTTGACACGTATCAGCATCCCCAAGCTTAACTCCTACTCGTCCTCGAGTAGGTAAGTGATAACAAAATAATTTTTGATGAGACATGCAACCAACATAATCTTGATCAATATATTAATGCAAAGCACATGATGTGATTAAGGTGATCCAAAACAATTATCTATAGTTGACATTAAGCAAACAATGATTAACAAACGCTAGCTAACAAGTGCTAGAAACTTTTCATGAACAAGTACGTTGGAGACATGGAATCATACATAAGGTTTAGAAAAAAGAATTGCAAATTATGTCTCCAATGTAAAGTATCAATCATTATTCAAAGCATCTAATTAGTCATTCATGAAAATAGCCAAGCTCAAGTCAAGTGTCCTAATCCATCTACTTCACAAATCAACTGTTTCGAAGTCTACTCAACTAGTGCAAGTAAGAAGTGGCTTTGGCACCAAGATGTTATGGCAAAGAGAACAATGATGGAGGTTTGGAAGGTCAAAAAGAAATGCTCAAACAGTGGAGAAGGTAACCACAAGACAGAAGGAAGTCCCGTAGTTGACACTGTATGAGGAGTAGTGATTGCCATGCAACGGATGCACATAGAGCTATAAGTGTATGAAAGCTCTCCAATGGAACTAGTGGGGGTGCATCCAACTTGCTTGCTCATGAAGACCTAGAGCACTTGAGGAGGCTCATCCTTGGAATATACAAGGCAAGTTCTATAACGTTAATCACCACTTAGTTATACTACTAAAACAACATGAGAACTCTCTACAATGAAGTGTAGGTGCTATTAGCACAAGTGTGGTAAAAAGGATAGTAGTGTTGCTCCTTCTCTCTTTTTCTATTTTTTGGATTTTGGGTGGCCTCCTTGGCTCTTTTAAATGCTCTCACATTTGGCCTCCTTTGGGCTCTTTTATTCTTCTCTCTTTTTTATTTTATACCTCACTCTAGGAGCAACACTCTATATTACAAATGGATCATCACACTTTTTGGTACTCATAACTCATAAGAATAATACATGATGTATAAAAGAAGAAATGCATGATCGAGCGTAGTGTGAAAAAAATGTAGAACATGTGGCAAGCCACGCGGCACAGTAACTCAATAATCAAGCAAACTATATGGTAATGAAGAACGACATCAAGTCATGTAATGTAATGATGGATGTTGCATGGAAATGTATCTCGGAACGGCTATGAAATGCCGTGGTAGGTAGGTATGGTGGCTGTTTTGAGGGAGATAGTTGGCTTATGTGTAGGAGAACAGGATGAAGTTCTCCCACGGAGTTGGATGTACTCGCGAAGTATGCACCAATCTCAGTGTGAGAGAGAGCATTGCGCAGCACCGAAGCGGCTAGCAAAATATGGAAGTGGAAGTGCCAAAAACCGAAACTCACAATGCATTTCGTATATTGCAAACAACCAGCAGTTTCAATGTTCCATAAATGGTTAGAAACACCGCGAGAGGGATCGTGGCGGCGACACAAGTGCCCCGTTGGCTTCCCCAACCGTTGCAGTAACTACCCACTAGGAACTTATTTTGAACTGAGCAGAATTCATGACACATTAGCATTGTTGACTTAGGTTGTTTAGTTCAGAAAAGTACAGCTCCATGCTTTACTAACACATCTCCACTAATCAGCTCTAACACCATTAACCAACACATTTTAACCATTAGTTATTTTAATGTCTCAAAACAATTGAAAAGTATCAAATTATCCACATATTGATCTACAAGACTATGCAGGTTTTTTTCCTACTTCATACCACTACCACATGCATAGCATTTTACCGACCTAACACATTAACCAAGCAATCAAAACAACTCTCTAACAAATATAAGTGAAGAACAAGAGAGTTTAACATCAACCACTAACAGCTCTAAATAAGATAAAAGCTAAAAGCGAGAGCTTACTAGCAAACAAACAGTAGCTAAGAATACTCAACAAGATATAAGCGAAGCCCATGAGTATTCAAATGAAAAAGCAAAGCGTGTCTCTCTCTCACACAAAATAAGCAAGGATCAAACAAGCATATGACCAGCAAAATAACAAACAAAACTGAAAGTAAAAAGACGCTCCAAGCATAGCACATAATATGTAAAGTGATAAAAACTTAGTTCAACGAAGACGACCTCATGATAGTCGATGAAGAAGAGGGGATGCCTTGGGCATCCCCAAGCTTTGACGCTTGATGGTTCTTGAAATTCAGAGGGGATGCCCCCATGGCATCCCCAAGCTTGAGCTCTGATCCGTCTTCAATTTCTTCATTATCCTCTGCTTTGGAACTTAAAAACTCACTTCACACAAAACTTCTCATAAACTGATTAGAGGGTTAGTGCTCATAAATTAAAATGCACATGTGTTCAACTCAAGACAAATTGCAAACAACTTTATCAGGCATTAGCTACAGTTTAATAAGCCTCGATGTGGCACTCTACCCCTAGAGTATCACATATGACGATGGTAAAGAGACGAATGCAAAATAAAAGCAGAATCTGTCAAAATCTGAAAAGTCTGTAAAGATCGAATTTTTCAAGGCACTTCTGTAGAACAAATTAGAAAAGTAAAAACTAACGAAAGATAGATAAAAGTATCAGGTTTGCTGTCTAAAAATTTCAGAAAAAGATAAAATTCAGAGAATTTTTAGATTTTTGAACAGTGAAGGAAAAAATTCTGTTTCTGGACAGCAAAACAACACCTCGCACTTTCAATGCATTAGAGGCTAAACTTGGCACAAAAAAACATAAAGAAAAAGATACAATGAAGTTGATACAGAGGCAACAACTTCATGACTCAAGAAAAATAAAAAGCAAACTGAAAGTAAAAGATGGGTTGCTTCCCAACAAACGCTTTTCTTTAACGGCTTTTAGCTAGGCGCAATGCCAAATATCAAGTTTTTTCGAAATCGAGGGCATCATCATCCTTCAAATGAACACTAGCAAATTTATCAAAGATGCATTGGATGTTACCAATATAGGGCTGAGAATCACCCTTCTCCTTTCTCTTTGGTTGACTACTCTCATCGAATAGATTTTGAGGAGCAATCCAACCAAAATTGTCTTCCAAAGCTTCGGATATCCCTGGGAGTTTAAATGGTATAGCAATATCAAGTTTCTCCTCAATCTCAGTTTTGCGAGTGTACTTCCTTTGATTTTCATCCCTAACATCCAAAGAATAGTGAATATTAGGACATGAACCAAGAGCACCATAACGAGCAAATATTTTCCTAACTTCCTTAACTATATCATCAAATTCATGGAGAAGAGTTGCTAATACAAAATCTTTTTCCTTTCCTCTCTCCATGCTATCAAGCTTAAGAAACATTTGCTGTAATATAGGATTTAAATTAACAAACCTCTTCTCAAGACGAGCTACCAAACAAGATATAGCGGAATCATAACTATCAGTTAGCTCTACTATTGACCTTTTATCATGAGTATAGAGTTTGCTAACAAAAGTGAGAAATTCTTCAATATTGTCCTTTCCAACAACATCCCCACTTCCTACCTTAACATCTTTCATACCAAATTTAGGAGGAAACATGGCTACTAGATAAAAGATAAACAAAACTGAAATGAAAATTACACTAATTTTTTTTTGGTTTTAAAATTTTGCAACAAGAAAAATAAGCTAACGATAAATAAAACAAGCAAGACAAAAACAAAGTAAAGTGATTAAGAGTGTGAGACTCCCCTTGCTGTAGCTCCAAGATCCCCAGCAACGGCGCCAGAGAACTGCTTGATGATGTGATGGAAAGAGTTGGGTGGTGCCCCAAGCGAAGGCGGAGTTGCAGCTAGCAGCAGTTCTCCCTCGATAACGAACCGAGGTTTATCGAACCAGTAGGACCTTAAAATCAACAACAAAGTGAATGTTGAAAATCTCTGGCGCTTAATCTTCAATAGACGTGGACCTGCACACACTCAACCAAAATACTTTGCCCCAACGGCGGAAAGGTTGTCAATCTTTCCGGTCTCGCAGAAAACAAAGCGGTTAATTGTATGGTGAAATAGATGAATTATGAAAATGGACTAGTGGAGTAATGATGATGAAAAGTGATGAATAAAGGTTGCAATTAATGTAAAAAGATGGACCGGGGACCATGGGTTTACTAGTGGAGTCTCTCAAGTAAATAGAACGATCATATGATGGGTAAACAAATTACAGCTGGGCTGTCGTGGGGTTGTCACGGCAAGTCCTTCCTCTGGGAAGGTGAGTTCTGGGGCCATTGATGCGCAAAGTACGTAGGAGAGATTAATCTCGCCTAGGGACACGGATTTACCCAGGTTCGGCCCCTCTCGATTGGAGGTAAAGACCTACTTCCTGCTTCTTCTTTATTGCTCTAGATCTGATATTGATTACAGGGTTTCGGCTCCTCTCTAGGGAGTCGGCGACTTGGTATCTCTCTTAAGGCTTATCGATCCAAGGTCCAGGTCCCCGCTTATAAAGGCTGCCGGGTCCCTGGACTTATAGGTTATACCGAGTCATACTAGAACACGGAGTCCTACTCTACGTCTTGGCCTTCCAAGTTAGGGCTCCGGGTTGTACTTGGACTCCTTACTGACGAGTCCTTTCCTTATCACGGGCCTTGGTCGGCTCGTCTTGCAGCCCAGCCCATGTGACTTGATGCTTGACTCGGCTTTGGCCTTCTTGGTCTTGGCGGGTCTACTTTCCGGGTCCATGGGCCTACCTATAAAGTATCCCCCCATCATGGGCACTTGACAAGATTATAACACAAACTTAATTTAGCTATGACAAAGAGAACATGATAATATTTATGGAGACATCACGACAAGGAACAAAGACCGTTGAGTCCAACTGCATCTTTGTCTAAAAAGTCCACCGTGGGATCGCTATCCAGCCTGTCACCCATCGGTATTAAGTTGCAAGCAACAGACATTTGCATTAAGTAAAGTGCATGAAGTAAGCAATATTAAATATCAAAAGAGACTTAAACACCGCTGTTTTACCCTTAGTAGCAACAGCACACCCTCGCCCTTAGACGTTTCTGTCACTCGTGCCCAGGAACAAGAGGGGGCATGAACCCACTATATAGCATAAATACTCTCTCTTGGAGATACACACAATCACTTGGCCAAAGTAACTACGCACATCGGAGAGCATGCAAGAACATAAATCAATCATATAAGAATCATGCACAATCTAATCATAACTTTATAATCCATCGGATCCCAACAAACACATCACATAGTATTACAATAGTCGATCTTGATCATGTTGGGCAACTCACAAGATCATAAACATGAAGCACAAAAGAGACGGACTACCATATAGCTACTTTCATGGACCTAAGGTCCAAGGTGGGACTAGTCACAAATCATCCCGGAGGAAGGCATGGCGATGAAGAGCCCTCTGGGATCGATCTCCCCTCCGGCAGAGTGCCGGGAACTGCTTCAGAATCACCCCCGAACTAGGGTTTGAGATGACGGTGCGTCGGGATGTCTTCTGTGGAAAATAATGGCCGCCCCATCGTTTTTAAGTTAAAAGGGATTTTATAATTGTCGGAGGGGGCCGAGGCGATGCCCAGGGGGTAGGGGCGGGCCCCACCTGCGGGTCCCAGGGGGGCCGTGGCAGGCACCCGCCTGTGGACCCTGGGTGGCCCCCCAGGTGCCCCTTCGGTCTTCTGGTGTCTTCCGTCGCATAAAAAATCTCCGTAAATTTTGAGCTCAATCCGACGATATTTCCTGTGGTGGATTTTCTGAAATACAAAACAACAAAAACAGGAAACTGGCACTGGACATCTTGTCAATAGGTTAGTCCGACAAAATGCATAAAAATGATGTAATATGATAATAAAAATATGTGACAACATCACAAAATTAGCATGGATCACTCAAAAATTATAGATACGTTTGACACGTATCATGGTCCTTATTACATCATTGAATGCATGAAGAAGAACCAGTCACATGGTTGTTACACCGTATGATATCTGATAGTTTTTCTATTTAAGCATGAGAAGCGAGAGTGATCGGTCGTAATTCATAAAAAAGCCATATGCATACTGAAGCGGATACGGGGTAGAGCCTAATAGTTGCTTGGTTCACATTAGTCTACAAGATGATACCTACATTAGTTTAACTGTTGGATGGAATTTAGTTTGCAACACTTTTGTTCAAATAATGGAACATCATAGGATTTGGAAGCATCAGAATTGACGGCTCGATTGGCATGTGCTTCTACATAAACTAACTACGTTACATTTCTTCTTCAACCTTGAGAGTATCCACGAGAAGTACCTTCACGTGAGCTCTACTTCAGATTTTCAGATTTTTGTCATGCACATGGCACGCTTGACAAGAACCACGAGAGAAGACAAGGATATACAAGTGTTGGAAAAATCCGCCGAATATCCCCACTAAGCGTCATCATGCGACGATGTCGTGCAATTAAGTCGTTTAGGTTCATTTGTAACTGCGAGGTGTCGATGATCAATGTTGGTGTTGCCATCGGTTCCATCCGCACACGTTCATTGCCCAGGATTTTGCGCAGGAATAATCTACTCGCATGTTGGATACTTTGCTGTATGTGACACCAAGTCTCTAGAAACTAGTTCACAAGGGACGTCCAACTGCAAAGAGTTTGGTCCTGTCAAGTTATTAGAAAGATCCTCTGGCCCTGAAGATTTTTGTCGGAAGGGTAACTGGCACACTAGAAGGCAATGGTCCACCGAGGAGACTGGTATTCTACAACACATCCTATAGCTATGGTTAAAAATATTCTCATGTTCATACAAGGGAATCAAATGACAATTTTACCACATGATGGTTCGATGATTTCTGTTTAGTACATGCATGTCTCCACTCGCTAAGGATGATTGGAACTTGAGACGACGAATGCAAAGCTTTTCTCAAAACATGGCAATCTAAAGAATGACATTGTTGAAATTCAGTATATACATTTACTCGTAATAAACTTCAGTGTATGCAATCAAAAAGTTTATCATGGATCTTCGTGAGAACACCAATATATGATTGTCCATGTGGTCCTTATTGCAACATTGAATGCATGAAGAAGCATCTATCACATGGTTGTTGCACCACATGACTAAACATTGTTTCTATTTAAGCGTGAGAAAGAGAGAGTGCTTGCTAGTAATTCGTAAAAAAAACACATGCATACTGAAGCGGACGAGGGGTAGAGCCTAACGGTTGCAAGGTTCATATTTGTCCACACCACGATACCTATACAAGTTTTGCACTTATTTGGAATTTATTTTGCAATGCTTTTGTTCGAATCATCGAACATCATAGGTTTTGGAAGCATCAGGATTTGCGGCTCAGATTGGCATGCACTTCTACATAAGCTAATCACTTTAAGGTGGTGGGTTGGCTAAGGATTCTGTTTCACCCTTACGAGTATCCACGACGAGTATATGCACACGAGCTCTTCTTCAGATTTTGAGATGTTAGTCATGCACATGACACACTTGACCATAATCGTGAGAGTAGACGAGGATAATCCAGTTTTGGACAAATCTTCTCCATTAAGCGGCACCGTGCGATGGTGCCACACAATTAAGTCGTTTAGGCAGTAGATGTACCAAATTAAACACTTTCAGTTTGGCTTTAATAACCACAAGCCAAGCTTCATATGTAGGTATCCATGACAAAGCGGTGTCGCCATCTGTTCTGTCTACGCATATGAATAATGCACTCGCACGTTGGCTGCAGGCGACGCGGCTCTTTCATCGCAGTTTCTCCGGCTACATACCTATTCGATGCTGCCATTTCTCATGCACTTTAACGGTTTAACCCGTACATCAACTTTATTTCTTTGCAAATTGTGTAGTAAGTCGCCATGTGCTCTTTATGGCTAGATTGAACTGCACAAAAGCAACCACCGCATGGTTGTTGCACCACATTGTATCAAGCATTTTATGTAACATTGTCCGTGCTTAATTTGTTTTTTTCTTTCAAAAGGGGGTGCGGATTCGTGTTTAACTTGATAAGAGATAAAAAGCATGATCATACTTCACAAAGAATCCATCATGCGTATCCGAGGCTGGGCCATGAGCACAGCCAACCGTTGCTATGTTCATAGCACCACATGTCATGTAATTTTTAGATCATTTGGATTTGAAATCTATTTCCAACTAGCACAACTTGGTAAGAACATCATATAACTGTAACTTTGATATATCTTGTTATTATTTGTGCAGAATCAAAATGTCGTAACACTCACACATGATACTTGAACTAATGCTAATTGAGTATTGTTCCACACATGAGCTAGAAGCAACTCCATAACAACGTAATAACAATAAGAAATAAGAGTAAACTATATCCGTCCTTTCACATAACAAGTAGGTCACTTACGTCAATAAACTGAAAAAATGCTCTGATGGTGGTGTGTCTGGTGTAGGCCCAGTGAACCACGGAACGCCAAATTGATGCCTAGAGAAGCATCCCTCAGGGATGAAGATCTAATGGTCGAAAACGTATAAAAGGGAGATCAGACGGTCAAAATCATCCAGATTGTGAGAGTAGCGTGGGAGGCCTCCTCTTTGGCTCAGTTTTAATATCCCTAATTTGGTATCTTTAGCGGAGATTGGGGTAAAACCTGTTTATCGAAATATTAACTTCCGTCCGTATTTTTTTAAATGATTAAATATGTGCTCTCTTACTTGGCATTGTATTTCACATTGATCCACTCTAAGCAATCTTGTATGGTGACACTGCACTAAACGTATGCACATAGCATGTGACCATGTGAGGGAAATGAAACACCTCTACAAGCCACACCTCTACAAGCCCGATGACTACATCATAGTTTTTGTGTGAAAATATCTAGTCTTCTCCGACACAATAGATGGGTTTGTGATGTGGGAGGGTGGCGAGCATATGAAAGGGAGAGACCACAAGGTGATGGTCCATGAAGAAACATGTATTTTACAAGACATCCTACCAGCTACAGTTACTAATCCTTTCATGTTCATCAAAGGGAGAGACCACGATTTTACACATGATGGTTCAATGATTTCTGTTTAGTACATGATCATTTTCACTCGTTAAGGATGATGAAACTTGAGACTGCTGGTACAAAGCTTTTCTCAAAACATGGCGATCTAAAGAAACTACATTGTGCTACGTTTACTCGTAAAATACTTTGGTGTATACAATCGAAACGTCTATTATGAACCATCGTTAGAACATATGCTCACAACAATATATGATTGTCCATGTAGTCATTATTGTGGGATTGAAGTGCATGAAAAGCACCAATCACATGGTTGTTGAACCACATAATATCTAATAGCATGCATATTTAAGCACAAGAAGAGAGAGTGATTGGTCCAATTCGCAAAAGACCACATGCATACTGAAGCGGACAAGAGGTAGAGACTAACCGAGCTTGCTAGGTTTATATTAGTCCACACCACAATACGTACACAAGTTTTTCACTTAGTTGAAATTTCTTTTGCAATGCTTTTCTTCAAATCATCGAACATCATGGGATTTGGAAGCATCAGAATTTGCGGCTCGACTAATATGTGCTTCTGCATAAACCAACAACGTCATGGTGGTCGGTTTGACAAGTGTTGTGATTCACCCTTGAGAGTATCCATGACAAGTCTCTTCTTGGGGGCTCGTCTTCAGGTATTTAATTTTTTTATCACGCACACCGCATGCTTGACCAAAATCGTGAGAGGAGACGAGGTTAACCTAGTTCTGGACAAATCTGGCCCACTAAACGACACATTACGACGGTGCGACATGATTAAGTCGTTTAGGTAGTCGATTTATCATATTTAACATCTTCAGTTTGGTTGTGATAACCACAAGACAAGCTTCATCTGTAGGTATTGATGATCAAGGTGGTGCCGCTGGGTAATGTGCTGAAGACGTGCTGCCATGCAATTCACTTCGCCGGAGTGTGCGTGCTCCCTCCAGAGCCCACAGGCGGCCCGACCTCCCCGTCGATCACGCCACTCCGCAACGCCGTAATTTCCCCGTCGGCCTGTGGCGCACTCTCCTTTCTGACTTTTCCCACCTCCTGTCGCGCATGCGCGACTCTCGCCTTTCGGCTCTCCCGAGGTCACGCCATTTTCACCAACTCATCGCGCGCTCTCTCGCTCATCCAGCCGTCCATGCCAGGCCATCCCACCGCATCCGCCGCCATCCCCGAGTTACCCGTCCCACGCGGCTCTGCCACTCGAGCGCGGCCGCTGCCCGTGCCGTGCCTACCACCAGTAAAGACGACGGCCAGTCCACGCGCTGTCCCCCTCTCTGCCAGAAGCAACCGCGCCGCGTGGGAACGGGCTCCCCGTCGGAAGTCATCGCCTCATCCCCTCTCCCTCTTCCCAGTCCACAACCACCACCGCCCCAAGCCGCGCGCGCGCCGAGAGGTGGATCCCTCCTCCAGATCGGAGCCACACGCCGCCGTGGAGCGGTAGCAGCGACCGGATGGCGGATGACGGCGAGCAGAAGCTGCTCGACACGGTGCAGCACATCGTGCAGACGCTGGGGAGCAGCGACACCATGACCGAGGACATCCTCAAGGTCTTCTCCAACTACGACGGCCGCCTCTCGCTCGACAAGATCTACGCCGCGCGCGGAGCCGCCGCCTCGGCGGCTGGCGGCGAACGCGGAGAGCGCTCCATGCCGGCGTCGCCCCCGCTGCCCCCGCCGCCGCAGATGGCGCCGTCGGCCTCCTCCGCGAGGCCGCCGCCCGTGACGTCCATGGAGCGGACCGTGCGCACGCTGGACCGCCAGATCTCGCAGTTCGTCACCATGGACAGGCTCATCTGGGCCGACTCGGGGGACGCCGACGCGTTCCTCGAGGCGGTCGACGACCTCATCGGCACCGTGCAGGAGCTCGACGCCGCGGGCACCAACCGCGCCCTGCTCGACCGCGCCGACGAGCTGCTCAGCCGGTGCATGGCGCGGCTGGAGGACGAGTTCCGGGCGCTCATCGAGCGCCCCGACGACGCCGCCCCACTGGCCCCGGGCGGCGGGTTCGGGTCCGACGGGAGCGACGACGAGGAGTTCTACGGCGGGGCGGACGCCTACGGCGACGACGAGCCGATCCCGATCGCCAAGCCCGTCACCGACTACGACGTTGTCATCGACGCGCTCTCGCCGGGGTCGATCGCAACGTGCACCAGATCTCGCGGCGGATGGTGGACGCCGGCTTCGGCAGGGAGTGCGCCGAGGCCTATGCTGCCGCGCGTCGCGGCTTCGTCGACGAGAGCGTCGCGCGTCTTGGCGTCCGACCGCGTACCGCCGAAGAGGTCCATGCCTCCACCTGGGAGGAGCTGGAGTTCGACATCGCCCGCTGGATCCCAGCATTCAACATGGTTTTCCGCATTCTGATTCCCAGCGAGCGCCGCCTCTGTGACCGCGTCTTCGACGGTCTCGCCCCCTTCGGTGACCTCGCCTTCATTGCTGCTGTGCGCACTCAGGCTCTGCAGCTCATATCATTCGGTGACGCTATTTCTTCCTCCAGCCGGTCGCCGGAGCGCCTCTTCCGTGTCGTTGACATGTATGAGGCTGTGAGGGATATCCTCCCGGACCTGGACCCTGTGTTCTCGGATCCTTACTCAGCCGCACTCCGCGCAGAGGTCTCTGCAGTGTGCAACACCCTTGGCTCCTCAATCAAAGGTATATTCATGGAACTGGAAAATCTCATCCGCCGTGACCCTGCCCGGGTAGCCACCCCTGGTGGTGGCATACACCCCATCACTCGGTATGTCATGAACTATCTCCGTGCTGCATGTGGGTCAAGGCAGACGTTGGAAGAAGTAATGGAAGGTGACCTTACTGCTGGTGGTAGAGCTGCAGCTGCCGTGGACCCTGATCGCCCCACCTCTGCACTTGCTGTGCACATTGCATGGATCATGGACGTTCTGCACAAGAATTTGGATACAAAGTCTAAGCTTTACCGGGATCCATCACTAGCTTGCATCTTCTTGATGAACAATGGCAAGTACGTCATCCAGAAAGTGAACGATAGCGAGCTAGGTGTTCTACTTGGTGACGACTGGATCAAGCAGATGACAACCAGAGTGCGTCGCTGGGGCATGGATTATCAGCGGACAACATGGGGCAAGGTCACAACTGTGCTGCAGATTGGTGGTCCTGGTGTTGGTGGACTCCCAGGCAAGGCAATGCTGCAGAAATTGCGGATGTTCAATACCTACTTTGAAGAGATCTACGCTGCACAATCAGAGTGGGTCATAGCTGATGATCAGTTGCGAGTGGACATTAGGTCTGCAGTGGAGGATTCTGTAATGCCAGTGTACGCAGCTCTTATTGCTAGGCTAAAATCAGCTCCTGAAACCGGGCGTGACTTGTACATCAAGTACACCCCAGAAGATGTTGAGGCACATATTCGACACTTGTTTGAAGGAGCAGCAAAGTGATCACTTAAGTACTTTGTGATTCCTGTGATAACCTATTACTCTCTGGGATCTATGAAGTTGCTGGCGTGGATCTCGGTGAATATCTGTGCCTCGGTAATGCTGATATTCTTTTACCTCAACCTTGTATTGTTGTATCATTTGTATTTTGTCCTCCATGAAGAAATTATGGGGTTTGGCAAATGGTGTACATGATTGTAGGTGTGTATATGTGAACTAGTACGGTGATTATTTTGTAACAAAATTAGGGTCCCATTTTGGTACTTTAGTTTAACATCTTGACTGTTTTATGTGTGCATTTCAATGTTTATTTTAAAACTTTGTGTGCTCAAACATTTCAAAAGAGTTGCTCTATTTACGATTCCCTGGATGGTCTAATCCTATGATTGCTGAAAACCTCTCCATCATGAAATTCATGGCAGACCTACACATGCCATTATCACTTTATTTCGGGGGATTTGATGATAACCCCCCGGGTCACTTAAACCCCACATGTCAGTGACAGCGAAAAGGGGCCTTTGAGCAAAGTTTTGCCACGTGGGGGGGTTATCATCAATTATCCCCTTTATTTCTGTAACTTTATCAACAGAGAGATGCCGGTAAAGTGGTGAATTGCTGTTTTGTGCCAGGTGAGTGTGAAGATGAGCTTCAGTATGTATAGTATTTCTCCAAGATTCACCGTTGATAACCAGTACCCTCGTAACTTAAACAAGGTTTTCTGCTTAGTTGAGAGAAACTTGTCTTTTTCTCAAACATGAGATCCTTGTCTTTTGTTTCTTAGAATATGGACTAGTTGGCATTTACTAGCATGAGTTCTTTGTTATGCATCTGAAATATCATTGAGGATGATTATTCTTCTTGATTGAATGCTCCATTTTATATTTTGCTCTTGTTTAAGATTCATTTTAACTTCCATTACAATCTGGAAAATGCCATTTTTGTCTCAACAGGCTGTAATGAGGAACTTCATTGAATAGTGTACCTTTCGAAAAAATCATCATGGCTAACCTAGTAACTAAAGGTAGCAGAGTGAATACCTTGATCACACAGGTTCATTTATTTTAATGGTGGTTGCACTAATGGTGGTTGCTGGTGTGCAGTTGTTAGAATGTCAGTTAGGCTTATCATAGACATGTGTCTGGTCTACGAGCAGCCAAATACACAGCTGTTATGCTTGTCCATTTCTTGACAGTATAGGTTCAATGTTCGGTAATTTTCATTTTTTCCATGAAATAAAATATGTTTATCATTTATATTGGGCCTGATGCTGTTATGGCCTAGGACTAGGAATAGCCAGCACATAATTGTTCCCTTTTGATTAAATTTGCTAGCGCGGTTATCCAATGTTATCTGCATCTGTTAGTTTTAGTTTGCCGTTTCAGTTTAACATGCTTAGCTAAATTGCTTATTGCAACTTCCTACTAGAATCAGTTTTGTTTGTATAATGTGTACATGAAGTGTGTGCTTGGCACTACTTGTACTCTGTCTAAAACATGGGGTCTGATTTCCTTCTCACATCAGTGGTAGTGAGCTGATGCTAGAACTTCTAGTACACTTAGAACTGTTTGGAATTGAGTTAAATCTCCTCTAGTACAATTGAATTGAGTTGGTATACAGTTAAAATATTCTGGATCTTCACTTTCAGAACACGCTCTTCCGGAGGTATGCGATGCAATGATAACTGTAGGTTGAGGAATGAAAATTGTGTGTTCTATTTCCATTGCAGATAATTGGGCATGCCCTCATCATCCTCAGTGCCTTGTATTTGGGCATATAGAGTTTCATGCATGAAACTTGACATGAACCAAGTCTATCCTTTGGAAATGAAGGTTTCCTAAAGTGATGTTGAAGTTGAACTGAACCAGGTCTATCGTCTGAAACTAAGGGCTCCTAAAGTGATGCCACTGTTCCTGGTACTGCAGTGCTCTATCAGCCTGTGTTTATTAATGCTTGTTACTCTTGAAAGTTTCTGATACTATAGTACGAATCCATTATCTGGACAACTCAGTGAATCTTAATATCGGTACATTTCAGAATAACCAGATTTGAAACCCCAATTTTGTTGCAGTAGCCATATGTCATAACCTATCTCATGGCAGTATTGACTGTCCCATTATCTAGTAGTGGTAGCGCACACTTCACTGATGCTACTAGAATCATTCTGTGTATGCACATTGGTTGGATTAGGTTGGGATGCACGCCAGGAGAATCTTGCTATAATTTTTTTTGAACAGGCAATATTCTGTATAAATTATAGCCACCAGGTTTCACTTGTCAATTTGTCATATCTTGATGAACAAAGGAGGGGGTGAGGTTTGGTGATTGTTGGCCTAAGGTCTTCGCTATGTGAGAATCTGGCAGAAGGGGTACCGACTAAAGGTTTCGTTCACGAGGATTACTCGAGCTGTTGGCTGCAACTTCTGCTTGAGGTCAAGAACAAGCCAGAAGATCATGAAAGGATCTCTGTTGGAGATATCTGCCCCTACATCTATGACCAATGGAAATGGTCTTGCATCAGTTAATTACACATACAACTATGAATATCATTGCTTCTGCTGAGTAGAGGACTGGGAACTCACTGAAGAGGTCATTGCTTGACTGGAGTTTTGTTTGCCTGGTAGAATCGGTAAGTTTGCGTTCTGCACTGTGCGTACTGCATCCAGCATAGAGCATATGCTGTGTAGAATCAGGAGATTAGAAGTGCGTGGTAATTATTGCTCTGCCTTGATTTGATTATGTGAGGGGGACTGCCAGAATGGATTAACTGGATTGGGATTTTGAAGCTCGAGTTCAATCAGATTCATAGGTTTGGTCAGCGCAGAAAATAAGGGATCCTGATACGAGAGTGAATAGGTAGAACATGGGTACATTTGCACCCGTTTTTTGAAAAAACATTTAAAAATATGTTTAAAATATGTTCAAAAAATCTGAAAAAAAGTACACGCATACATCTCGCATAATGTGTTGATGACACAAAGTTTCGTGAAAAATTTACATTTTAGTTTTCATTCACAAAAAAGAGAAATTTTTATGACTTACATGTAACACATATATATATATCAGATTTTTGTCTTTTTCACACAAGTCAAGTAAAAAGTATTTTTGGGATGAAACTTTTGGCGCACACTAGAAACTACAATATGTACGCGTGCATATTTTTTCGGAATTTTTGGACATTGCGAAAATGCATTTTGAAGGCGGGTGCAAATGTACCCATGTTCTCCACCTTATTATCCATCCTGATATGTTTTAATGAACAAAAAATTTGTGGCTTCGCCCGGGTTTGAACCGGAGACCTTCAGTGTGTTAGACTGACGTGATAACCAACTACACCACGAAACCATTGTTGATCTAAATCATCTTACGCGGGTTAAGTACTGCTAAATCTTAATGAAGATCCGGGTATCCTGTCCCAGGCCAGAAGTAGATCCTCGCGCGCCTCGGGTCACAAAACTATTTTAACTCGCTAGGGACTGTACACCAACATAGATGAATTGTGAAGTAAACTGGTAAAGGTCTCTATTTGAATCAGGTCCTAGAAACTAGAGACTAGAGAGGTCAACACCTATCATTGGAAAAGTCAAGATCATGTCAGTGCTTGCTCGTCCCCGGCCTAGCTATTGCCGGAATTTGCTTGATCCGGCAGTTGTCATTGTTCGTTCAGGCGCGGGCGCCGCGCCACCATCGTCGCCACGCCACACGTCCTGTGCGCCGGGCACGGCGGCGTTCAGCCCGCCCTGGTCCTGCTGCTTCATGATGAGCACCGAGTACGGCGTGTCGAAGTCGGATGACGCGAGGAGGTCGCCGATGACGCCGAGCTCAGGGCACTCGCTCCAGTCCGACAGCCCGTTGGCCGACATCACTGGGTACCACCTGTGCCGCATTCCGACGATCACGAGGTCGTAGCCGGCCTTGTCGAGCCCCCTCAGCACCTCGACGATCTTCTCCATGTCGCCGACGAGCTCCTCCTGGACCTGGAGATTCATGTACTTGCTCCTCGCCGAGAGCGCCTTCACCTCCTCGATGGCGCGGTTGTCCACGCGCCGGTCCGCCGGGTCGTCCTTGATGCCCCTGGTCGGCAGGAACCGGATCACGGCCGCCTTCGAGCCCGGGTGCCGCGCCATGCGCGTCACGTAGGCCAGGGCTTCGCGGTCGTCTCCGCCGCCGAAGAAGAGGGCCGCGACCGCCGCCCGGAATCCCATGCCGCTCATCGACGAGCGGCCGCTGGAGGACGACGTCGACTGGTCTTGCAAGATGAAAGCGCCGAGGCCCACGTTCCCGGCGTTTCGGTCTACGAAGACCCCGACGGAGCACGGCGCGACCTGCAGCACCTTGCGGTTGACGACGCGGAGCCCCATGGCGGCGCGCATGCCGCCGGCGAGCATGTGCTGCTTGTGATAGTGGAGGAGGATGAGCGAGGTGCGCTTGTCCACGGCGAGGCGGCACACCTCGTCGTGCATGGAGGAGTAGGGGGAGATGGTGGTGAAGGGCTGCACGGACACGGCGCCCTCCGGGTGCCGCTGCTCGTACTGGAAGAAGGCGTTGATGATGCGGTCGGAGTCGGTGGTCGATGGCGCCGGGCCGACCCTGGACGAGCTACGGCGGAGCTTGTGGGGTATGAACACAGGCGCTGCTCGGCCGGCAAGCTCGACGAGCTGGAGGAGGCAGAGGCTGACGGGCGTCTGCGGCGTGGCGTGCGACGCCTCGAGCAGCGCGAGCGTGCCCTGGACGTGGGACTCGTCGTGGACGCACGCCAGGATCCGCAGGTCGGCGTCCGCCTTGAGGTGCTGCACCGTGCGCCGCTTGTACACGGCGTAGCGCCGCGCCGGGTCGTACAGCCAGCCCGCCACCGGCACCGACACCGCCGTGATCGCCACGGACGAGCACACCAGCGCGCTGAACGTGTGCTTGCCGATGAGCTGCGCGCGCAACGAAATCAGTCTTGAATGTCAGCCATTATGGACAAAATTAAGCATCGTATTATTGGTCATGATCGAGATCAGGTCGACGAATCACCTTGTTGGTCACGAAGAATGTGAAGGTGATGACCTCGACGATGCCCTTGGAGTTCATGAAGAGGCTGAGCGAGACGGCGTCCAGAAACGGGATCTCAAGGTACAGGGACGACACCATGACACCGACCAGCTTCCCGAACCACCCATAGATCATGACGAGCTGCAGCTTCCCCCAGTGCATCTCCCACACGTCGGTGCTGAGCCCGGTCATGGCGTAGTAGAGCGGCAGGATAAGCCCGGACACCATGGCCTCGATCTTCTCGCCGAGGGCCGTGCCGAGGGGCGGGCCGTCGGGGATCGCCAGGCCCAGCATGAGCGCGCCGTGGAACGAATTGGTGCCGATGATGTCGCTGTAGAGCCCGACGAGGAGCACGACGAGGAGGAAGAAGAAGATGTAGGTCTCGTCCACCGGGTGGCCCGGCGGCGTGCGCTCGATCACCAGGAGCGCGATCGGCCGCACCACGAGCAATATGAACGCGACGAGCGCCGCCACCGACATGAACGCCCAGAGCGACGTGGCCGGCGACACGAGGTATGCCTCCGCGAGGACGTAGCCTACCATGATGAGCCACGCAATGCCGTCCGTGGTCATGGAAGCCGACATGGCGATGCGGCCGAGGTCGGAGTTGAGGAGGTTGAGCTCGGACAGGATCGGGGACAGCACCGCGAAGGAGGTGACGGAGAGCGATGCGGCGAGCGCGAACAGGAACGTGAAACGCTTCGACACGTCATCCTCCGCGGCCAGGGCGTCCCCTTTGGAACCCACCGCCGTCATTGCCAGGGCGAGGAGGAAGCCCGAGAGGCCGATCGTCACACCCTTCTTGCCGGACCGGACGGCGAGCCTCGGGTCCATCCGCACGCCGATGAGGAAGATGACGTACATGAGGCCGAACGTGGCCACGGTGTTCAGCACCGGCTCCCCTCTCGGCGGGAACACCAGCTGCCTGAACTCATCGTTGCGACACAGCAACGACGGGCCAAGTATAATGCCACCCTGAAAAGCAGAACAATATTTTCATCATCGATCCACCCCCAAAAGAGTCAGGCCGATCTTGTCGCCGAGGCCATGAATTATGGACGCACGTACCATGATCTCGGAGACGACGCGGGGTTGTTTGAGCGGCTTGAGGAGTAAGTGGAGAACGCGGGTGACGGCGACGATGAGGACGAGCTGCACACCGAGGAGAGGCAGCGACGACGAGAGCGGGCTGCCGCCCTGGAAGATGTTCCGGCCGGTGCCCGTGGTCTGCGGGACGACATAGCAGTTGACATTATCCATCTCATTAGCTCCGTGACGACTGCTACCTCCGGATCGGCGTAAATGGCGGTGGCATGGTCGCCGCGCGCCCCCGTCGTTCTTTTTGCCCGGCGCGAGAGTCGTCAGGCTGTTTCTTCCATGGCGGGTTGCGTGGTGGATGTGAGGAGGAACGGTGACGGGACGAGTAGGATAATACAAGAGAAATTAATGGCATGTCAAAAAAGTTTTAGAACTTGATAGCTATGAGAATATATTGAGCCCAGCTTGTTAGTTGGATTCTTGTGGCTAGAAATTGCCATCGTCGTGGATTGTTCGATATAGGCGGGGCGCGCGAGCTCGAGTTCAAGAATAGTAACATCAACTAGAACTTTATAAATTTTGCAAAAGAAAAAGAGGATTTTTTTCTGTGTGTATTACTACCTATTTAGCTCTTGGCTCATTTCAGTATTAGGACAAGGCAGACAAGTTTGATTCTGAAAATTTAGTATGATCCAATTTTATATTTTTCAAAAAAGAGGTTGAAACCCCGGCCTCTTATTGCATACAACCATCTTTGTTAAAGCTGATGAACCACCATCACACATTCACACATCGGGCTAAAGACAGACGTGACAAAGAGTTTTCATCCTGATTGTCAAGACCAACCAATGAAGACCAGTACATCGGCAAGAAGACAACACTTTCAACATGGTAACTATGCAAGCTTACCGCTGTTGTGAGTGATCAATAAAGGCCAGAAAAGAGTTTGCACCCTTGACATGAAGCAGTGCTGGAATCACAATCTAAATGACGGTACTTCAGATAGTTGCACTAGACACTACACCACGTTAGGCCCGAGCAGCTCTAGCGGATGGGATGTTTTTATTCGCACACGAACACGTCATCACTTATGCTCGGCGTCAAGCGTGATATGCAAGACAACACCACCATGGAAAAACCGACCGGAAGCGCGATACACAAGACAATCCGACACGTGCTTTTGAAACCCGAAACCCCACTGATCATGGAGGGACCTTGCCAGGATTCGTGACAACTATGGGTTGATCTGGATCGATTTGTTCACCCTCAAAATTGATAGTGATTTGATCTTGTAAAAAACAAGGGAAATCGAAAGACGAGAAGCAACACACATGTTTACAAGATTAAAAAAAATCATTCGTATGATGACTATTCAAGGAATATGTTTTCTAGGTTTGACCAAATATATTGAAGGAATATTAAAAACAATAATATTTAAATAAATACAGTACAAACATATATCTTATGATAACTATTGATATTGATTTGGTATTGTAAATCTTCATAACTTTTATATATACTCAGTCAACCTTAGAAAACATTGACTTTTTAATTAAATATATGCGCCTAACATATATATGAGGCAGCTGAACTTTTTATACAAGAAAAGGATTACAAAACATACATGTTCAATGATGTCGGTGCCGGTGGTGGAGTGGCTGCACAACCCCGCGGGACTTGGTATGAGCCTTGTAAGCCTTCTCCCAAGTGCTTATGTAGATGCGTCCGCATAAGTCGTTGCGGCGACATGATTTCCATCCATGGCAGGCCTCCGGCCAAAAACGACACCCAAGACATGCCCATGTTTTCTGCAGAGGTTGCATTCCTGAAAATACTTCTCGTGGAGCCTGTTCACGCACCCTTGTCTTCAGAGGTGTTTGGCGTCGGTCGAGACGCGGCGATGTCAATCAGTTTTTGGCAGGCTCTCTTGTTCTGTAGCTCGGATGTCGGTGGTGTCCTCGGGCTAGCCGAGTGTGGAGTGCGTACTACGCTCGTTTCATTGCGAGTTGTAGTCGTTTTGCTCTACTGGGTTGTGTTGTTTGGGTGGTGTATGCTCTTTCTTGAGCATGTAAATCTATTTTTTTTCTATCAATGCATCGAAACACAAAGCTTTTGCGTTTTCACGAAAAAAAATGCCATTGATACGCATGATCGGACCACCGTTTCCTCAAGGAAGAGTGGCCACCGGAGTCCGGACCCGCAGCGTGGCATAGTGGCACCGCCCTTGGCCTTTTTGCTTGCTTCGTCCTGCTCGTGCTGCATGTAAACATCAACATGCGTACCGGCCTCAAATCTTGATGCAAACAGTGATAAACAAGGCCATGACAACATTCTAGGAATGGCAGCAGTTTTCAGAAATCTACTCAAACACACTCACTGGACTATCTGAGTTCGGTCGTTGAATACTTGAATGTTAGGATTGAATCTATTTTGTAGACACTGTACCAAAGAATTGNCCGGCCTCACCTCGCGCGGCGTCACCATCGGTCGCGGCAAGGAGGAGCCCGGCCTCACCTCGCGCGGCGTCACCATCGGTCGCGGCAAGCAGGAGCCCGGCCTCCGGGCCATGAAGAAGAAGAAGACCGTCGTGACGGCCGAGCCGTACGATGAGGACGAGGCGACGAGGCTCGCTATACAGGCGAGCCTCAACGACGTCCCGCCGGCGCCGAAGGAATTCGCGTTGGCGTGGTCCGCCCGCGACCACCGGCAGCGCATAGAGGCCGCGGCGGCCGCGGAGGAGCGCCACGAGCGCCGCCGTCGTCAACGCCGGCAATTCATCGTTCTGGAAGAGGACGATGACGACGAGCGTGGCCGCCAGAGCCGCGGCGACGACGGCGCTGGATGCAGTCGTTCAGCACCTCCGGCGGCCGGTGGCGACGACGACAGCGACGAGGACGAGGACTACACAATCCTCTACAGCCGTCTCGGCATTAAGCCGTAGTTTTATTTTAGTTTGTATAAATTAACTCGTCTTTGTATAAATTTCGTCGAGTTTCGTCGAGTTTCATTATGTTGTTCAAATTAAGTCTTGTTTTCGCCGTACCATCTTGGGGGGCACGGCTGGGAACCACTCCAATCCCACGACGTTTTTTTTCCGCCGGCGCCTCCCCAGGACGCCCAAAAAAACGCCGGCAATTCGGCTTGGGGGGGCCAACGGCTGGAGTTGCTCTTAGCTCCCGCTAAACGCGGTATATAGGCGCCCCCCTGATTTTGGCAGCCGACTGTCAGGCCAGACCGGCTTGGGCCTGGGTTTTAGGGTGGGGCTTGTTTAGACCCGGCCCCAGTTTTGTCAGGGTATAGTGGGGAGCCATAATGGCATAGTGAATTTACGGGAGCCATAAAAAAAGGAACCAATCGGGAGATCAAGTGAGCCTGAAGTAAGTGAAGCCCACGGGCAACACGGGTCCAACTCAGTATCAGCATGCCGTGGGTGTTAGCTTCAGTTATGCCTGTTGCAAATGTGTTAGTTTCAGAGTCTGAATAATGCAGTGTGTAGCGTGTGTTTGTGCGCGTCTCAACTGTCAGTAGTTAGCGTTTGTTTTGGAGTCATAGACTAAGTCTAGCTCACCACGTTTGATCCTTTGTGGGATGGCATGAGTTGGTCACCGTGGCGAGATTGTAGGGGAGATGGACACGAGCGGTAGTGGGATGGCACTGCCGGTAGGCTCGGTCACAGATCCTGGTTTTTAGCAATTCAGTTTGTAACAGAGTAAAAGGAAGAGAGAAACAGAAAAGTGGTTCAGTTGAACACCGCACCAAAATCTTTTCCTCTGTCGATTTCTCGTTTGAATTTCTTCTAGCTAGTTGGAAACATCAAGTTGTATCAGAGCCACGAAAATTGAGAGATGATAGGAGATGGATCTACATCCAAGTCGCACTCACGATCCAGGACTCCGCAGCGCACGCGCGAACTGAGCCGTGGGCGGAGCAGGACTCGGAGGGGCGGCGAGATCGTGGTGCGTGAGGTCGTCAGGGAGAGCGGCGATGGTGGCGGTGGGGCGTGACCTACCCGATGCTCACGACGACGAACTACAACGAGTGGGCGATCATCATGAGGGTGAAGATGCAAGGCGCCCTCCTCTAGGAGCCGTCGAGATGGGTGCCGGATCGGCACACAAGGAGCGGCAGGCGCTGGCATTCTGCTGGGCTCCGTTCCACCGGAGATGGTCCCCGTGCTCGGTGCGAAGGACAATGCTAAGGACGCCTGGGATGCGATCAAGAAGATGCACGTCGGCGTCGACCGTGTCCGTGAGTCGCGCAGGCAGAAACTCCGCAAGGATTTCGAGAACATCACCTTCAAGAACGGGGAAGGAGTCGAGGACTTCTCTCTCCGCCTGAGCGGCATCGTCAACGAGCTCCAGTCGCTGGGCGACGACATGACGGAGCTGAGAGCCGTGCAGAAGTACCTTCGGGTAGTGCCACCAAGGTATGCTCAAATGGCTTGTTCAATTGAAACTTTGTTGGATCTGGAGGACATGTCCATAGATGAGCTCAGCGGCCCTCTCTCCGCGGCGGAAGGTCGCGGCGAGCCGGAGCAGGAAGCGGGCGGCCGATTACTCCTCATAGAGGAGGAATGGCGTGCTCTTCAGGGACAGTGCCAGCCTGGGGAAGGATCCTCACACTACGTCACGGCTGATATATCGGGGCACTTCAAAGTGCCCCTAAAAGTCCGTCGGTTGCCTGTAATGAGTTTTAGGGACACCTTTTCAAGTGCCCAATATACTGGTGCCACTAAAGACTTTAGTGGCAGTTCGTTAAAATGCCCCTAAAACTTACCATTTAGAGGCATTTTAGCAACTGCCCCGAAAATTTTTAAGGGCACATTGCCAATCCGCCCCGAAAAGTTTTAAGGGCACATTGCCAATCTGCCCCGAAAAGTTTAAAGGGCACATTGTCAATCTGCCCCGAAAAGTCATTACAGCATTTACCAAAAATGTCGCAATAACCTTGAAGGGCACATTGCCAATCTGCCCCGAAAAGAATTTATATTTTAATCATCCAAATATTACACATAACATCTGCAATCATCCAAATATTCCTAAGATATGCAATCATAAGATCTGAAATCATTCATAAGATTTTGCTGTCTATCTTTCCACTGTAGCTCGTTAACTTTTTGTAATACTTGCACACATCAGCGACTAGCTAGGTAGCTAGGTTGATTGTGAAACCTTGGCTGCTCAGGCAAAGCTGATGCACAGCAGCACGAGAATTTCCGCAACACTGAACCACAAACTTCAATCCCGGGACGGTTACATACAATACAACATGCTCCCGAATCTGAAACCTTGGCTGCTCATGCATTGCAACCATAGCATCGCAGAGTTAATCAAGGTGCTAAAATTCTTCCAGTTTCCCAAGTGATGCATCAGGTATGAGCTGCTACCCTGTCCATCGTATAGTTATCCTCTTTATCCTCGAACAAGAAGAAAAAATAATATGGTCAACTCTAGAGCATATTTAGCAACGATAAATAGATTGAGAGGAGGCATCTACAACAGGCTAGAACCGTTTGTTTTCTCGAAATGGCAGACGCCTATGTGGAATTACTACATCACGGTTTTCTAGCAATTGGATATCAGTACACTAATCTCCCTCAATTCACGAAAAACAAGAACCACCCATGATGGCTCATAAACTGCCTTAACTTAAACTAAAGTGGAGTATACTTTTGCGGCCTACATGAACCACAGTATAATTATTAAATTCCAAGATGGTACTGCCTAAATATTCTATTCAAACAACACACCTGAATAGCCGCTTTGTGGTTAGGAAAAATAGAATACACAGATGCCTCATGCCCTTCAAACGTATATTTTCAGTCCATGCACACTCTAGACTTACAAAATCAGGAAGAAGGTACCGTCGGAAGTAGCTTTATCTAAAAGTGACTAAGCAAAAGGATTGAAAGACAAAGGAATTATATATTTACATCAAAGTATAAAACTGAACAATACAATATTTCAGGATTCTTTTGTATAAAAGACTAGTCCTATTGTCTTTAGCACTCACTATAATCCTGACAGAGAGATGACTAAAAAGTGTAACCCACTGAACATTTTCATAAAAAATTATAATCCCTTGGATTTCAGTTTCAACTTTACACTATAATATGTGGTAATGATGAAGGTGGGATACCACTGTATGAGTAACTACTGTATGGAGATTAAGACACGTCTCTTGCAGTAGACTCTTGAGCAGATATGCCTACATGGAGTTGACATGAACCCTACAACAATATTACCAATTTCAGAGAAGCTATAGAAGTAACTAATAGAAGTCCTGTAAGATAAGGCATTGTCATCTTATATCAATAATAGTTACCACCTTAAGACGGAACCCATGATAAGATTGAAAAAGAAAGGAACACGGATTCTTACTATAGCATCAACCTTATGAGAGCAAAATGTCAAGCAACTTTGGTTTTCTAGAAGTTTTGGCTGCATGTAATAAACGAAAGACAAGTAGGTCAGTCACCAGCGAATCTAGATGGGTTTGTACCCTTCACCTAAACAAGCCAATTAAACAATAGAAGGTAACATATATTTTAGTTGACCCTACTTGTATATTTATCTAAGCACATGCTAGCAAATTACAGGAATAAATCATCCACAACATCTATCAGGGAATCAAATTATCTAAATATAGGATCTGAACCAAACTGACAAAATTAACAGCAAGTGTTAAATGACCAAACTGAAGTTTTCTTTAGTTAACCACACTGACAGAGACCAACCCTAGATAAGCAGCACAAGCACAAGCATGTTCAATTGTTCATCATCTGGATGAAACAGAGCACAACACCAGGAACACGACCACCACATCCATCGGCTCGATGGCCGGTCACAGGAGTGTGCTCACCTTGAGAAGCTGTAGCCGAGGCAGCAGAACATCGCAGATGGAGTGGATGTAGTCGAGGAGGCAGGCGTCCGAGTCGTAGTCCGCAGCAGCAGCCACACCACAACACCCATAGCACCACAGCAACCACAACACCAACACCAACCCCAACACCAACACCAACACCAACACCAGTCCAGCACCACCGCATCACACCACACCAGACCAAGAGGCCGAATCGACGGAGGCGACGCCGGGGTTGCGTCCATCAGGGAGCCATCCCGCCGGCGTCGGTGTTACGGCGAGATGGTGCAGGAGCTCTGGGTAGAAATTTGTGGTCGACACAGAGAGGAAAACCACGAGAGGGTGAAGAGGAAGCCTTAGCCGGCGAGTAGACGCAGCCGAAGGCGCAGCGGCGCGGAAATCGCACCGACAACCGAGCCACATCCGATGCTAGGGTTAGCCGCAAGACCTCTTGTGGGGGGCAAATCCGCATCGCGGCGGCGGGGAATCGAGAGAGGAGAGGCGTCGGAGCAACTCCGTCGAGTGGCGGCACCGGAAACAGCCGGCAACGGCCGGAGCCATGGGTGGCGACGGCGGAATCGCAGGAGAGGAACGAGAGGTGAGGTCGAGAGAGATGAGAGAAATGAGAGAGAGTAGGGGTCGGGCCGATTTTGGTCATTGACCTAGTGGGCCACAGCCCATTCGGCCGACACACAAGGGCTATAGCCCATTTGTTCGTCTAAGATTTACCAGCCAATATCTTTTAAAGTTGCTAAAAAAACGCCAATATCTTTTAATTTTATCCTTTATCCAATCCTTATCCGACAAAGACTCTGTCATGATATTTAGAATTTGGCATACATCCACTTTGTCATCTACTTTCGTATTTGGACTGAAATAAATTGATGATTTAGCTTCACTAACCATCTGGCCTGACGGTGCACAATAATCATCCAGCACTTTCTTCAGAGTTATAGCGTTTGTTGTATCCGGTTGCATCAACATTAACGAATCATCGGCGAACAACAGATTGGAAATTATTGGGCCATTCCGACACACTTGCACTCATATCAGGTTACCTTGTTCTTCTTCATATTTTAGTAAGGCCGAAAGTCCTTCCGTACAAAGCAAGAAAAGGTAAGGGGACAGGGGATCCCCTTGTCTAAGCCCTCTCGTCGGTATAAAGGTCTCAGACTCATTAGAATTGATATGATTCCTGTATTCAATCGAACTCACACAAGACATGACAAGGTCAATCCATTGTGCTGCAAACCCTAACCGAGCCAGAATAGATCTCAGAAAAGCCCACTCAACACGGTCATACGCTATATTTTCTTGAAAGTTTAAGTCGGTACATATCTAGATTTTTTTTACATGGGTACATCTAGATCTTAGTATAGGCTAGATGGATAACCTTCTTTTTAGGACGCTGCTACATTCAGACCGTTCTATACTTTTCCTTATGCGTAGAACGTTTCTTAAAACGGTCAGAACCTTATTTGAAACCGCGTGAACTCAAACGAGCGTTGCCGTGAAAAAATTCCTATTTCTGAGACATGAACACTAGAAGACAAAAATGTTTACGTCGTTGAAATAAATGTAAAATTTGGAATTTCAAAATGTTTTGTAGGTCAAACATTTTATCGGATTTACGCCCCGTTTTCACCGTTGGACTGGTCGTGACGAGATTTTTGAAACTAGATCCCATATGGATATGTTTCGACGACATTTTTTTCTCCCAAAAGTTACCCACCCATTACACGTGAGTTACCCAGGGTTTAGTACGTAAGTTACCCACCCTATCAACTACTATTTTTTGGTTTGAAATTAGATCACACTTTTGGTTGTCTTTTCGTTTTTTAGTTTTAAAGTCACCATCTAGTTTCATAAGCGAGTTACCACTTTGGGATGGTAAGTGTATCGTAAATAAGTGGGCAACTATGCACTAAAACACATGTGCTACTCCATAAGTATTAAGGTGATAACTATATTGATTTCATAGTGACACCTACACAATAAAAGAGATGGATAGCTGCAGAAGTATTGGGTTGGTAACTATTATTTAAAATACATGAACTACGTCAATTTCGTGGTGGATCACTATATCATGAACACATAGATAACTCTATCAGTATTGGGTGGGTAACTTCATTGGTACTAGATGGGTAACTATTATCGAGACAATCGGGTAACTATATCAATCTCATCGTGGATAACTATATCATGAACAGATGTGTAACTCAATCGGTTCTTGGAGGGTAACTCCATCAATATAGAGTGGGCAACTTCATCAGTTTTGGGTGGGTAACTCCATCAGTACAGGGTGGAGTAGGTAACTATTACCAATACAGTATGGTAACTACATCGATTTCGTGGTGGATACCTATATCATGAACAAATGGGTAATCCCATCAGTACAGAGTGGATAACTCCATCTGGGTATATATTACCGAGAGAGTAGGATAACTACGTCGATTTCGGGGTGATAACTATATCATGAACACATGGGTAACTCATTTAGTATTAAGCGGGTAACTATTATCTATAGAGTTGGGTAACTATATTGATTTCGTAGTGATAACTATATAGTAAACATATGGGTAACTTTATCAGTACTAGGTTGGTAACTACTAAAGAAAAAGTGGGGTAACTACATCGATTTGGTGACGATAACTAAACATGTGGTAACTATTATCGAGAGAGTAGGATAACTACATAGATTTCATGGTGGATAACTATATCATGAACAAATGAGTAACTTTATTATACTGGGTGGGTAACTCCATCAATACTGGGTGGGTAACTATTATCTAGAGGGTAGGGTAACTACTCAATTTTGTGGTGATAGCCTCTAATTAGTAAATATAAGATGTTAGTGTAGTCTAACAACAATTTGCTATATGTGTTTGATTTGTTGGATATAATCTTTGGGGGCACTTTGATTTTGTGCCCCAAAAAATATGACTTTTGGGGGCACTTTGAATTTGTGCCCCAAAAGATATGACTTTTGGATGCACTTTGATTTTATGCCTCAAAAGATATGAATTTTGGAGGCACTTTGATTATGTGCCCTCAAAGGGTATGACATTTAGGGGCACATTAATTTTATGCCCCAAAAGATATGATATTTGGGGGCACTTTAAATTTGTGCCCCGAAAGGGTATGACATTTAGGGGCACTTTGCTTAAAATGCCCCTAAAGTCAAAACTATTAGGGCACTTAGCCAATATGCCCTTAATTGTAAACTTTTAGGGCACTTAGAAAAAATGCCCCTAGCAAAGTGCCCCGATAGCCTTGCCATGACGTAGTGTCAGGCGGGAAGGGCAAGCCGCCGCAAAACCGTCCCTCTGGCAACGGTGGTGGCAGGACCAACGGGGGGTGGAGGGCGTCCCTCCACGCCGCCCCGGCAAATGCCACAACTCCGGCATCGACGGGCATTGGGCGTGCGAGTGTCGCAAGCCCAGACGTGATCGTGGCGATCGCGGCAAGCGCGAGGAGCAGGCTAGCCTGGCTCTGGGCCAGGAAGAGGAAGCTGGCGCACTGCTAATGGCAGTGGCGAGCGAGGACACCGCGGACGTGCTCGGAGTGTGCATGGTGGTCACCGTCGGCGCCAAGACTAAGGGGGTGCAGCATGTCTTCCTCAACGAGGAGCGTGTCGTGCCGATGCCTGCAGCTGACGGTCGCTGGTTCCTCGACACTGGAGCCAGCAACCACATGACCGGCAACTGTGCTGCTTTCACCACCATGGATGAGCGCATCAAGGGCACGGTGAGGTTTGGGGATGGATCCACGGTTGAAATTCAGGGCCGAGGGTCTGTGTTGTTTGCCTGCAGGAACAGCGAGCACAAGGTGCTCACCGAGGTCTACTATATTCCTCGGCTGCGCAGCAGCATCATCTCCCTCGGCCAGCTTGCAGAAGCGGGCATCAAGACCATCATCGACGACGACGTGATGCTCCTGTATGATCGATGTCGCGCTCTGCTCGCTATGGTCAACAAGATGCGGAACAGGCTCTACTCCATCACCCTCTCTCCGGCCAGGCCGGTGTGTCTGTTGGCCAAGGCAGGTGACGTGTCCTGGCGCTGGCATGCGCGGCTAGGTCATCTGCACTTCCGTGCTATGTACGAGCTGGGCGCAAAGGACATGGTGCACAGCATGCCAAAAGTGGAGCGCATTGAGCAGGTCTACGATGGCTGCACACTGGACAAGCAGCACCATACACCATTCCCTCATGCCACGAGCTACAGAGCAGTAGAGCGCCTCGAGCTCACACATGGCGATCTGTGTGGACCAATCTCGCCAATCACTCCTGGAGGAAATAGCTATTTTCTGTTGGTAGTTGATGACTACAACAGATACATGTGGTTGGAAATCCTCAGGAGAAAGGATGAGGCACTGAAATTCTTCAAGAAAATCCATGCACTTGCTGAGAGCGAGCATGGCCTGAAGCTGAGAGCGTTTAGGTCTGATAGAGGAGGAGAGTTCAACTCTGGTCAGTTCAAGGATTTTTGCGACGAGCAGGGGATCAAGAGGCACACCACTGCTCCTTATTCACCACAGCAGAATGGAGTGGTTGAACGGAGAAATCAAACAGTTGTGGAAATGGCACGATGTATTCTGAAGAGCATGGGGATCCCATCCATGTTCTGGGCAGAGGCGGTCAAGGCTGCAGTGCATGTTCTCAACCGCTCACCAACCCGTAGCCTCGACAACATCACTCCCTATGAGGCATGGCACAAGCGCAAGCCAAGCCTGTGCTACCTACGCACTTTTGGTTGTGTTATGCATGTCAAGAACACTAGACCTGGAGTGAAGAAGCTTGATGATCGCTCGACACCGATGATCTTTGTCGGGTATGAGGAGGGGTCCAAAGCTTATAGGGTGTACAATCCTGCAACTCAGCGAGTGTATGTCTCAAGAGATGTGGTCTTCGAGGAAGACAGACCATGGGTTTGGTAGACATGAGCTGGTACACCTGAGCATCAAGAGGAGTTCACTGTGGTGTACAGTGATGATGCAGAGCACGAGCATGATCGTGGCGAAACAGTCACGGGAGAGACCAGGGCAGATGCAGTGAGTTCAGCAAGGTCTGACGGCACGGCAGAAAATCGTGTCGCGGCAGAAGAAGCTGAGCCCACAGCAGAAAATGCTGCCGCGACAGGAGAGGCCCCAGGTGCACAACCGAGTCATCCAATGCAGACTCGAGCCCGTGATGGTATTTTCAAGACAACCCAATATACACTGACGAAAACTACGACAACAGTGGACTGTGCCTCATTGCAGCAGAGGAACCTGCCAGTGTGGATGCATCGCTTGGGGAGGTGTCGTGGAAGAAAGCAATGGAGGAGGAGATGGAGTCAATTCACTCAAATGACACATGGGAATTAGCCGATCTACCTGCTAGACACAGAGCCATTGGCCTGAAATGGGTCTTCAAGATTAAGAAGGACCCAGCTGGTAACATTGTCAAGTACAAAGCCAGATTGGTGGCCAAGGGTTATGCTCAAAGGCAGGGCATCGATTTCGAGGAAGTCTTTGCGCCTGTGGCCCGGATGGGGACAGTGAGGCTACTGCTGGCTCTGGCAGCGCACTGTAGGTGGTAAGTATGGATATCAAGAGTGCATTCCTCAATGGCGATCTCGAAGAGGAGGTTTATGTCCAACAGCCAGCTGGTTTCATCGACACCAGCAACGAGCACAAGGTGCTCAAGTTGAGGAAGGCGCTGTATGGGCTGCGGCAGGCACCACGGGTCTGGAATGCGAAATTGGATGCCTCTCTGACATCGCTCGGGTTTGACAGGTGCCCGCTGGAGCATGCTCTGTATAGGAGAGGTGATGCGAAATCATACCTGCTTGTCGGCATCTACGTCGATGATCTAGTGATCACCGGCACTGACGTAGAGGAGATCAACGCTTTCAAGGTACAAATGCAAGATCTGTTTCATATGAGTGATCTGGGTTTGCTGTCATACTACCTAGGCATTGAGGTAGTCCAGGAAGCCGACGAGATAAAACTGTGTCAAGGGAGCTATGCAAAGAAAATTCTCGACATGGCTGGCATGGGAAGCTGCAACCCGTGTCACACCCCAGCAGAAACCAGAAGCAAAGTTGGGAAGCGCAATGGTGGCGAGGCGGTCGATGCTACACGCTACCGCAGTGTCATTGGCAGCCTGAGGCACCTCATGAATTCGAGGCCAGATATATCATATGCGGTGGGGATCGCTAGCAGGTTCATGGAGGAACCATGAGCACAACACTGGGCTTTGGTGAAGCAGATTCTGCGCTATGTGCGCGAGACTATCGGATTTGGATGCGTCTACATGGCTGGAGCATCTGAACCAGTGCTGATCGGCTGGACTCTGTTCTTCCTCGGGTCAAGTGTCATCTCATGGGCTTCACAGAAGCAAAAGATTGTTGCACTGTCTTCGTGCGAAGAAGAATACGTGGCTGCATCTTCAGCTGCATGTCAGGGTTTGTGGCTCACTCGCCTGCTTGTAGAGATGAGAGACACAGAACCAACAAAGTTTGAGTTGCGTGTGGACAACAGATCAGCAATTGCCCTGTGCATGAATCCAGTCCATCACGAGAGAAGCAAGCACATAAAGGTGTGCCATCATTTCATCACGAGAGAAGCAAGCACATAGAAGCTGCATGTCAGGACTGAACTCCAGTTGGCCAACATTATCACCAAAGGACTTGGACGAGTCAAGTTCACGGAATTGAGACGGAAGCTCGGAGTCGAGGAAATCAAGGCAACAGGCTTAGGGAGGTGAATTGTTAGCTTCAGTTAAGCCTGTTGCAAATGTGTTAGTTTTAGAGTCTGAATAATGCAGTGTGTAGCGTGTGTTTGTGCACGTCTCAACTGTCAGCAGTTAGCATTTGTTTTGAAGTCATAGACTAAGTCTAGCTCGCCACGTTTGATCCTTGTGGGATGGCATGAGTTGGTCACCGTGGCGAGATTGTAGGGGGGATGGACACGAGCGGTAGTGGGATGGCACTGCCGGTAGGCTCGGTCACAGATCTGGTTTTTAGCAATTCAGCTTGTAACCGCACCAAAATCTTTGCCTCTGTCGATTTCTCGTTTGAGTTTCTTCTAGCTAGTTGGCAACATCAGTGGGCTGGTTAGTACGCTCAGCCAGTCAGCCTGCACGGTGCACGGCCATGGCACAGCTCGGCGGCCCATTCGTCACCCAAAAGCCCGTTAGCCACGTGTCGTGCACCCGACGGTAGTCGTGCTCTTCGGCTCTTCCCCTTGTCCATCGCCAGATTCCTCTTCACAGCACAGTCCAGCCACCGGCCACCCGATTCCCCTCTCCACTCCTCCACCCGACCTCGCCGCTCTCTCCGACGCACGCACCACCACCACCGCCCTCATGGCCGCGGCGCTGGCCAACGGGGACGTTCGCGGCGGCGGGGTGCCGCGGCCGACGAACCCGATGGTCACGCCCCTGCTCACCGACCTCTACCAGTTCTCCATGGCCTACGCCTACTGGAAGGCCGGCAAGCACCTCGACCGCGCCGTGTCAGAACCCTAAGCCCGCAGTACCTTCCCGTGTCTCGCTCTGTTTGGTTATAATGCGCTTGCACCTCTCGATTCGGCCTAGCCGTTTGGTACTGAGCTCCGATGGCGGAGCGATGATTCAGGACCGGTTGGGGAGGGGAGGGAATCAGGCGCTGGGCTGCGATCTTCGGGATTTTATTTCCAGAATCGTGGCCGGGTTTCGAGCGCCGGGGACTTTTCAGCCTAAATTTGGAGCAAGTGTAGCTCATTTAACTGTTCCGTTTGATGTATATCGTCGTTGTTCATTTGGCCTAACACAAAACTTTCCACTGATGAAGGAGATTATAACAGTTTGTAAGATCATACCTACCATCAATATAGCCAAGCAATTGTACGCACTCATTAGAAGCATACGGTTTTGGGAGGTTATACCCAGCATAACAATTGGAATCATTTTTGTGTGTGAGCCCAGCCATCTGCACTTAAGGCCAACAGTCAGAGTTAGGTTTCCGAGGTTTTCTACTTACAAGTATTATGGTATAATTAGCCATTATGAGAGTATATGTACTGTTACCATCTTCAACTTGTCGGTCTTGTAACTATATATTATTCTCTTGTGCTTCTTGATATTTATCGTGGACAACACTGTTTTCAGGTTTGATCTTTACTTCCGGAAAAATCCCTTTGCTGGTGAGTTCACCATCTTTGGTGGCCTTGAAGAGTGTGTACGGTTTATTGCCAACTTCAAGTTGAAAGAAGAGGAAATCAGATTTTTGCGGGCTGCATTGCCTACATGTGAGGTGGAATACCAATATTGTAGAAAATTGAAGAAGTAGGGTTCATTTTATGGAAGCCTGCACTATATGTAGATCATGCTCATGTTGTGTGAATGGATTAGTCAGTAGCATGCTCATAAAAGTGGAAGGGTGAGGGGACTAAAGTGATCCTTGCAAATGCCCCCTGAACCCATCCGCCACAGAAATCCCTATGAGCAAACAAATATCCCACAATATAATTTTAGTTGTCGCCCTCAATACACTCACTTCTTGTTTAGGCAACTATTTTCATCTTTTGCTTGCAACTACAAATATATACTTATTTTTCTTTTGGTAGGATGCTTTCTTTGAGTACCTCAGTTCGATTGACTGCTCAGATGTTGAGGTTTATGCCATCCCTGAGGGATCTGTTGTGTTTCCTAAGGTTCCACTGATGATAATTCAAGGACCTGTTGCGGTAAGTACCTGGAGCTGGTTAGCAAGTAAAATCCATGGTTGTCGTATATTACCTTTCTTTTAACTTTTACCTTTCTATTTTTGTCCCAGGTTGTCCAACTACTTGAAACTCCATTCTTAACTCTGGTGAACTATGCTTCATTGGTTACTACGAATGCTGCAAGGCACCGCCTTGTAGCAGGGAAGCAAAAGAATTTACTTGAATTTGGCCTTCGCCGGGCTCAAGTGGGTCTTAATTTTGTATCGTTTCGTTTTCCTTCTTTGATCCATTATCCTTTACATGGACTTACAAACACTTGTCTATCAGGGTCCTGATGGAGGAATCAGTGCATCAAGATATTCTTATATGGGAGGATTTGATGCAACAAGGTCGGGTCTGCTCTCATGAGGAGCATAATACGTACCTGCACAATTATCTTGTGCATTCGAACTTCATAGGTCATAGCTTCGTAGATTATTTTCTGGGCTCTCATGGTTGTCAACATCACTTTGAGTTTCTTCTGCTAGTAATGTAAAGTTGTAAACTATCAGTAACTGTCTAGATTAGGATCACATGGTTTCTTAAACTGGACTATACAATCTTAAAACTATGCTAGCCATCATTAGATGATAAATATTCTTACTCAATTGAACACATAAACTAACATTGGGTTATACTGAAGGCCGTACAATGCTTACCCAAAGAAACATTTATCACAATAAGCAATAATCTGACATTCCTACCTGAGCAGCAACGTTGCAGCAGGAAGGTTATTTGGGATACCAATACGTGGGACTCACTCACATGCATTTGTGAGCTCTTTCATGGTTAGTAATTACTTTAAGGTCTTGCTGTGAATTGCTGGTGTTTGGGGCTTGCTCAACTTGTTAAATACTTGAAACATCATTCCTGTACGGGAAGAAAAACATCTGCCATGTATCCACTATAGATTTTGTTATCATCATTCATCTAGCAGAAACTTGCTTTTTCCCTAGTTCCCCTCCTTTCAACTCGTGCAATTCCAGTTTGAACCAACTATTTGATACTTTGAGAAAGGATCCATCCAAAGAGTGTGTATTTGGGCCCAAATTTCCTAGCCAGCTGCTTGCATTGACTATGTAGATGAGCATCTATCATTCATCAATCTAGATGATATTAGTCAAAACTCTCCCAAATTGATAAAATAGTGAAATAAAAGTATACATATTTGGTCAGCAAAGCTGAGCTTATGCCTATCAAATAGAAAACCATAGCATCTGGCTAGTATGCTCCAAAACCTAAGTCGCTTAATTTTCACCCAACTAAGACACAGCTGGACATTTAAGAAGGAAATGCATCAGGTAAAGTACAAGATGCAGTATGTTTTACATCACGAACCTTTTTCGTGAATTTGTTTTGACCGTGGACTTCATTAATGTTTTTATTATTATTAGGTTTAAAATTAAATCTATTTTATACACATGGTCTTATTTTCTAATATATTATTTGGCTGTAGGGTCTTGATGAAATCATTGACAAAGCACTTTCTAGTTCTGATGGTACGAACAAATGTGAAGACTTTGTCGCTCTGGTGCAGAATTGGCTGATCAGGATTCAGGTGTGATAAAACACCAGTTATTTTGTTAATTCTTTTTCTAATGTTACTGAATTCTTAATAGACACTTGTCCTCTTGATAATTTAAACATTCTTTGTTGCTTGTGATTGCACTGCCTTTTTAAATGCTCTTAGTCTTTAGCGTAAGTTTAAATGCTCTTATAGTGAACAAAATCAGCAACATATTACAGTTAGAGATTAAGAGGTGCCTAGCTGAAGTTGAGGTGCCTGGTTGTCGTTGTCAAAGTACCACTGCAGACTGTTAAACATAAAAGTGTAGCTCCACAGTGTAAATTATACAAACTACATATCAGACATATACTCTTAGTAATCCTTTCTGGATATCTTAGTCAAGTTGAAGTACTCCAACCCTCACCCAATATTTTGAGTAATCATACTAATTTTGCAGTAATAGTGTTCTCCATTATGTCATGTTGCTTTAGCTGACTAAATAGTATCTATTCATTTTTTGTAAGAGTGAGCTGAACTCTGTTTCTTTTTAAAGAATTGGAAAGTATTGCACTGCTAATCTTTCGATGAGTTGGAAGTGTGTGCCCACCCGAGTATGACACTCTTTATGAACACTTCTCAATGGTCCTGAGTCCTGACAACTAATTTGAACTAACCGTTTCATCTATGCTAGAAGACTTCACTTGTACTTATCCATGAGGTTTCTCTTCCTTGCAAGTCGCAACATAAGTTCTCTTTACCTTGTTGCTATAGAACTAATATCTCTTTAACTTGTTGCTATAGTAAGTTATGTTGTACTATTCAAGATCAATCATTACATAATTTTCAGGATGCTAGCTCATTGCGTGGTACTTTTGGCGAAACAAATCAAAGTGAGTTGGCTGCATTCACATCATATGCATTGGCATTTCCAAACGCCTTCCTGGCCCTGGTGGACACATACGATGTTAGTTAATCTTGCTCTGCAATCTTGTACTCGTGCTTTCTATGGCATGAACTACATATTCATCTGTTTAATGTTTTTTTAAGCTGACTAACATTGTCAAGGCTGTAATAATGTTTTTCACATATAAACTACAGACCATATTTTCTATGACATGCTCAAAACAACTTTTTTCCTTATGCTCCTTCTTTTGAGCTATCGATTAAATTATTAATACCAAGCTCATCTATGGTGAAATCTGATGTTCGTATGACTATCCAGGCCAAATTAGTCCCCGCTTGACCTTTACATATTATCAAAGACAAATTCAGGACTGAACTTGACAGAACGAATGCATTAACTCAAGTTATAATGACCATGATTGATGTTTAACTATGTATCTTTGCTAGGTCATGAGAAGCGGAGTGCCAAACTTCTGCGCTGTTGCTTTAGCCCTCAACGATATGGGGTATTATTTCCTCAAGTCTTCTTTATACTTCTCCTATGTGCCCAACTTGCTTCTGCTAGATGGGAAGTTGTAGCTGATGATAACACAAAATGTGCTAGTTAGTTTCGTTTGGGTTTTTCGTCCATTATACATATAAAGTTGCATATTTGAATCCATATGAATGGAATAGCTATATTATTTGCACCTAATGGTTAACTGATGCCTACCTTGTTTGGCACAGAACTCATATCATGGACATATGAATGTTTGATACCAGCCATGCGCCCTTGTCGTGATATGTAACATGAACTATTTTTGAAGTCTCTCCTGAGTATTTTGAACAAGCATTTTGCGTGAGCACAATTACCAATATATGCCCTTTCAGCGCTTTGCTTTAGAAATTTAGGTGTCTTGATTAGAAACTTTTATTGTTAAATTTAAATTAAATGCCATGCGGAACTTTAGGAGTAAAGATTTGCTTGCAACACGTTCGCTGCTTTGGTATTTGAACAACAAGTGATGTAAAAGAACTAAAGAAGGGATGAATTTACTGTATACGGTCTGACTAGTGACTATATTCAACTTCCTATCACATTTTTTAAATACTTAAGCTGAAAGTTGGATGTGCTGTTGATTCATAGACCTGATCGTTAAGCATTTACGGAAATTATTCATTTCAGGTATAAGGCAGGTGGAATTAGGTTAGACTCTGGTGATTTAGCATATCTGTCTATTGAGACACGCAAGTTCTTCTGTGCAATTGAAAAAGAATTTGGGGTTGTTGCCTTTGGAAAAACTAATATTACAGCAAGCAATGATCTCAATGAAGAAACAATTGATGCCTTGAACAAGCAGGTAAGCTGTACTTTAGAAGTTCAGATAGTTTGCTGCTAAACATGTTTTGTGATATCGGACCATTCAAGCTATTATTTAAGTCTATATTTCTCTATTTCAATGTCTGGTAGTTTTCCTACGATGTTACATTCAGATGGTTGGTACTTGCTAGTGGTTTGGTCATTCGGTGGTTTTGTTAACTGATGGTCTCTGTCAGTATTAGTTAACCGTGATCGCAGCAAAAAGTTTATCACTAATTATAGATAGTAAATATTAAGAGTAAACTTTACCCAGATGGTCCTGATAATTCATAACTTACTAGAAAGTAAAATAAGTAAACTTTAGCCAGCTGGTCCTGATAAGTCATAACTTACTATGTGCAGAATTGTATCACTAATATTAAGAGTAAATTTACCGAGCTGGTCCTGATAAGTCATAACTTACTAAAAGGCTGAAGGTTTGCTTCAAAATACTTGGTATCACCTGGTTGCTAAGTTGAGAGCTTTATCTGCTTGATGAAATTCTTTGTTGTGCTGAATCCAGTGCTTAACACGACGGTGCAGATACACAATCCTATGAAATTCTGTTTGTATCGCTTCACTGTGATCGATGGCTTGGTGCATGATTATTGGCATTTTGTGTAGGGCCACGAGGTAGATTCATTTGGCATCGGCACTTACCTAGTTACTTGCTATGCACAAGCAGCACTTGGTTGTGTATTCAAATTGGTTGAAATTAACAAACAGCCTCGCATTAAGCTCTCTGAAGATGTCACAAAGGTATATATGTTCACTCATTAGTATTTCAAAGAAAAGGATATAACTTAGCTACCTCTGGTCCACCAGAATGACTGAATTTTGTAGTTCTTTGCTCCAGGTATCCATACCATGTAAAAAACGATGCTACAGGTTGTATGGAAAGAAGGTTACCCTTTGGTTGATATCATGACCGGACAAGACGAGCCAAGCCCAAAGGTAAACGACATTTATGTTAGACTTAAGCAGTAAGCTTGCATAGAAGAAAGTGTCCACTTCAAAACTCTGTGCTGCCAAGCACACACTTTCTCATAATCAGTTAGCACATATGTATATGTTTGTGGGCTTGATCATTGTCGCATTCCTTGATAGGTTGGTGAGAGGATCCTGTGTCGTCACCCTTTCATCGAGTCAAAGAGGGCTCATGTTGTTCCACAGCATGTTGAGGAGTTGTTGAAGTGCTACTGGCCTGGAAATTCATGTATGTCTATCCACTACAGTATCTTCTACTGTTCCAATTCATTCAAGTATGAGTTGAAAAGGACATTGATGGCGATCTTTACCTGACTATTCTCATGCTGAAGCCGTACAAAGGGAAGAACTGCCATCCATCAACGAGAACAGGAGTCGGTGCACGCGTGATCTGGACCGTATGAGGCCGGACCATTTGAGGAAGCTGAATCCAACACCGTACAAGGTCCGATTACTCTTCAGCTAGTATATGGTACTAATGTGACTCCCCTTGCATGTCGATCTCACCTCGCATTCCCGCTGCGTGTGTGCTCTTGATCAGGTCAGCGTGAGCACCCAGCTGTACGATTTCATCCATTTCCTGTGGCTCAATGAAGCTCCAGTTGGCGAACTGCAATGAGGAAAGATAATGACGATCCTGTCCAGCACTGAAGAACTTGTTATTTTTTCATGAATAATGCATGTGTATCTTCCACGGCATATGCTAAATGTCATGTTGAACGCGAGGATACAACTAACACATATGTGGTGCCCAAAAGCTCAGTACGCATCATACAAAAAATACAGCGTTGAGTTAACAGAGCACCTGGAAATCTTCAATAACCTGTAAACTGTGCTGAAAAAACAAAGAATGCCTCGTAAGGATACGAAGTTGAGGTGAAATATATTCTGAGGAAATCACCTTTGCACTTGAGCCTATTTTTGGCTCATTTTTCATTTCATATACGTTATTTTTTCTTCTAGCAAACCGGCTATGAGCGCTGTTATACATTAAAACGCCCTACATTAAATATAAGAAAAACGGAGAATTTATGTACTAACCATGTCATATGTCGTGTTAACTAGTCCTTTCCGGACTAGGCTTTGGATATTCAGCTGGTCAGTACGTTTTCTTCTCGTGTTCATGCCCCGTGCGAGTCGGAGTCGGACAACGTAACCGTGTCGGATCCAGCTTAGTCGGTGGATGTGCCTATATATGCTGACCAAAGATGTCAGACAGCGAGCGTGTCTCGCTTCTGATCTGATCGACTGATCCCATGGCGCTCGGTGCCAGGAGCAGTGGCAACGCAGTGGAGGCCGCCGAGAGACTCCTCGTGTTCGCAGAGCAGCGCTTCATCGCCGGCGACCTAGCCGGGGCGCTCCGGACGGCCAGGGAGGCCCAGGCGCGGTGCACGCGGACGCCGGTCCCCGGCCTCGCCCACGCCGTTGCTGCCTACGAGGTCCACGCCGCCGCGGTTTCGGTCTCCTGCTTCAGCGGCAGGAACTGGTACGCCGTCATCAGCGTCGGCGCCCGGACCTCGCTGCCGAGCACCGGCGTCACGCACGAGGACATCAAGCGGGAGTACAAGCGGCTCTGCCTCGTCCTGCACCCCGACAAGAACCGCTCCGCCGCCGCCGAGGGCGCGTTTAAGCTGCTCCAGGAGGCCTGGAAGATACTCTCGGCCCGCCACCCGCCCGCTCCTGCCGCCGCCGGAGGAGTCAAACCCGCGCGCTCTGCCCCGGCGCGACCCCGGCCGCCGTCGCCTGCCGCCTCCGCGGCGAGGTCCAGAAGTAACCACACTCGGCCACCACCGCCGCCCAAGGAGGCCGAGAGGGGCGCCGGCGACGCGTTCGACAGCAGGAACACGCCGCCCACACCACCGCCGCGTGCGTTCCGGAGCGCCCTCTGCGCGCACTGCGACATGAAGTTTTACAGGGGCGCCGACGGCGAGGAGGAGCTGTGCGTGCCGTGCCGCGAGCGGCAGAGGGAGCCGACGACACCGGACAGGGAGGACACGCCCCCGCCGGCGCGCAGGGGAGGCAGGAGGTTCCCGTGCCCTGGGCGGTGCGCGCACTGCGGCGCGGGGTACGCGTCGTCGATGGTGTCGGTGGGCATGTGGAACCTCCACTGCGCCGCCTGCCACAGGTACGCCAAGGTCCACGTCCGCAGCCCCTCCAGCTCCGAGGCCTGGTGAAGATCGGTTTGCAGATTTCTTTCAGGATGCAGTCGATGTTCGTTAGTCCTAACGACTCTGTTCCTTTCGTAGCCGGCCCTTTTTTCTTCTTATTATTTTTCACAGGGAGGACGCGTCACGTGTGAAATTCTTGGTCGAGCTAGGTGACTACTGTACGTGTGAAATATCTAGATACGGCAGGTTAATATTTGGTCTCTCTCTATCTGATATGGAAATAATTCGATGAAATCGGTTGCTTTTACCTCTTGATGCATTGCAAAAATAGATTCACTGATATGTTCTGTGCCAATGTATGATGATCCAGGGGGAACGTACATCACATCATAGAGGAAGATACTTTTTTCGAACCATCATAGAGGAAGATACTTGGACGCCTGGTCTCTTTTTCTCAAATCTCAGGCTACCTCTTCTCTACTTCGTTTAGTTTCTACTATTCCTCACTCGAGTGAATATTAAGTTAATAAAGATGGATAAAACGTTTTACAATGCTGACGAAACAGGTGGTTCATCACTTCAGCCGGCCAGTCAAGGAATGATATACATGTTCTTGGAACAGTAAGTTGAATTCACCTCAACTCCCCAGACATGAAAGGCCACCTCTGCTGCCAAAAAGCAAACACAAGGTGCCGTTTCTTTATGGTCCGCTAGATACACAAAAACTTTAGGCTATCTGTGGGTGACACATTTTCATCTCATGTTAATAGCCATAGCAGTATTTTGATATTTTGTGGGAAATGATGTCTATTGTCCGTCATTAACTAGTAAATAATGGGTGAACCTACTTTCAAATAAAAGTTCAAACCTTAGCGATACCATTTATTATTTTTGACCATAAAATCCAGAGACAATATGATAGTACAATCTCGAATAGTTTCGTCACACGTATGATGATAGATAAACTACGCAATACAATCGAAAGTAACCTACTCCCTTCGTTCCATATTAGTTGACTCTAAAATGGATGTATCTACATGTATTTTACGTCTAAATCGATTATTGGCCCAAATTAATGAAGATGGATAAAGCGTTTTACAATGCTAACGAAACAGGTGGTTCATCACTTCAGCCGGCCGGTCAATGAAGGATATATGCTCGTTGGAACAGTAAGTTGAATTCACCTCAACTCCCCAGACATGAAAGGCCACCTCTGCTGCCAAAAAGCAAACACAAGGTGCAGTTTCTGTATGGACCACTAGATGTCTAGATACACAAATACAACATCCAGTTGAGCTAATAAAAAATAGATTTTTGTCTAGTGCTCAACGGTGACAGACTAGTCAATTTGTCAATGACACATTTTCATCTCATGGTACAAAAACTTTAGGTAGGCTGTCAAAATTAGGGTGTCAAGTGGGATCCCATCTAAGTCCCACTTATAGTGCATTTTGCTTTTACTAATGTAAATTTTGACACAAAATTTTGAACTAGAAAAGGCAAAATACACTAAAATTGACATCCCGGGCTCCCGGCGGGATCCCACCTTGACACCTTAGTCAAAATTTTGCCGCGGTTATGTTCGCTCGGCGGCGAGCAATTTCCATGGCGCGGGTCACACCCTTCGTCGGTGACAACACAGGATCCTGCCGAGGCAGAGGCGCAGGCGGTAGTCCGGTGGCTCAAGCACGGTAGATGAAAGACCGGCGGTGGTAGGGGAACAAGATCCTCTGACTTTCTTAGACTTTGGGTCGCTGACAAGCGGGTTTCACATATGGTGGGCCCCACATTTAAATGGTCCAAAGTCAGAAAGAGTCAGGTTTGCTCGTGCTCCACGAGGGTCGAGCCTTGCTTGTCACAATTCTCACAGACGGCCTAACAAGATTCGCGATCTCTGGTTATATTCCATTCCCCACGCATGACTGATCGAGCAGACTCAAATTCAGATGCAGTTAGCTTCAGAGGCTACTGCTCCGGCGATCCAAATGGAAGGCGGCGGTGTCCAGATAATATCCCGGCGCATGGTCCAGCCGGATCGAACGAGCTCGCGGCGGCCGGAGCCCGAGATCGTACACCTGACGCCGTGGGACCTGCGGCGAATCACGGTGGACTTATGGGTGGGCGTTCGGTCTGTTCGGTTTGATCGGTCTTGTGTATTCGGTCTTAAAATATTTCGGTTATCTAGAAATGCTACCCAAATTACCTTCGGTCTTTTCGGTTTTTCAGTATTCGGTCTTCGGTCTTTTTGGTCCGGTCTTCGGTCATGACCATATAGACCAAATAGAGATACTAGAGGCAGAAAAATAAAACAAGCAGAGCACGGAACCAAGTATTCCAACCAATTTTGCCTTGTTTTTCTTTGTACAAAATGAGCATGATCTTCGTGCATGTGTTCTGTGCATGCATCCATATAAAATAGATGCTCTAGTATGAGAGAAGCAAAACAAGGAGAGCATAGCATGGCATGCGCAAGCATTAATCCTTTGTGAATTAAAATCTTCGGTCATAATGGGTAATTCGGTCTCCTGATGGTGAAGACCGAATAGACCATATTTAATTCGGTCTTTGAGTTTCCAAGACCGTATTTAATTCGGTCTTTTAATTTTCGGTTATTACGGTTTCGGTCTCGGTCTTTTCGGGTTTGTTGTTCGGGTTCGGTTTTTTATGCCCACCCTTAGGCCTTGTTTACTTCTAGTGTATTTTAGGGGATTGGAGGGGATTATCCCGGGTCCACAAAAATCCCTACTAGTTTGTTTACTTCTAGTGTATTTTAGGGGATTAGAGGGGATAATCCCTAGATATCCCCCACCAACCATCTTATTTTTGCCCAAACAAAAACTCTAGTCCATGCTAGTGTATTCTAGGGGAAGAGTATTTGTGGGGATTGGGTGTTCACCAAATCCCCTCCCATCCCCACTCTTCCCATCCACTAGAAAACTCTTGAAGTAAACAAGGCCTTAGGTGGACTACATCCAGAAGGGCGTCGTCCTGCCCAAGCCTCTTCCTGCCGGCGGCCAGTACGCGCACGCTGTCCAACACCTCAGGTCGTCCTTTTCTCGCGCCATCTGCCGCTTCTACCCGCTGGCCGGCCGCTTCGCCGTCGCAGCAGACGCCGTTCCGGGCCGCCTGACGATCTCGCTCCGCTGCAGCGACGAAGGCGCCGAGTTCGTCCACGCCGTGGCGCCTGGACCAATGGAATAGGTGTAGGCTGTTTGATCGTTTCCTTTTCTCGTAGATAGCTGTACTAGTGGCAGTTCTATACACTAAATATTCTATACATTAAATATTCTCCACCATCGCCGACATCACCGGCCCGCTCAGGCCTTGTTTACTTCTAGTGTATTTTAGGGGATTGGAGGGGATTATCCCGGGTCCCCAAAAATCCCTACTAGTTTGTTTACTTCTAGTGTATTTTAGGGGATTAGAGGGGATAATCCCTAGATATCCCCCACCAACCATCTTATTTTTGCCCAAAACAAAAACTCTAGTCCATGCTAGTGTATTCTAGGGGAAGAGTATTTGTGGGGATTGGGTGTTCACCAAATCCCCTCCCATCCCCACTCTTCCCATCCACTAGAAAACTCTTGAAGTAAACAAGGCCTCAATGTCATCCCCCGGGTTGTGTGGTCCTTCTTCCCTCTCACCGGGATACTCGGCACGGACGCCGCCGTGGTCCCGTGGACACAAGCCGCCCGCTCCTGGCTGCGCAGGTCACCGAGCTCGCTGATGGCATCTTGGCGCCGCCGACGGGACGACGTTCTGGGACGTGTTCAACGCTTGGTCAGACATCAGCCGAAGCGGCGCCGCCAACAGAGACATCTGTCTCTGCGGCGTCATCCAGGTGGTTCCTCGACGGCTGCACCGTGCCCATCTCTCTGCCCTTTGCCAAGGTGGAGGACATCGCCAGGCCGTTCCAGTACCCGCCGGTGCGGGAATGCTCGCTCCATTTCTCCCCGGAGAACGTGAAGAAGCTGAAAGCGAGAGCAAACGCTGAGATGGCCACGGCCACCATCTCGTCGTTGCAGGCCGTGCTCGCGCTCATATGGCGGGCCGTGTGCCGGGCTCGGCGGCTTCCGCTGGGCCAGGAGACGACCTGCGCGATCCCTGTTGGGTGCCGGACACGAGTGGAGGGCATCCGCAGTGGTACGTGGGCAACGCGGTGGCGGGCGCCGTCGGCAGGGCAGCCGTCAGCGAGATTGTGGGCGAAGGCCGGCTGGGCTGGGCTGCGTGGCTTCTGAACCGGGACGTGGCATCGGTCGACGAGGCGAGCGTGAGGAAGGAGCTCGCGGCCTGGCCGGAAAACCCCAGCTTCAAGTATTCGGCAGAGCACGGCGTTGCGGCGATGGTGGCCACCGGCTCGCAGCGGTTCGACGTGTACGGAAATGACTTTGGATGGGGCAGGCCGGTGGCTGTCCGGAGCGGCGCCGGGAACAAGCTGGACGGGATGGTTACGGTCTACGAGGGCGGAGGTGGCGGCATGGAGCTGGAGGTGTGCCTCGCTCCTCACGCGCTCGTCAGGCTCGTCGCCGACGAAGAGCTGATGGACGCGTCGAGGATCGACTGATCCGCCGTGGTAGGTCCACCATTGCATCGGAAGAGTTTGCGAGGCATGCATCAATAATCAAATCATGATTCAGATCAAATTCGAATTTGGTTGCACAATTTTTTTTTGTACGAAATAGGTTTCGATAATTTCTGAAATTTCAGATTATCCTTGAAATTTTTCTCAAGCCGAAATGCAAAACCATGAATACAGTAATCCTAGCGCACTGATGATGATATAGTTTTTTTTTACCATGCATGCCAAACACTAATGGTGATTAGCAGAGGTGTAAAATATTCTGACGAAATCACCTGTACCCTAAAGCAATTTGACCCCTGAAACTTGTTAGCGATGGCGGCGGAGCTCTATATCGTATTTGGGAAAATCTTTCGGGGGTTAGGGTTTTTTCGTCAGGGAGGATTTATAGGCGTCGGAGGCGGCCGAGGGTTGCCCCACAGGGCAGGGGCGGGTCCCACCCACGGGTGGGCCCTGGGCCGCGGCCAGAGGCCGCCCCTGGCCTGTGTGGGTCCCCCGGGGTCGCCCTTCTGGCTCCCTTCCTCATTTCTTCAATAAAAAATCATCGTAAATTTTCGTCCAATTCCGAGAATATTTCCAGAAGTAACTTTCTGCAACATAATCATCACAAAAACAGGAAACTAGCACTGCGCATCTTGTCCATAGGTTAGTCCAATAAAATACCTCAAAATGATATAATAATATAACATAAACATGTAATAATGATGGGAACCAAGCATGGCACGATAAAAAATTATAGATACGTTTGACATGTATCACCTTGTTAGAGGCATTGTTTTGAGAGGGCGGACTTGCTCGAGGGTGAAAATCCAAGATCTGACCTTAATCGATTATGCTTGGCAATGATCTTGTTCAAGGCATTGTTTTGTGAGCGTGGACTCCAGGTGATGTCTTGGCAGTGGTTTGTGTTGCAACTACAAGTTTTTGATCACCGTAGCGGGATCTTTTGTTTTTCTTTCCTTTTTTTTTCTTCTTGTAGTAGGGTTGTGTGCATCCGTAATGTCTTTACGACATTTAGTTGTTGCAGAGGGTGGATGTATTTGGTATCTTCCCGATATTAATATATTTCCTTTATCAAAAAATAAAAATCAGATGATATGCCTTGCTACTTGCGCTCAAACAGAATGAAACTCATTTTCTATGTGCTTGGTATGAGCATGGAACACCAGATTCACGCCAAGGTCCTCGCACACCGATCAGTAGGGTGTGGAACACCAAGTTCTCACAAAATTGACTGTAACTAAATAACTTCAGCCTTGCATTTTCCATTGCCTTATATTCAACCGTACTGGAGCGAGACACCATAGGCTACTTGTGAGCATTCCAGGATATCAAATTACTTCCAAAGAACACAACGAATTCCCGTGTCGACTTTCGATCACTAGGACATCATCCTGCCTAGTAGCACCGATGCGAGAGGAGGAAGATCGGCGAATGCTCAAGCCAAGAACCAATGTGGACAAAAATACGGTTGGCAGCCATCCAATGCACATGAAGTGGGAGCATGAAGAAACTAACAATCCTTGCTGATAATATGATTATATCAGGACGTGTCAACGTCAAATACCGCAAAGCTCCAACGATGCTGCAATAATGATGTCTTCGGCTGGCTATCCGTCATGGAATGATAACTTTTTCAGAAGTGAAGATTTTTTTTCATAGTGCATAACAAATTTTTATGTGAGTCAAAAGGTTTGGACAAAATGATGATCAAATTATCATCTTGAAGACCATGTCATATGAAACAGACTTATACTTTGAGTACTATATGGTACGTCACATCTTAAACAACTCACAATTTGAATCAGAAAGGAAGTATATGATATCTCTTACAGACAACCAGGATGGGTACTACTAGATACCCGGAGGGAGAACCCACACGGCACCATGATTATCAATGCCCTTTGTGAAGTATCCTACATACCTGATCCTCTTCACTTCATCGCTTGATATGTCGTTCTTCCAGTCGTCTTCCAAATAATATGTCTCATCACCGCTTTCGTTTGAGGATGCCAAGAATACAGCGTGTCCGGGGAGAACATCGTATCGGCTAAAGCGATAATGATGGGAGAAGTAGATGTTGTTTCTCTCCACACCGCCGCGCTTGTTTCCCGGCACATGTACCGCCTTAGAGAAAGTCCATCCCAAGAACAAGGCATGGTCGCCCAAGTTGGTCACCTCCACCCACTTGTGCTTGTATTGTGTCGCTAGTTCGTTGCCATGGATGTCAACGAGCTCGAACACTTTGAAGAAAGCTTCTTCCTTTGGTGACCAATGAGCCCTCCTTGCCGTCGCAAGCTTGCCGTGTAGATCAAAGATGTAACTCACTTCCTCGTGGAAAAGGTTCATGCGGAAGGGGCTGTTAATGCTTTCCATGGCTAGCGGGCGCAGAGCAACAACCACCGGCGCGCCGTCCTCGTCCACGCCAATCTCAAACTTGACGAGTTCATTGCCATTCTTCCTGAGACCATAGAGCTCGTTGTTGCAGAAGGTGATGTCCACAAACGGCCTACCATGGCATCTTAGTGCCGTCCACCCGCTGTTTGTACAGCCAACTCTGCAGAGCCCGATGCAGGCCCCCATATAATAGCTGTCGATCATGGCGGCGAGGATGCAGTCGCCGGAGTTGGGTGACTCGGAGAATACAATCTTCAGGATCTTCTCGAGGGCATGGTTCTGGTTTTCGCAGACAAGCCTCATCTGCTTCTCGCCGAGTTTCACCACGGCGCCGGATAAGATGTTCAGGATTCTGAGCGATGCCAGCACGTAGGTGGCGACCCAGCCGCCGTCGTGGCAGCCGACGAGCTCCCTCCTCTCCGGGAGCGGGACGTGCACGACGGCTCCGTCCTCGGGGCAGTGCAGTCGCTTCGTCAGGTCGTTGTCGCAAGGCGAGAGGAGCAGCCACGGCAGAGCTGCAGCGGGCGGCGCCGCGCGCGCGGCGGCTTGCCAGGACCGGCAGACGGCGGCGAAGCGCACGCGGCCGCGCGGGGAGCCGACCATGCGGTAGACGTCGGCGAGGAGATCGTCCAGGAACGTGGACGACCAGCACTGCCCCACGGCCGCTGCTGCGTCGACCGCACACGCGCGCTTCGCCTCCCGTTCGTCGCCGGCGGCGGCCATGTGCGTCGGCATCGCGAACGACCCTATCGTAGAGTTATAGATTTATTTGTTTGTCCGGCAACTGATGCATGCACGTGTCAGTTGAAAATCACCAATATTTCCTGCTCGATTGCGGGACGGTTACCGGCCTTGCCAAATTTAACCCTTTAACAATCCTGTTTGTTGCGCAGACGTGCCAACAATATATGCCTTTACCAGTCCATTACCCTGTCGAATTTCAGGGAAAAGAAAAATAAGGGGGAGATTAGAAAAGTGGCTGTTCCTATCTCTTTGAATTCCTAATTGCTCCGTGGCGCGAGTGCGCTTTGGCCTTCTTTGAGCGCACGCATGCTGTCGGAAGTGCATGTCAGATATAGACAAGGATATAGACAAGACATATGACGTCAGCCACATGCGAATGTATTCTACAGTTTAAAAAATGCATAACTTTTGACTCGATTGTCCAAATTTAGATCCGCTTTCACATCCTTGTTCCTCACGACGAGATCTTCGAAACAAGATCCCATATGTACATGTTTCGATAATTATTTTCGAAAAGCAACTTAAATAGTAGAAAGTTGCTTTTATTTTTGTGCTATTAAAGCAAATTATATAATACGAAGTTGCTGTCAAAATAAACTTGCTTTTTTTCATCCAAAAAGTTGCTTTTCTAGATGGCAACTATGTATGTCGATAGACAACACTTCAGAACAAACATGATTTTCTCTCGTAAACACACAAGTGGCCATTGCGGGGTTAAAAACAAGGCCCTCTCCTCTTCATAGTTTTCATGTTTGTGATTAAAAAAATCAAATTTATAGTAGACAATTGCTTTTTCTGTGGGATATAAAGCAAATTTGAAGTACACAATTGCTTTTAAAAGATAACATTTGATATGTTTATACGAGACCTTGTTTTGCAGATTTACTGAACAGAAACTTGCTTTTAAGGCCCTCTCTTACTCACATTTTTATTTATGTCTGTGATAAAAAAATCAAGTTTATAGTATAAAGTTGCTTTTGTCTATGGGATAGAAAAGCAAATCAGTAGTACAAATTGTGTTTGAAAGATATTCATTTGAATATGTCTATATGAAATCTTGTTTTGTTGATCCGGTGAATAGAAACACAATGGTTAATGTTTGTAATTTTAACACACGATTTAGAAGCAATGTGAATTTTAATTAAAAACAAGCACCCCACTTCTTCACATTTTTCGTATTTCTGATAGAAAAGCAAATTTAAAGTAGAAAGATGCTTTTCGTACTAGTTTGTAGTAAAAATTTGTTTTGTGTGACAGAAAAGCAAGTTTGGAGTATAAAATTGCTTTTCAAAAATAAACTTGTTTTTCTCCATAAAATTGAAAAATATATGAGAATGAGCGAGGGATATGTTTTTATTCCAAGCAATGGCCAACTTGTTAGACTATGAGAGAAAATCATGCTCTTTTATATGAGAAACAATATCTCATATTGATATAACCCGATGAATATTTTCTAAAAGCAACTTCTAGATAGAAAAGCATGTTGTTGCCACAAATTTGCTTTACTGTGACATAAAGTTGCTTTTTGAAAAATAATCATCGGAAGGTGTCCATATGGGATCTAGTTTCGAAGATCTGGTCGCGAGGAACACTACAGCGAAAACCGATTTTGATTTGAACATTCACTTTGAAAGTTATGCTTTTTTAAAGTTTAGATCTGATTTGCAAATCTTTGTAACATCTGTAGGGGCGTGCGCTATTTTGACCCCCAAAAGCACACGCGCGCTCCAAAGTTGTGTCCGAACCTTTGAATTTACAGAAAAAAGAGTTTGAGTCAAATTATTCCACAAAATCTAGACTCGTGCTGGACTTCCTACGAATTAGCGCCAATAAATTCCTTCATTAGCTACGGTTACTAAATTCCTCCAATAAGCAAGATTTAAATACTGTACTTCAAATAAGCAAATTTAAATACTTCAAATAAGAAAGATTTAAATACTTCCTCAATTTCGGTTTATTGACGCACTAGCGCCAGCATTTCATCCAAGGCACGCGAGAAGTGGTTGAGATATTTTTTTCACGAATGATTGACACTTGCGACTGTCGGAATGACAAAGGAGAACGCCTCGCTCAATGGACAGTGGAAAAATCAGCACATGGCCCATGTGCACACAAGACAGATAACATCATCCACATGTGAATATATTCTGGAGTTTGATAAATGAATTACTTTTAACTAGAGTGTTCAAATCCACATTCGTTACACATATGTGTTCTTGACGACGATATTTTCAAAACTAGATCCTATAAGAACACATTTCGACAAATTTTAAAAATAAATTTATAATGAAAAATCAAATTTTGAACCATAGATTGGTTTTTCTAATAAAACTTGCTTTTTGTGTAATGAGGTCATACCCCCTAAATTATGAATAAGATTTTCCATGACATAGCCGTTCGTGTCCTTAAAAATCCATTACGAAAAGATATTTTTTTAATCACAAATTGGCTACTTGTGATAAAAGGTTGTTTCTCAAAAATAAAATTATCGCAAATTTGATGGGATTCGCAGCATAGAAAATAAAAAATTCTACGAGATGCGAACGAAAGCCAAGATCTAATCTAGGAAAATACTTATAACAAGGGGGACTAGTTCTTCATACCCCTGAAGAACATGATGAGAAACGTTTTTACAAACGTGGTTGGTGTAGTCGTACTCACTTCACGGTTCAATCCGATCCAATGCTACAACGAGGGACACCTCCGAGATGAGCACACATACGCCTTGGTGACATCTCCTCCTTCTTGATCCAGAAAGGAGAGAGGAGAAGTAGATGGGATCAAGTCCAACAACACAATGGTGTGGTGGTGGAATGTGGTGGAATTCCTTTAGGGCTTCACCAAGCTGCTGCGGAGGATGAGGAGAAAGAAGAGGCGCAAGGGGCGGCTAGGGATTGATTTCACTCTTTGCCCCCTTGAACCCCTCCTCTTTATATAGGCATGGGAGGGAAAGGAAACTTAGCCCCTAAGTTTCAAAATATGGAACTTGCCCCCCTAAGTTTCCTAAAATAGAAAACTTAGCCCCTAAGTTTCCTAGCCTCATGTGCCCTTGGGGTCGGTATGGTTATCTCATTAAAGGCCTCTACATCACCCCTTCGGCCCAAGTAGGTCGTCCGGATAGGTGGGCCCCACCGTGGGACCCCTGGAACATTTCCAGAAAACCACGATACAATATCGGTAAATTCCCGAACTTTTCCGGAATCCGAAAACCACTTTATTTTATATGAAACTTTATCTCCGGACTCTTCCAGAGCTCCTCGTGATGTCTAGGATCTCATTCGAGACTCTGAACAATATTCGGACACCATTAACAATTTATCCCAGAGCTACTCTAGCGTTACCGAATGTTAAGTACGTGTGTGATCCTACGGGTTCGAGAACGTGCGGACATGATCGAGACACCTCTCCGATCAATAATCATTAGCGGACCTGGATGTCCATAATGACTCCCACATATTCAACAAAGATATTTATCGATTTGAACCACTATGTCAAGGATTGAAACAATCCCGTATTCTATTCCCTTTGTCTCGCGATATTTTACTTGTCCGAGAGTTGATCGTTGGTATCACTATACCTAGTTCAATCTTGTCATCGGCAATTACTCTTTACTCGTTTCGTAATACAACATTCCCTTTGACTAACTCATTAGTCACGTGCTTGCAAGCGATACCGAATGTGTGTTATCGAGAGGGCCCAGAGCATATCATTCCGTCACGTGGATGGACAAATCCCAGTCTTGATACATGCAACTCAACAAGTAATTCCTGAGATACCTGAAAGACACATTTATGATCACCCAGTTACAAAGTGACGGTTCAAGCCCCCAAAGTATTCTTCCGGTACTAGGGAGTAACATAATCTCATGGTATAAGGGATAATACTTGACAATAAAACTACGGCAAATTTAAACTTAGTGACATGATCAAATTGCTATGCTTGATTGGGTCTATCCATCATGTCATTCTCCTAATGACACGACCCCATTATTAATTGACAACTCATGTCCATGGTTAGGAAACTGTAACCATCAATTAATCAACGAGCTAGTCTAGTAGAGGCTTACTAGGGACACATAATGTACCAGTCAATTTGGTTTTTTTCATGCATAGAGAGATATTTCAGTCAATTATTCCAAACTAAGAGAGAGATAAAACATCAACTTGTCAAAAATGGCATACCTACAATTGCAAGCACGTCTGTCCAATCAAGAATTTCACTCACACGATCGAACACATCTTCCCCCAACGAAGTGATTCCACATAGTCCTTGGCGTGATGGGCTTATCCTGGCCGTCAGCACCATGTAGATTGCTGCTAGTTGCATTTATACAAAAAACAATCAGAAACCCTATATCTCGCTCTTTGCGAGTTGTAACAAGGACTCGCCCGCGTCGGGAAGCAGATGGGCCGGCACAGTAACGTGATCGCCCAGCCTTAGCATGCTTCCATTTTCTTTTTTCTTTTTTCCTTTTTATTTTTCTTCTTTGTTTCTTTTATAAAAATGAATATTTTTCAAATCTGAACAATATTTAGAAATTACACTTCACAAAATCTGTACTTGTTTAAAAAATGAACATTTATTACATATGAATATTTTAAATTTTCAACCATTTTCAAAATGAAATTTTTTAAATATGAACCGTTTTCAAATATAAACCATTCTTCAAAAATCTATTTTTGGTTCACTGATATTTTTAGTTCACTATTATTTTTGGTTCTTCCAAATTTTAATTTCTTTTCGGTTCTTCCGTATTTTTAGTTCATCCGAATTTTAGTTTATTTTTGGTTCGTCACCCGAAATTTTCGTTAAATAATATTATTTATTCACCGACATTTTTTGTTCACTATTATTTTTCGTTTACCGATATTTTTGGTTCACATCTATTTTTTGTTCACATGTATTTTTGGTCACCACTATTTTAGGTTCATCCATTTTTTTTATTTTTCCTTCATTGTGATATTTAAAAAATGTTCAAATTTTAATTTTAATTTTAAATTTGTTTTTTCATATTTGGAAAATGTTTATTTTATGAAAATGTTTTCAAAATTTGAAATATTCATATTTCGAAAGAATATCATATTTTAAAAACACATCATAAAACAGAATGAAAAATAAATAAAACAATAAAATATAAAGATATTAAACATGCAAGATAAAACGAAAAAGAGAAATTCAGAAAAAAGTCAATACCTGCATTGGGCCTCAATTCCGACCCAGAACGCCGCTCAGTCCCATCCTGCGGGCGAGGCCGACCTACCAGCTCGCAAGGAGCGATAGGTAGGGGCTCCCAAAAACAATCTGCTCTTGTACACCTTCTGCAAGAGTTATGCGAATAGAACTCTGGTTTTTACGGCCCGTTTCCAAAACTCCAGCCGAATACTCTACAGACAGCCTCGCGGCCCTTCCACGCTCCAGAGTCCTAAACCTACATGGTCGATTCACAAATAAATAGAAGTCCCCACATACTCGCATAATACTCGTCGCACACCGTCTCACAGATTCACAAGTCGCTTCGGTCGTGGTCAAAGGATCGAAGATTGATCATGGCCAAAAGCAATCCATCCGGTTGCGAAATCGTCCCTATGAGCGACACTACCCGCTTCAATTTGAGAGGAAAGCTGTTGTCGCATGAGGATTCCGAATGACCCGTTTCTGGAGGGTGTTGTCAAGGTGTCTATGCATGCTTGCGCGCCGCCAAAGCTTAGTTTCCTCTTTAATTTTCTCAGTTATGGTCTGAACCGGCTTGTGGACATTATCGAAAACTCTTTCATTCCTGTCCCTCCAAATCGACCAAGAGGTAAGTATAACCAACAAATCAAGCTATGGATTGTTAGAATTTTGAAACATTGTCTCTATCTGATTGCCTTCGCATAAGCGTATCGATTTTAGTTTGGAGGTGAGCTTGATATAACGAATTGGTTGTAAAAACCCCATTGGAATCCCACAACCACGACCATATGTCATTCACTCCGGGTTATAGCGACTTGGTTGTAAAAAACCCTTTGGAACCTCACAACCACGACCATATGTCATTCACTCCGGGTTGTAGCTGGAAGGCATTAACCTCTTCCCATATATTTTTACAACTCTATTGGACATCAAGTTGTTTCTTCTCACTAGTGGAAAAATAGCCTATTGTCCCGGTTGGTTTGGGCCATTGGTCCCTGACGAGCTTGTGGCTCGGCAAATCCCTGGGTCGAGTACCCCGGGTTGATTGAGGGAGAAAGAGAGAGATTAGGCTGGTGAACACGACGGCTAACAGGGGGCGATTTACCCAGGTTCGGCCCCTCGAGTTGAGGTAAAGACCTACTCCTGCTTGTCTGGAATTATGGATTGGTGGCTACAATGCGATGCTCAATGATTCGATGCCCTAGACGGCGCACCCTCCCGGCCTTTATACTACAGGCCGGGTCTCGGGTGGACGGTGCGATTGCACGTACAAGATATGGAAACCTCCTCACCGACCTAACGTCGACTACTTGTTGTATACGGAATCCTTCTTGGGCTTCGCTGGGCCTTCCTTGGCGTGACCCAAGTACCATCACCGTGGGTGACCCGAAAGGTAGCCCCACGACAGTAGCCCCCGAGTGCTCAGTCGAATCACAGAGTCGGGTGGAGGACTCCCCCCCTTCAGGGCACGCCACATGGAATCGTTTATGAAGATTGCTTCGAGTGAGCTTGTCTTGATTCTTCGGGTGCGCCGTCTTGATTTTTCGGAGTCGCAGCATTTCGACTGCTTTTCTTCATAATCATCGGGTGCGCGGACAGCGCTCCCGATGGGAGTAGCCCCCGAGATTAAGCTGAATTGCTTGCAATTGAGGTTAAACTCAATTTTTCCTCAGTCGAAAAGCCCGCTCCCGATGGGAGTGAACAGATGACTCGAACTTGTCCGAGTCGAAACTATCCAGGCTCGACTTACTCTGTCACTCAGCCTTGACGGCCTACTAACTTGTCATAAAATCAGCTTTAAAAAAGCTTACTTCGTCTTACTCCACTCGAACGTTTGGTTCGAACGTACTTGGTTCAGTCGAACGGCTACCGAATGCTCAGCCAATTGCTTGGCTTACTTGACACACTTCCATGATGACGTCAGGGATGACGCTTTTGATGACATGACTCGACAGGCTCTGCGCCCGACGGGACGTGACGATGGTGGGCCCACTGCCACAGCGACGACCGCTGAATATGGACCGTTGGGCGCGAAAACTCCGCGGCGTGATGATGATGCTTCGGTTCCCGTGCATAGTGGAGCACGACCGGGGTGTCCGTCGCGCGACACGTGGGCGGCTGGATTCTTGCGGCGCGATGCGGTTGCACGATGGACGGCCGTGATGAACTGCCCCGCGGTATATGTTTTTCACCGCGGTGCAGAGGCAGGTCACGCATCCTCATTCTCCTCCATCTCGCCGCCAGTTCTTGCCTCCATTGTTCCTCGCAAAAAGTTTCCAACAAAGTTCTCCCCTTTCCTCCGGCGACATGGGCCACAAGAGGAGCAAGGGTACTGAGAGCTCTTCCGCCGCCGCCGGCGACGACGCCGGGATGAAAAAGGTGGAGGGCGACTGGAGCAAGTCCTCCGTCAAAGCGGCGGAGCTCGACAGCCTCCGCCAGCAGGGGCTGCTGCCACCGGAGGCCGTGGCGACGACGCGGGCGCCCGGTAAGGATTCCGTCCCTGCTCCCCGCAGTGGGGAACGCGTCTGCTTCGTGGAGTTTCTTCCGCGGGGATTCGGGTTCCCCTTGCACGATTTTGTCCGTGGGCTCTTGTACGCCTATGGGATTCAGATCCATGATCTGACTCCCAACAGCGTCTTGAGCATCACGAGCTTTATCGTGCTCTGCGAGTGTTTCTTGGGGATCGCACCCCACTGGGCACTGTGGAAGTCTATTTTCCTGGTGCGCCGGATGGCGGGTAAGTCGAAGGAGACCTACCCGGTCGGCGGCTTCGGAATCCAGCTGCGCGGCGACACGAACTTCTTCCACATGAAGAAGTCCGACTCCGTGCAAGGCTGGAGGAAGAAGTGGTTCTACATCACGTGGAACCAGGCCGGGATCCCCGACTTCGCTGCTGAACGGCCTCTGAAGAAGACCAACGCCTGGTCGCACTCCCTGTCGACGGAGGAGAGGGAGTCGATCAAGCCGCTGCAGTCGCTTCTTCGCGGGTTGATCAAGACGATGGGACGCGAAGCTGGCGGAATCCAGCTGATCGCCATGTTCCACAGGTTGAGGGTGCAGCCTCTGCAACAGCGCCCTCTCCCAATGTGGGAAATGGCAGTCGACCCGGCAATGGACGATGCACAAGTCGCAATCAAGGTGAGGGCCATCACCAGCCTTCGGGTTGCTGACGCGTGCAACGTGACTTGCTCAGTCGCGCCCTTCAGCTCGACGAATCCGATCCCAGAGGTAAGTGTTTGAATCTTGAAGTCTTCTTTACTTGGAGTTGACTGTCTTTTTCTGAACTTTCGACTGTTGCTTGCTGATCTTCAGGATCGGAAAAATTACGTGAGCCTTCCTCCGTTGATGGAGAATGGCGCTCACGATGAGGCCGCCTTCGTTGCCGAGCAGGACGGCGATGAAGAGAGTCTTCCCCCGCGTCCTCGCCTAGCGAGGAAGCAGAGGAGGAAGAGGAGGAGGAGGCGCCGCTCAAACGGTGCAAGCGAAAGCATGTCGGCTCCGCCGCCGCGACATCACCCTTGAAGGAGGCAGAAAAGGAGGACTCCAGCTCGTCGTCTTCGGAGGCGAATAAGCTTGTGGATTCTCTGATTGTGACTCCGCTGGACTCCGCGCCTCCCGCGGGATTTGGGAGGATGCCGACTCCTTCCATGAGCAGCGATGCTGACAGGTAAGCTTTATGCGACTGAACCTTTCTGTTTCGCTTCTTCTTTCTGTTCCTTGGGTGTTTTCTGAATCTTTTGTAAGCAGCCACCAAGGTGGTAATCTCCATGATTCGCCTCGTGAGGAGGAACACCAGTCTGCTGCCCCGGAGCATGCGACTGGTACAACTGAAGAGGCGCCACAGGCGAACGATCCTCCGGTGCTGGACCCTTCGACGGCCACCCGGCCGGATGGTGCCGCTGATGCGACTGCCGTGGATGCTGATCTGATCCAGCATGTAAGTATCTTCTTTCTTATCTTGCAAATTCTTGTATCGGGTGCGCGAACAGCGCTCCCGATGGGAGTAGCCCCCGAAGATGTGCGTGACTAGAATAGTCGGGTACAGATTTATACTTCTTTTTCCGCAGCCCGTCTATCGTCAGCAGATGGAAACGGCCACCCGCTTCATTCGTCTGGAGCAGGAGGCTAGTCAACTTCGTGCTGCGCTTGAGCAGTCGAGGAGTAAGTATCCCTTGTCGAGTCTTCTGAACTTTCTGCGACTGTCTGCACTTCTGATCTTTTGCTCGGGTGTTCTACAGAAGACAACCAAGGCTTGGCGAAACGGGTCCAGCAACTGGAGAAGTCGCTTGAGACCCAGACTGAGGCAGAAAAGGTTCAGGTCGAACGCCTGATTAGCATTGCCACGGCCATTGGTGGTAAGTTCTCGGCTGATAGAAGCCTACTTTTGCCTTTGTTGCCTGCAGGTAACCTTAATATTCGTGTTATTTCTGAATGTAGGTGTTGGTGGTGGTGCTCCCCCTGAAGGGACGTCCAGCGCGAATACCACCTTGTCGGCGGCAGTCGACCTCTGCAACCGGGTTTGCGCGTGCGCCGCGGACGCTGTGAAGAAGTCCTCGAGCGCCCTGGCCAACATCTATGAAGGTGTTTTCCCTGGTCAGACCGCGCCTAAGGAGGCTGACAAGCTGGCGGCTCCATTTGCTGAGGCGAATGTGATGGCCAACTACACCCGCACCCAGACGGTACGCGGCTCCGAGCTCACCTTCCGTCTGTTACTCGGTCATGGGATCTCGGGTGACTTTGAGGCGGCTGCGAGCGACTTCCCTCGAAGGCCCGATGGAAAGTCCAAGTCTCTGACCAGCGTCAAGGACAAGGCGACTAAGTTAGCTAAAAAGCTGATTGACACCTTTGAGAGGAAGCTTGCAGAGTCAGCCGCCAAAAAGGGCCGCGCACCGTCGGGTTCTGCTATGTAGTGTTGTAGTAGGGGTCTTCTTTTGTCTTTTGTAATGAAACTTGATGAAATCAATGGATATGCTGATTCTGTCATGCGACTGTGTTTTTGTCTAGTCTTGTTGAAAATAGCGCTCTCTGATGTTCTTTAAATTGACAGCCTGACGGAAGTGCTCCTCCTGAAGTCGCGGAAGGTATCCGTGCGTACTTGGATGAAGGTACCTCTTCGGCTGCGCCTGCGTCTTCGCATTGTCCGACTCCTCCGGCTCCCGCGCGGAGCAGGAACGATCAGCGAGTGTTTAATTATATGAGGAATAAAATCACTGAGCTTGAGTCAAAGCTGCGGAGAACTGACGTGGAGCTTGATCGTCTCAGGGCACGTTCCGCTGGGCCGTTCAATCAGCGCGAACGATTCCTTCTTGATCAGATTGATCTGATATGTCGACAGCTGCAAGGTTTGTGCTCTACCTGCTTCTCTTTGATTTCTTCATGCTTGTGTTGTTCTGCATCTTGACCCGTGTTGATTTGCAGTTGTTAATCCCGACTGGCAAGCCGAGAACGCTCGAGTGGACGAGCGCGTGGATAGCGAGGCCACCGGTAGTTCGGTCGAAGCTCGCCAATTCTGGGTACATAAGGGAGAGGGCCGCATACTTGCACGGATGCTGGATCGCACCTGGCGGGCTGCATTCGTTCTCGAGGGTTGCAGGAAAGCACTCTGGCAGATCAACAAAGTGTTCTTCCCTCTTGATGAGCAGCCGGAAGGGTTGCCCGCGCTGTTGGAGAGGTTCCGCAGTAGCAGGGCATTGAAGGTGATCGTCTTCAACCAGCTTGTTGCCGGGGCCAACACGGCGTTTGCCTATGTTCGACTGCATCGACCTCATGTTCCCTTGGACAGAATACTTGATGGCTTGCCTAGGGATGTTGATTATGCCGAATCCCTTGAACCCGCACGTCGGGTGATGCAACATGTCATGAATCATACAGAGCGACGTGTAGGGCCACTGGATGCGCCAAAGGAAGAGCCTGTCGACTAAGAAAATTTGTATAATGTTAGCTTGTAACATGAATGTACGTATGCATGTGAATATGCTGATACGGGGTTAATCCCTAAGTATATGAAAACGTTGTGTCGTGAACTCATAACCCGTGTTGAGCAGCCCCCGAGTGTGTTGGGTGGCGGCCGAAGATTTTGGGTGATGCCTGTTAGGCGCAGCCCCCGAGTGACTCGGGTGGCGGCCTAGGCTTACTGAGACCTGTGCAGCGCGAGCCCCCGAGTGCGTCGAGTGGCGGCCGAGGATTTTCGGGTGATGCCTGTATGGCGCAGCCCCCGAGTGGTTCGAGTGGCGGCCTAGGCTAACTTTAGACCTGTACAGCGCGAGCCCCCGAGTGCGTCGAGTGGCGGCCGAGGATTTTCGGGTGGTGCCTGTATGGCGCAGCCCCCGAGTGGTTCGAGTGGCGGCCTAGGCTAACTTTGGACCTGTACAGCGCGAGCCCCCGAGTGCGTCGGGTGGCGGCCGAGGATTTTCGGGTGATGCCTGTATGGCGCAGCCCCCGAGTGGTTCGAGTGGCGGCCTAGGCTGACTGAGACCTGTACAGCGCGAGCCCCCGAGTGCGTCGGGTGGCGGCCGAGGATTTTCGGGTGATGCCTGTTCGGCGCAGCCCCCGAGTGGTTCGAGTGGCGGCCTAGGCTAACTTTAGACCTGTACAGCGCGAGCCCCCGAGTGCGTCGGGTGGCGGCCGAGGATTTTCGGGTGATGCCTGTATGGCGCAGCCCCCGAGTGGTTCGAGTGGCGGCCTAGGCTAACTTTAGACCTGTACAGCGCGAGCCCCCGAGTGCGTCGAGTGGCGGCCGAGGATTTTCGGGTTGGACCTGTGCGGCGCAGCCCCCGAGTGGTTCGAGTGGCGGCCTAGGTTGCAAAGGAGAGGGTGACACAAAATTTCTTTAATCATCTTTATTTATTCTCGCAAATAGGCCGCCTCATTAAAACCCTTCCAGTCCCCTTAGGTACCCTGGCGAGGGAAAGAGTGCGTAAGAAACCTGCTGCTACTTTGAGTTTACAGTGTAGGGTACATCAGGCGTAGAAGCGGCGTAGCTGTGCCACGTTCCACGGGTTACTGCAAACTGTTCCTGTGGCTTGGTCCTTCAGGCGGTACGCTCCATTGCCGATTGCTTCTGTCACAATGTACGGTCCTTCCCAAGGGGAGGCGAGCTTGTGCACTTTCTTCTGCTTGAGTCGAAGGACTAGGTCGCCTGGGACGAAAGCTCTCGGTCGCAGTCGTCGCCCGTGGTAGTTGCGCAAGTCCTGCTGGTACACTGCTGTGCGGCTGAGGGCGATGTCGCGTGCTTCATCTAGGGTGTCCATGTCATCTTCTAGTGCCTCCTCTGCGTCGGACTCGTCGTAGGCCACGACTCGTGGAGCGTCAAACTTAATGTCACAGGGTAGGACTGCTTCTGCGCCGTACACCATGAAAAACGGTGTGTATTGGGTGGATCTGTTCGGCGTGGTGCGTAGGCTCCATAGCACGCTTGGAAGTTCTTCTACCCAGGCTCCTGCAGCTCGTTTCAACGGCACTCGCAGACGCTTCTTTATCCCTTTGCTGACTAGGCCGTTGGCCTTTTCGACTTGTCCGTTAGACTGCGGGTGCGAGACGGATGCGTAGTTGAGCTTGATGCCTTGTTCCTCGCAGAAATCTCTGAACTCTTCGGCTGTAAAGTTTGTGCCGTTATCGGTGATGATACTGTGGGGCACGCCAAATCTGAAGACGATGGACCTGATGAAGTTGACTGCTGAAGTTGCGGTTGAACTTGTGATTGGCACCGCCTCGATCCACTTCGTGAATTTGTCGACTGCCACCAGGAGGTGCGTGTGCCCACCCTGGGAGGACTTCCTGAAGGGACCTACCATGTCGAGTCCCCACTGTGCGAACGGCCATGCAAGTGGGATGGTTTTCAATGCTGATGCAGGTGCGTGAGGTTTGTTGGCGAATTCTTGGCAGCCGACGCACCTTCTTACGAGTTCGACTGCGTCTTGCATTGCAGTGGGCCAGTAGAATCCTGCTCACAAGGCCTTGGCAACCAGTGCTCGACTGCTTGCATGATGCCCGCAGATTCCAGCGTGGATGTCGAGTAGAATAGCCTGGCCGTCAGATGGATCAATGCACCTTTGGAGTACGCCTGAGATGCTTCGCTTGTAAAGCTCGCCCTTGATGATGGTGAAGCCCTTCGAGCGGCGGACAATGCGCTTTGCTTCGACTGGATTCTCTGGCAGCCGCTGATGTAGCATGTAGGCCAGATACGGGCTTGTCCATGTGGGTTCGACCAGCATGATCTCCATGGGCTCCTTCTCCGTGCTTTGCGGGTTGGCGGTCGTTGTTGTCGATGCAGGGGGTTCTGGCGGGGGCCGGACCCTGATAGAGCGCTGCGTGATGCACTCGAGGAAGACTCCGGGTGGAACCGGAGCTCGATCTGATCCAAGGTTGGCGAGGATGTCGGCTTCTTCATTGCTTTCGCGGCCAATGTGTCGCAGTTCGCAGCCGTCGAATTGGCCTTCCAGCTGGTTGTACAGCTCCCTGTATGCTATCATGTTGTCAGCGATGGCGTCGCATTGCTTCATTGTTTGCTGCACCACCAGGTAGGAGTCGCCATAGATCATAAGGCGAGTGGCGCCGCAGTTCTTGGCCATCCGCATGCCGTGGATCAGTGCCTCGTACTCCGCCTCGTTGTTGGAGGGTGTTGGAAATTTCATCTGCAGCACGTACTTAAGCTTATCGCCTTTGGGTGATATGAGCACGACTCCCGCTCCGGCTGAGTTGAATTTCTTGGATCCATCAAAGTACATGGTCCATGCAGTCGACAAATCAGGCTCGTCTGGTAGCTGCGCTTCTATCCATTCTGTGGTGAACTCTGGTAGGACCTGAGCCTTGATTGCCTTCGGGTGCACGTACTTCAGCCCCCATGGCCCTAACTCGACAACCCACTTGGCGACTCGCCCTGTCGCGGATGGATTAGTGAGGATGTCTGATAGGGCGGAGGAGCTTACCACCGTTATCGGGTGCTCGGAGAAGTAGTGTACCACCTTCCTTGACGTCATGAAGACGGCGTATGCCAATTTCTGATAGTGCGGGTACCTCTGCTTTGACTCTGTTAATACCTCGCTGAGGTAATACACGGGCCGTTGGACAGGATGAGCCCTTCCCTCTTCCTCCCGTTCGACTACGAGAACGGTACTGACCACTCTGTTCGTGGCTGCCACGTAAAGGTACAGTGGTTCATTCTCCTGGGGTGCTACCAGTACTGGAGGGGTTGTCAGGGTCTTCTTCAGCCTGTCAAAGGCATCCTGTGCTTCCTCCGTCCACTCGAATTTGTCCGCTTTTTCATCAGCTGGTAGAAGGGCAGAGCCTTTTCTCCCAGCTTACTTATGAATCGACTGAGTGCTGCGACTCTGCCGGCTAGACTTTGCACATCATGGAGTTTTGTTGGTGCAGGCATGTCGAGTATATTTTGCACCTTTTCTGGATTTGCTTCGATTCCTCTCGCAGAGACAAGGTACCCCAGTAGCTCTCCGGCTGGGACGCCGAAAACGCACTTGTCTGGGTTCAGCTTGATCTGGTACTTGTCGAGTGCCTCGAAGACCTTGCGGAGGTCGTCGATGAGGGTGTCCTCTTTGCGGGTGGTGATGACGATATCGTCGACGTAGACTTGGACTACCTTCCCGATGAGCTCCTTCAGGCAGGCTTGCATTGTACGCTGGTACGTGGCTCCAGCGTTTTTTCAACCCGAAGGGCATCATGGTGTAGCAGAACACACCGTGTGGTGTGATAAACGCCGTCTTCTCTTGGTCTTCGACTGCCATCTTGATCTGCTGGTAGCCTGAGTAGGCATCCAGGAAGGACAGACGTGCGCAGCCCGCAGTCGAGTCGACGATCTGATCAATCCGCGGGAGCGGAAAGTGATCCTTGGGGCAACATTTGTTGATGGCGGTGAAGTCGACGCACATGCGGAGCTTCTTCGTCTTCTTCTTTTCCACCAGTACTGGGTTTGCTACCCACTCTGACTTCTTGATTTCTTTAATAAAACCGGCATGGAGCAGCCGGTCGATCTCCAAACTGATCGCGTCTCTCTTTGGACCCGAAAAACGCCTCATGGTTTGCTTGACAGGTCTGGCGTCCTTGTGAACGTGTAATCGGTGCTCGGCGAGTTCTCTTGGTATGCCTGGCATATCAGAAGGTTGCCAGGCGAATATCTTCCAGTTTTCGCGCAGGAACTCGACGAGCGCGCTTTCCTATGTGCTGGTCAAGCTTGATGACACCCGAACCACCTTGTCAGCATCTGTCGGGTGTACCTGGTGGGCCCTGGTATCGTCGCTGGTGTTGAACGCCGAGTCCTTGGATGATTTCTTCTTTGGGGGGAAGAGGGTCTTGTCGTTGTCGACTGCCAGCATCTCGAAGGTGATCTTCCATCCCAAAGAACTCAGAGATCCTATTGAACTCGCGGTCGCAGCTGTCGGACCGGTCGAAGTCGCCTCTCACCGTGATGACACCCTTGGGTCCAGGCATCTTGAGCATGAGGTAGGCGTAGTGGGGTATCGCCATGAACCTTGCAAAAGTTGGACGCCCAAGGATGGCGTGGTACTGTGATTTCCAGTCGACCACCTCGAAGTCGATTGCCTCCCTCCGGAAGTTGTCGGGTGTGCCGAAGATCACGTCGAGTGTGATTACTCCCATGGGCGTAACTGCTTGCCCTGGTACTATACCGTGAAAGGTATTAGATGACGGCGTCAGGTTGGAAATTGACCTGTTCATGCGCCTGAGTGTGTCAGCGAAAAGAATGTTGATTCCGCTGCCTCCGTCCATGAACACCTTTTTCAAGGTGTACTCCCCGATCTGAGCTTCGACTACCAGAGCGGCGTGCCCGGGCCGTGGTATTGCCGGCGGGTGATCAGCCCTGGAGAAGGTAATGTCTATCTCTGATCCTCTCAGGTACTCGGGTACTGCGGGTGGATTGGTGATTGCCTGAAAGACTTGGCGAGTAATGAGCTTCTGGGTCCTGTTGGAAGGACGCCCCTTCTGTATCATGTTCATCTGCCCACGTGGTGCTGGGAACACGTTGGCAGGGTCCTGTTGCTGCGGTTGCTGCTGCTGTTGTTGCGGCTGCTGCGGTTGTTGCTGCGGGTAGTAAGCCAATGCTGCTTGCGCTGGGTTGGCGGGTGGAGGAGCTTGTGGTGCGTTGATTGCCAGCTGTCCCGCGACTGGTTGTCCCGCGGGTGGTGCTTGATGAACCTGCTGCCCGTCCGTAGCAAGTACGCGCGTGAAGGCCCTGGCCAACCGTTGCGCCTTCTTGCAGTCCTTCAACAGGTGTCGGGATCCCCACTTGCCTGTTTCCGGGTCCTTGAACATATGGTGCCTGCAGGGTTGCTGTAGCTCTTCCTCATCCGTGAGCATGCGTCTGCGCCATTCGCGCTTGCGACTTCCATCTCCGCGGTAGCCGCTGCCACCACCTTGGCTGTATCCTCTATCATTGCCACCGCCTTGGCTATATCCTCTATCACTGCCACCGCCTTGGCTATATCCTCTATCATTCTCACGGGGGGTTTCGAATCCCGCCGCTACTAACTCTATTGAGTCATGGCCGATAAAGCGTGGTTTCTTTTTCAGTCGACCCTCTCGCCAGTTGCTGGGTTGGGGATCTGGCATTGAGTCGCGGACGGAGTCCTCTCCATCTGCCCATTGGTTGGCGATCTGCATGAGGTCTATCATATTCTTCGGCCTGAGCCTACCAAGTTCTTCGCGAAGATCAGCGACGGGTGAGGCCGTAGATGAATGCATCCATGACTCTGTCCTCCGAGGTGGCTCCATCCATGGTGTTGCGGAGCAGGGTCCACCGTTGGATGTACGAACGGAGTCGCTCCTCATGGCCCTGTTTGCAAGCTTGGAGCTCGATGAGGGTGGTTGGCCTGGCGTAAGTTCCCAGGAAACCTTTTATGAATGCGGTTCTGAATTCCTCCCAAGTCCTGAAGGCATCCTTCGGCTGCGTGTTGAGCCACCCGCGGGCGGACCCCGTGAGCATCAGCTGGATGTACTGCATGGCGGTAGTCGAGTTACCACCTTGGCAGCTGCATGCGATAAGGTAGTCGTCCAGCCAATCCTGCGGGTGCTGCTTTCCGTCGTACTTTGGTGTCTCCGCCGTTAGCTTGAAGCCTTTGGGCATCTTCGTGTCGCGAATATTTATACTGAAACATGGTGCTCCACGTGGCTCGTGGTCTTCATCGTCGAGTAGTCCTGCTTCTCGCAGTCGACGGGCACGGTCTATCCTTCTCTGTGTGACGACGTTGCGGCCATCCTCGCCGGGCTGCAGTTGTCGCAGTCGAATCGGTTCCCGATCTGCCGCTGGTGCGACTCCACGGTCACGACGTCCTCGTTCCTCGTACATCCCTTCGACTGGTTCTCCTCTTGCCAGGACTTCCTCGACTTGCCTCAAGGCTTGGATCTGCTGCCTGTGTACGCGGGCGTTGGCGCTTCCTTCCGGCGGCTGCATGACCCGCAAATAGGTCTCGACTCCCATAAGCGCAGAGGCGGGTGTTCTGGGGATGGGGATTCCGTCCTCGTCTTCCAAGAAAGATGACTCCAAGTTGCGGGTGAGGTGGATGCGATCGGCCTCGTGCACCCGCGGCATGCGAGTTCTGTGCCTTCCTTCTTGATTGACTTCTTCTGATCCAGACATGAATGTGAGCGCTGCCCTCCTGGCACTCGAATCGTCGGCTAGCTCCTTGCGCCGGGCCAACTCGGCTTTTTCCTGTTTGATTCGCTCGGCTTCCTTCCAGAGCAAGTACTGGACCGCCTGTCGATCTTCCTGTGGATCTTCCGGGGCAGGGAACGTGCCATCGTCCACATGCTTCTGTGCCCTAATTGCCAGCTCCCGGGTGATGGTAAGTTTCGTCACCTTGTCTTGCAGGGTGACTTCCATGGGGTACACGGGTGCTGATGGACCGACCATGTAGACTTGCGCGGGGTAGACCCGTCGAGTGGGGCTGATGCTCCCTGTCGTGCTTCCTTCATCTGAGCTGTACTCGTTGTCAAAGATCACAGCAACGTGGTGGGTACCACGGTCGCTGCTACTGGCGGCTGCCCGATGCGTAGATGCGATCGGAGCAGTCGAAACTGGTGCGGATCTTGGCTGGCACCCGAACAGGTTGGTCGGAGTGGACTTGACCCGCCCCGTGGCCGCAGCAGATGCGTTTTTCTTGGCAACCGCAGATGCGATCGCCGCAGTCGAAGTTGATGTAGTCGAAGTAGACGCAGTCGCCTTGACCGCGGCAGATGCGATCTTCGCGACCGGTGAAGGCATGGTCGGCGCAGTCGATGTAGACGCAGATGGCGATGTAGATGCGATCTCCGTAATCTTCACAGCGGGTGAGGTTGCGATCCGTGCAGCCGCCATGGATGCAGGCGCCTCCATTGAGCGCAGGGCGGCCTGCGTAGGGCGGAGGGTTCCGCGACTGTCCACCAGATAACGCAGACTACCAAAGGTAATCCACGTGCTCTGTTGGAATCCGGCGTAAGCCGAAAGATCCGCCGGCGAGTGCTCGACGTACTCGAGGAAGCCGGTGTAGATCGACTCCCTCGCGCTGATGGTGTTGTTGGTTGCGGGTGAGGCCGGCATGATCACGACTCCAGCGATCTGTTCTTTCCCACAGACGGCGCCAATTGACGAGCTTGTGGCTCGGCAAAATCCCTGGGTCGAGTACCCCGGGTTGATTGAGGAGAAAGAGAGAGATCAGGCTGGTGAACACGACGGCTAACAGGGGCGATTTACCCAGGTTCGGCCCCTCGAGTTGAGGTAAAGACCTACTCCTGCTTGTCTGGAATTATAGATTGGTGGCTACAATGCGATGTTCAATGATTCGATGCCCTAGACGGCGCACCCTCCCGGCCTTTATACTACAGGCCGGGTCTCGGGTGGACGGTGCGATTGCACGTACAAGATATGGAAACCTCCTCACCGACCTAATGTCGACTACTTGTTGTATACGGAATCCTTCTTGGGCTTCGCTGGGCCTTCCTTGGCGTGACCCAAGTACCATCACCGTGGGTGACCCGAAAGGTAGCCCCACGACAATCCGCGAGACCGCGAGTACTCTAAGGTATTTCTTAGATCGCGAGTACACCGCGAGGGCACAGTCTTCCACAGCGAGAGCAGCCGGGGCACGTACGAGGACCAATACAATCCACGAGTACTCCAAGTTTTTTTAGATCGCCATGGCCAGTATCCACACGCTCGCATGAGTGGCCTGTCCGGACTCAAGGCGGCGTTGCTGCGTGAGTAGTGCGCCTACTGCACGCGCTTCGACGTCAGGCTCATCTTCGACCTACCTGATCCGGGGAATTAGCTTACTCTTACTTTTTCCTCAAAATATGTTTTGCTTGTTCCTGATGTCTGGTGCCTAGCATATGATGTCCAAGCTTCTATTGGCACTTCTCTGCTCTTTTCCCCTGTACTAAGAGCAACTCCCAACCGTTGGCCCCCCAGGGTGTCCGGCGAAGGTTTTTTAGCCTGTTCGCCGGCGCCCCCAAGCCTTGGGAGGCCTCGGTTCCCACTCGCCCCCAGCTTTCGTCCCCCCCAGACTCTTTTTTTGAATCGACATGTTCCCGCTACATATCGGCGATCGCAAGTTCGGTGATCCAGCCAGAATTCGGCGGTCACAAAAAACATAATTGGCGATCAAAGCGGACAAATCGACGACGTCGACCTCAAGTCGTCGGCTCGTCGTCCTCCACTTGCCACCACGACGGAGGAGCCGGTCGATGGCGCAGCGATCGGCGGCGACGATGCCGGCGTGGTGACGGTGCTCGCGCGTCAATTTCGTGGTGGAGCCTTCCGTGGCGGAGTCGGGGTCATCGTCGGGGGCGGANGTCGTGCTTCCTTCATCTGAGCTATACTCGTTGTCAAAGATCACAGCAACGTGGTGGGTACCACGGTCGCTGCTACTGGCGGCTGCCCGATGCGTAGATGCGATCAGAGCAGTCGAAACTGGTGCGGATCTTGGCTAGGCACCCGAACAGGTTGGTCGGAGTGGACTTGACCCGCCCCGTGGCCGCAGCAGATGCGTTTTTCTTGGCAACCGCAGATGCGATCGCCGCAGTCGAAGTTGATGTAGTCGAAGTAGACGCAGTCGCCTTGACCGCGGCAGATGCGATCTTCGCGACCGGTGAAGGCATGGTCGGCGCAGTCGATGTAGACGCAGATGGCGATGTAGATGCGATCTCCGTAATCTTCACAGCGGGTGAGGTTGCGATCCGTGCAGCCGCCATGGATGCAGGCGCCTCCATTGAGCGCAGGGCGGCCTGCGTAGGGCGGAGGGTTCCGCGACTGTCCACCAGATAACGCAGACTACCAAAGGTAATCCACGTGCTCTGTTGGAATCCGGCGTAAGCCGAAAGATCCGCCGGCGAGTGCTCGACGTACTCGAGGAAGCCGGTGTAGATCGACTCCCTCGCGCTGATGGTGTTGTTGGTTGCGGGTGAGGCCGGCATGATCACGACTCCAGCGATCTGTTCTTTCCCACAGACGGCGCCAATTGACGAGCTTGTGGCTCGGCAAATCCCTGGGTCGAGTACCCCGGGTTGATTGAGGGAGAAAGAGAGAGATCAGGCTGGTGAACACGACGGCTAACAGGGGGCGATTTTACCCAGGTTCGGCCCCTCGAGTTGAGGTAAAGACCTACTCCTGCTTGTCTGGGATTATAGATTGGTGGCTACAATGCGATGTTCAATGATTCGATGCCCTAGACGGCGCACCCTCCCGGCCTTTATACTACAGGCCGGGTCTCGGGTGGACGGTGCGATTGCACGTACAAGATATGGAAACCTCCTCACCGACCTAATGTCGACTACTTGTTGTATACGGAATCCTTCTTGGGCTTCGCTGGGCCTTCCTTGGCGTGACCCAAGTACCATCACCGTGGGTGACCCGAAAGGTAGCCCCACGACAATCCGCGAGACCGCGAGTACTCTAAGGTATTTCTTAGATCGCGAGTACACCGGCGAGGGCACAGTCTTCCACAGCGAGAGCAGCCGGGGCACGTACGAGGACAATACAATCCACGAGTACTCCAAGTTTTTTTTAGATCGCCATGGCCAGTATCCACACGCTCGCCATGAGTGGCCTGTCCGGACTCAAGGCGGCGTTGCTGCGTGAGTAGTGCGCCTACTGCACGCGCTTCGACGTCAGGCTCATCTTCGACCTACCTGATCCGGGGAATTAGCTTACTCTTACTTTTTCCTCAAAATATGTTTGCTTGTTCCTGATGTCTGGTGCCTAGCATATGATGTCCAAGCTTCTATTGGCACTTCTCTGCTCTTTTCCCCTGTACTAAGAGCAACTCCCACCGTTGGCCCCCCAGGGTGTCCGGCGAAGGTTTTTTAGCCTGTTCGCCGGCGCCCCCCAAGCCTTGGGGAGGCCTCGGTTCCCACTCGCCCCCAGCTTTCGTCCCCCCCAGACTCTTTTTTTGAATCGACATGTTCCCGCTACATATCGGCGATCGCAAGTTCGGTGATCCAGCCAGAATTCGGCGGTCACAAAAAAACATAATTTGGCGATCAAAAGCGGACAAATCGACGACGTCGACCTCAAGTCGTCGGCTCGTCGTCCTCCACTTGCACCACGACGGAGGAGCCGGTCGATGGCGCAGCGATCGGCGGCGACGATGCCGGCGTGGTGACGGTGCTCGGCGTCGATTTCGTGGTGGAGCCTTCCGTTGGCGGAGTCGGGGTCATCGTCGGGGGCGGAGTCGGGGTCATCGTCGGGGGCGGAGTCGGGGTCATCGTCGGGGGCGGAGTCGGGGTCATCGTCGGGGGCGGAGTCGGGGTCATCATCGGTGGCGGAGTCGGGGTCGGCCCTGGTATCTCGTTCAGGATGAGGTCGCGGGGGCTCATGTACCACGCCTTGACCTTGTCGTCCATGATCGTCCCCGGGTCGGCGCTCATGAGGAACGCTAGATCGGTGTTCCTCCTCTTGGCCGCGACGTTGGTCTTGAGGAGCTCGATCTTCATGTCTTGTTTCAACATCATCTGCGACCACCTCACCTCGCACTTCTCCTCCCTCTTGATGGCGTGGGTCTTGGCATCGGCGATGCACTTCTTGATCGACGTGTGCAGCCTTTCTGTCGCCGGTGCAGTAGCCCTCGCCGCCTTCGCCTTCTTGTTCCCTTCTGGACGTCCATCCGAGGCTGCCGATCCCGGCGCGTCGGGGTTGAAGGGTTCTTTCCCCTTGCTGAGGTTCACACGAACCTCGGCCCACTTCTCGCACTTCTCAATCCTGGAGAAGACATGGAGGAACTTGAACTCGGCGTCTTTGCTGTCCTGCCGGTACATCTCGAACATCCGGACCATCTGCCGGCACACAACAAAAGGAAATGTCAGCCGAAGTAGAACGAACAGGCCATGGGCGACCGAGCCGGGGTTTACCTGTCGCTCAACGTCGGCGCCGCTCTCCGGGCGAGCCATGACCTCCTCGACGATCCCGTGCCATTTGCTGCAGGCCGCCTGGACGACCGCCCAGTGGTTTGCCATCGCTTTGTCGCCGCGCTCCATGTAAATTCCTTTGAACTCGGGGTCGCAAAGCTTGCGCTCGTCGAACGATCTCTTCACCCTCGCCAATAGTTCTCCGAGTTCTGATTTGCGCCGGTGATTGGGTCAATGCTCACCATCTTCCACGCTTCGATGAGACACTCGTCTTCCTTGGCGGACCATTTGATCCGAGGCTCGGCTTTGTTGGCGGCCGCCTTCTTCTTCTTCTTCTTCTTCTTCTTCTTCTTCTTCATGTTCTTCCCCTTCTCCGCGGCGACAGGTTGTTCTTCCTCCTCGTACTCGCCGTATTCTTTCTCCTCCCCGGCGAACTCATCCTCAGCGAAGTCTCCCCCGGCATCATCCTCTTCTTCCCCCCCCCCCCCCGGCGTATGCTGCCACCGCCGCTGAGCCGGACACGATGATGTCGTCCATACAGGCGTCCTGGGACTCCTGCGATTCGGGCATTTGGCCGAACACGCTGCGGGCGCCGTTGAACTCGACCGGGTTCACCGGAGGGGGGAACAGAGGGCCACGGTATGGCATGGCCGGCGAGCCCCCGGTGCCGGCGCTGAGTGCGGAAGGGCCGCGGGACGTTATGTTGGGGTTGAATCCGCCGTGCGGGTCGCCATCTCCGTAGTCCAGGGAGTCCCCCCTCCAGTGGGGTGTGGCTGGCGACGCCGGCAAGAAGGCGGTGGGCGATGGCGAGAAGGCCGACGGTGACGGTGACGCCACGCTTGCTTGGCTTCCTCCTTGGCTTCCTTGGGTTCCGCAAGCGCCGGTCGGCAAATAGAGGCCGTGCGGCGTAAACAGTGGCGACGGCGCAGGAAAGCACGGTTTTCTGGCCGCCACCGCCGCCGCTCGTCGTGTCTCCTTGGCCTCCTCCGCCTCCTTGGCCGTCTTCCTCTTGTCCCTTGCCTTGCGGTTGGCGGTGACCGTCTTCCTTCGGTCGACTTCTTTCGCCCACTCGGTGTTGCTCAAGCCATCCGGCCGCCCCCTCCCCCTCTCCCTACCCCTCCCGACAGAGGTCGCCCCGCCCTCTTCGCCAGTGGTTCTTCGCCGGCGGCTCGTGGGTTGTTGAATTTCTTGGCCACCATGGGAGGTGAGTGCCGCGGGAAACGGCGGGAGCTACGGGATATGGAGAAGGAGAAATGGAGGGAAGCGAAACAAAAACGGCGGGAATCGTGTTGTCTCGCCGACAGGGCTGGCCCGCGCGGCGTTTCCCTTGCGCCGGTGCCCCCAGGCCGAACCCAGCGCACTGGGTTCGGCCTGGGTACGCCGGATAACTTTTGGGCCAAATCCGGCGAAAAACGAGACCCTGGGGGCGCGACTGGGAGAAAAATCGCCCACCGGCGTCCAAAAAGCGGTCCTGGGGGGGCTCTTGGGGGGCGGCTGGAGTTGCTCTAAGGTGTAGCTAATGCCGCCGATTTGGTCGTAGCATGAAGAAAACAAGTCAAATAATGGAGCGAGAGAGGGAGGAGTGCAGTGAGAGGATTGGAAAACATGTGGTGCTGAGAGGATAAGAAAAGACTCACGCTCATGTCAGTGCTATATATTTTTTTACAAAAAACGATGTGTTCTACTGAGAAAAACTTCGTTTTTATCAAGTGGTCTACCAATTAGCTTTTGGATGAAACTAAGGATACCAATGGTCAGATTCCACGAATAAGATTTGAAATATTTCTATACAAAATTAAGAGGCAGCATGACCATGTGGCTTGCAAATTGTTGTTTATATAAGTTTCGGCATGCATAGCTGACGGCATCCCGAGCCAGGTGGCCTGGCGGGGTTTTCGAGAAAGAAAAGGAGGGGCGGCGTTGGCAATTAAGGAGGGAAAGGGGAGACACATCAGCGAAAGTTTGCGTTGATAGAACATGGCGGGTGGCGGCGTGCAGGTGGAAGAGGTGGTATGCCACGGAATTTCTCACATGGATTGGTGGAAGGGAGATGGAAATGGGCAAATGAGGTCTTTCCAGTTGAGCGGTTTGGTCGTGTCGGACGACACCAGGATGACACTAAAGTCACTCTTCTTGTTCTAAATGTTTTGTTATTTTAGAGATGCGAGGATAAGAATAAGAGAGAGAGAGAGAGAGAGATATGAATATTATACATAAATATTATACGAAGTTGTGTTCTGTCATTTTTTTTAGTTACACGAAATCAATGTATACAAGTTGATCAAATGTGAAGAGTGATTCGAGAGCCTATCGAAAAGATGGTGCGGACCGAAGAAACAAACTTTAGATAGGCTCTAAATTGGCGGACTGTGCTACCTAGGGCACGTGCCCTAGATTAGCCGTCCGTGGGCACGGATGGAATTAGGTAATTAACCCATGCATGCAGGTAACTAGCCAACCCGCGTATGGACTTTTTCATTGGATCCCAAATTTTAAAATGTTTTATCTCTTGAACCGTAAGTCAAAACTCAGATCCGTTTTCACGGTTAGCTTAGTCGCGTCGAGATCTTCGAAAGTAGATCCCATGTTGATATGTTTTGATAATATTTTTTTCTCGACTCTAGTTGCCAGGTTATAGTCACTTGGTCACCAGGGTATTACCATGTTGGTCACCAGGTTAAAATCAAAAAGTTACTAGGTTATTTGAACTTTGCTACTCACCAATATAGGCCTTTCCTGATGTTAATGTGATCTTTTATGTGTTTAGATCCCACGTTGATATGTTTTAATAAAAAATAAATCTGACCTTAGTTGCCAGATTATAGTCATTTGGTCACCAGGCATAGTCATGTTGGTCACCAGGTTAAAATCAAATGGTTATCAGGTTTTTTGAACTTCGCTACTCACCAATTTAAGTCTTTCTTGATGTTAATTTGATGTTTTCTGTGTTTAGAGTGCATCAAATACCCATTCTCTGGACATATAGATCCTTGCTACGATGAAACACATGTAAATATTATCTGGTAATTGTGTGCTATTTGGAGGGTAACTGTTAACCAGTAGCATGGCAACTAAGGTATAACTAGCAAAAATGCCCGTGCGATGCAACGGGCGAGAAAAAAAAATCTTGTTTTGTCTTAAAAACATCGACGCAACCCAAATTTTGTTGAATGTCTATCGACCCATGTAACCCTACCCCCAGTTTATACCTTTTATTTACATTATCTCATCCAACAAAGCACAAGTGGGGCGCAGTCCAACGAATGTGTCAAATTTGACTCCCTATATGCCAATTGTAGAGCCTATCTAAAGTTTGTTTCTTCGGTCCGCACCATCTTTTCGATAGGCTCTCGAATCACTCTTCACATTTGATCAACTTGTATACATTGATTTCGTGTAACTAAAAAAATGACAAAACACAATTTCGTATAATATTTATGTATAATCTTCATATCTCTCTCTCTCTCTCTCTCTCTCTCTCTCTCTTATTCTTATCCTCGCATCTCTAAAATAACAAAACATTTAGAACAAGAAGAGTGACTTTAGTGTCATCCTGGTGTCGTCCGACACGACCAAACCGTCCCACCCACCTGGAAAGACCTCATTTACCCATTTCCATCTCCCTTCCACCAATCCATGTGAGAAATTCCGTGGCACACCACCCCTTCCACCTGCACGCCGCCACCCGCCCATGTTCTATCAACACAAACTTTCACTGATGTGTCTCCCCTTTCCCTCCTTAATTGCCAGCGCCGCCCCTCCTTTTCTTTCTAGAAATCCCCGCCAGGCCACCTGGCTCGGGATGCCGTCAGCTATGCATGCCGAAACTTATAGAAACAACAATTTGCAAGCGACATGGTCATGCTGCCTCTTAATTTTGTATAGAAATATTTCAAATCTTATTCGTGGAATCTGACCATTGGTATCCTTAGTTTCATCCAAAAGCTAATTGGTAGACCGCTTGATAAAAACGAAGTTTTTCTCAATAGAACACATCGTTTTTTGTAAAAAAATATATAGCACTGACATGAGCCTGAGTCTTTTCTTATCCTCTCAGCACCACACGTTTTCCAATCCTCTCACTGCACTCCTCCCTCTCTCCCTCCATTATTTTGCCTTGTTTTCTTCATGCTACGACCAAATCGGCGGCATTAGCTACACCTTAGTACAGGGGAAAAGAGCAGAGAAGCGCCAATAGAAGCTTGGACATCATCTGCTAGGCACCACACATCAGGAACAAGCAAACATATTTTGAGGAAAAAGTAAGAGTAAGCTAATTCCGCGGATCAGGTAGGTCGAAGATGAGCCTGACGTCGAAGCGCGTGTAGTAGGCGCACTACTCGTGCAGCAACGCCGCCTCGAGTCCGGACAGGCCACTGATGGAGAGCGTGTGGATACTGGCCATGGCGATCTAAAAAAACTTGGAGTACTCGTGGATTGTATTGTCCTCGTACGCCCCGGCTGCTCTCGCTGTGGAAGACTGTGCCCTCGCCGGTGTACTCGCGATATAAGAAATACCTTAGAGTACTCGCGGTCTCGCGGATCATCAGCAGCCATGTTGCCGCCTGCCGGTAGTGCCAATTAGATCGAGAAATCAAAGTATCTCCGCTCACTCTGAAACGCGCTTGTGTATATGTAGGACAGGCGATCGAGTCTGGAGCGGAGTCCTCCTTTTCAACTCTTCCGACGAACGAAACTGAAAGCGTATGAACACCGGACTCTGCTTTTCGGACGTACTCAATGGATGAAACCAGATTTTTTAGCGGAACGATAGGCACGACATACCTACCAACGACGGACGAAAGAGAAACACAAGCCGTATTATATAGTAGAGATAACCTGGCAACTGATGACAAAAAAAAAAGTCGTCAAAACATATTAAGATGTGATCTTGTTTTGAAGTACTAATCGAGACGAACCCAACGGTGAAGACGGATCGTCAATTGCATTGATCGGTTTAAGAGATAAATCATTTTAAAAATTCGGATTTGGAAAAGATTCCATGGATGCATGCATCCGTTGGCCCCTCCGCCCTTATAGGGAGGAATCTATATGACCATCCCGTCAGAGGGAATAATTTCGTAGGGCACGGTTGCTAAGTAGATTAATCGTAAAATCTTTTTCCAGAAGAGTAGAAAAATTTGTCTGATTAGTCTTTTTTTCTGAGCCCAAAATAAGAGGTATGTCACATTGAAAATTTGCGTCGCTCCCTGGATCTTGTAAAATTTGTGTCCCTCCCTGGATTTATTTTCCCCTTCCAAGGGGAAAATAAAATTTAACAAAATCTGCACCATGATAAAATCTTTTTTCCCGAAGGGTAGAAAAAACTAACAAGATCTTGTCTCACCTGCGGTCCTTCTGGACGGCGTCGCAGACGTGGCACCGTTCGGTGCGCGGGGATTTCGTAGGAATTTCGCGGGCCTGGATTCCTATGGATACTTTTCCCGCAGCTGCGTTCGCTTCACAAGATTCGGTCTAGACTGTTCCGGCGGAAAGTCTCACTCACCTGTACTTTTCACGGGAAAAATAACATCTACCCAAACCAAAGGAAACGCCTGGAGAAACTCTCCGTCCCTCCCCTCCGTCTCCCTCCCGCCCATCTCCGTCTCCCTCCCGCCCCGTCTCCCGCCAAATCGACATGGACGACCAACGCTGGAGCATGCCCAACCGGCGAATCCGACCCCCTCCTCCGCCGCCACCTCCCCATCTCTCTCATGCTTCACCTCCTTTCCCTCCGTGGACACAAGGGCTGGAAGATCTAAAATTTGGGGTAAGTCAAGAGATCTTTCAAGAAACAGGTAATCTACTTGCTACATCCGTTGAAATCCGTCAATCTTTCGGCAGATCGGTCTCTATTCATATGGCCTGGCATCATAGTTTCTTGGATTCGTTTTTCACTAGTAGTTCTTTTTCTGCTGAACGCATGTCTCAAAAAATGGCAGTAGATCCCTAGTACTGTTGGAATAATCAAGATTGATGTTAATAGGAGTTGGAATCGGTTCATAGTCAAACAAGAAATAGAATAAGCAGGCTAGATCCAATCCCCTGCTTTTCAGTCACGCAAGGTTCTTGCCGGCCTGCGTGTTCTCGACAGGAAAATTAAGAGAAACTGCGTGCGTGGTAGCTAGACGCCGTCGGAGACCTTGGGCGATCCACCCCACTGCCGTACCCTGGAGGTCGCCTCGCTTGCCTGGCAACACGTTCGATTGAGAGTGCGTAATGCTCACCTCCTTGTTCCAGTTGGTGCGCATGGTGATCGTGACCAGGTAGTAGAGTAACTAGTTGCTAGTTACTTAGGTGCAGATTAGATGGATAGCCGTCGATTCCCTTTTAGTTTACAAGCCAAGTCAATTATCTTAAAAATTGATTCCATGGACCGTGAGGAAGAGTCAATTTGATTAGCTTAACAAGTGCTTGCCGTGTCCTAGCTTAACAATTCAATTCGATTAGTGGCACTTTATGATTGTCTCACGGGAAAACCACCTCTTCTGTTTGTGATTGCTTTCCTGAATAACCACCTCTTTTTAGTTCTGATTGCTTCACTGATTAACCACTAAAAAACATTAAAATATATGTTACTAAATTTCAGTTATTATATATGTCATCAGGAACCACCAAGAATTGTCCAAGAGCGAGGTGGAATCACAAGATGAAGTCTTATCTTATTGAGCTCTTAAAAGAACATGATACTCCAAGATATCGAACACAAAATGCATGGAGCAAAGAGGCTTGGAAGAGTATCGTGGATGCATTCAATTTGAAATTTGGTTTATCGTTTGCATCGGCTCAGGTCAAACAAAAGGAGCAGGATATGAAGAAAGATTTTAAGGTTATAAAAGACTTGCTATCTGAAAGTGGTTTTGGCTGGGATCCTGATAGAATGATGGTAGTTGCTCCAGATGCTGTTTGGGCAGGATTACGTTCACGCAAAAACAAAGACGCCCTCCAGTGGCAAGACAAGTCATTCCCATACTATGATGATCTGTTTGCTCTATATGATGGTGAGTTATAAATAATAATTGAGTTGATTTCGTATGTTCTACAGAATGTAATAATTGAGGTTCTGATGTACATAAATTGTGCAGGACGTTATGCTCAAGGAAGGAGTTTTCGTGGCATGGATTTATATGCGAAGAAAGCAACACAACCCTCTGAGGCTTGTACATCATATTCGCAGCCAATGCAAGATTCCGAGGAGAATTTGCACTCACCTGCTCCGGCTGCATCATCCATGCATTTTGGTACAGAAGAAGACATTGGGAGCACTAATTGGTTTTGCAGCAATGATCCATTGGACCAAGCGACAGCAAACTCACCTCCCGGTAATGACTCTGTAGTTCCAAGACCAACTTGCTCTAATGAAGGCCCACATAACTCAATGGAAAATCCAGAAAATGTACGGAAAACTCATCAGCAATCTACTTCTGCTCCAAAGCTTACCAATGCAAGACAAGTGAAAAAACAGAAGATCAAAAATGGTAACGATGATTTCCATGAGAGGTACTTGAGCCTCAAAAGAGAAGAGATAGACCGACTTGTAGCGATTGAAGAGAGGAAAGCAGAGGATCCATATAGCATCCAAAAATGCATTACTGCACTTGAAGGGTTGAAAGATTTACAAATTGGAGATATCCTAAAAGCAGCTGACCTCTTCACCGACAATAAGAACAACAGAGAGGTATTTTTATCTTTTTCAAATGATGCATTACGGTTGGCTTGGTTGACCAGGAAGATTCAGCAAACCTAGACAAATGGTTATGGAAACATGCTCCTCGGTGTAGAGTCCTTTTGTGTATATAATCCTGGACACATGTAGTACTTGGCTAGGGAAGGATGTTAGCTTTTGTGGATGTGTTCGTGGACACATGTAGTACTTAGCTAGGGAAGGATATTAGCTTTTGTGTATGTGTTCCTGAACGCATGTGGTACTTGTCCAGGGAAGGATATTAACTTTTACATATGTGTTCCTGAACGCTTGTACTAGCAATGCAATGTTAAATGGAACTTTATTACATGTCCTTCGAATGAATAGAAGTAATTCAGTACAAACCAGATTCGTTCTTTTACATACATAGATTGAATTACATTTAGTACAATAGAAATCATCTTCTTGCAATGTAGTCAGCCCACATTGCTTTTGCCATGGCATCTCGCATAGCATTTCCAGCTTGCCGCATGCTGTTAAATGCAGGCACATCAACATTGTATTGAGTATCTCCATCTGGTACAGCCTCCATATTACTTTCATCGATATCTTCAGTACATCTTTCAGGCAATGTCATGTCTCCATTATGTAGTCGTATGAAATTGTGCAGCATACAACAAGCCATAGAAATATCAACCTGGGTGTTAATATCATATGATGTAGCGGCCTTCAATATGGCATACCTCTTCTTTAATATACCAATGATTCTCTCAATATGATTTCAAAGTTGAGCATGCCGAAGGTTGAATAATTCTTGGTAGGATTGTGGCTTTTGCTGGGCTCTTCCTTGTTCTTGCAAATGGTATCTAGTTCCCCTATATGGAGCAAGGAATTGAGGCGTGTTTGCATATCCTGCATCCACAAGATAGAATTTACCAGGGGGTACACTAAATCCATGATTAAGTGCATCTTGTAGAACTCTTGCATCTGAAGCAGAGCCCTCCCAACCAGGATGTACCCAAACAAATTTTAGATCAAAGTCACATGCAACCATTGCATTTTGTGAAAGACCCTGCTTTCTATTTCTGTATGGATCTTGCTGTCCATTAGGAATTGTCATGGGAAAGTGAGTACCATCAATAGCTCCGATACAGTTCTGCAGATTTTATGATTTAATTAGATATATGTACACATCTAAATTTCTTACTAGCAATTTATGATGGAGGAACTGAAGAGATTAGTACCTGAAAGTATGAAAACTTTTGCCGCCTTAATATGCGATGTGGGTGCAGAGAAGGCATCCGTATGTAGTTGCATGCTAGAGATGTAATCGCATTGAGCACAACATGAAAGTAATAACTAACTGTTGATCCACTGCGCTCAAATCGATCTTGCACTGTTCGGTTGCTTGCATTCTTTGAAACTGTGTACAAGAACATACCTACCTGCTCTTCCACAGCTACATATGTTCCATCTTCAAGCTTGCACCTCTCACGCAACTTCTGAACCAAAGCCTGGAAGATCTCTCTTTCCATGTGGAAACGTCTTTGGCATAAGACCTCATGGCCGGTAAGAGTTTCATGTATGTATGTAGCTCCGGTGAGGATGGATGTGTGTATTGGTTTCTTTTGGGATGGTTGGGAAGAGGTGCTGCCTTCTACTTCAGGGAGTATGAGGAAAAGAAACTCATCTTCATTTTCTGAACGCCTTCGGTAGCTTGAATTCATCTGATGTCAGTGGAAATATGCTAAATCTGTTATGTGTGTGCCCAGAAGTGAGAAACAAATTTGTGATGTGTATGTTGCCCAGTATATGATGGCTGTTTATATAGAGATGGAAGGGAGCATATAACGGCTAGCATGTAACGGTCGGCTCTGTTTCCTGAAATCTTTCCTGTGTACCGAACAGGTCATGTTTTTTCATTCCTTTGTTTTTTATTCCCATGGGTTTTCTCTCTCCACCCAATCATATTCCCGTGCAGGCTTTTCTTCCTCTGGATTCCAAACCTACAGTCCGAACGAAGCCGTAGTCGAGGACGCGGACGATGGTTCCGGCCCGGATGCCGCTGTCAGATACCTGACGAAGCACCCTGGACACCCAAGACGTTTCAGTTATCCAACGGCCGTCATCGTTCCTCTCCAAAGGCCACGATTGAAGATAATTCCCGCTTGTGGCTGATGTGCCGCCTGTATTAAAGTCCAGCTGCGCCTGGCATTATCCCTATCTATCCATTTGGCTTCATGCTACAAATATACTTGTATACCTAAACCCTAAATTCCGAATCAGGGTATCTAGAAGTAAAGGACAATTGAGATCGAGATCCACTCGTGTTCGTTAGTTTTCCTGTGGTGATCTGTGTTGAATTGTATTTTAGGATGTCGATACCTTCTGGGACATGACAATTGGTATCAGATTCATCGATCCTTGGGGGCGAATCGGGGCGGCGAGAGTGGTTGGTTCGGCTATTCGGTAAAATCCCATCTACTTCTCCCTCCACGCGGCAGCGGCGTTGTCGATCGGAGGCGTAGGCGGCGGAGCAGTTCATCTGAACTTCGTCGACGGAGGCGGCTCGGCGGCGGCGTGGAGCACTTGTTCGGGCATAAATCAAGGAGTCGAGGCGGTTGATGGGGAAATCTTCTCCAGAGGTAAAATCCCGTGCTCAAACTTGATTCGTGTGCCTTTTGGGGGCGTGGTACCAGTTGGCGGCGGAAGGATCCGTTCTGATCAAGCTCTCGAAGGACAGTTTGGGAATCCAATTCATTTTCTCTAGATCTCAGCATCACCATGACGAGATCGAAGGCAGCTAGTATTGAGGGAGAAGAAGTGCAGGAACTGCGTGCAATTAGACAGGAATTGTTAGAAAATCATAAGGACAATGAAGAAATACGGCTTGAAATATCACAGATGCGAGAGGACATAGGACTCATGCAGGAAAAATAGTCCGAGGTGGTTGACGTGGTCGCAGGTATGCACACAGCAGTGGGAAAAATTAGTGTGCAATTGACAGCTTTGGCTAAGGCGATCAATACACTTAAAGGGGACTCAACTCAGCAAGCTCCTAGACGAGAACAAGTGGAAAACATTGCAGGGCAAGAGCTTCAAAAGTCACCAACGTTCCAGCAGTCTACACAACAACAAACTCAGCTAGCAACTGAACGGCAGAAGCGCTTGCAATTGGAAAAAGAAAAGACACAGTACATTGATTTTGTTACCAGGACAAATTTGCCTCCCTTAAATACTGGCCGCAGGTCAGCTCCTCCAGGTTTTGCTGGCTTCAACAAACATTACCCTGCATCTCAGAAGCAACAGCATTCTCAGGGTTCTACACCTGCATTTAACACAGGGCAACATAACAACCCCAGACTGAAACAGCTGTGGGAAGGATATGCCAGAGACTATGAAAAAGAAATGCGGATGCAATTTTTCAAATCCATAACAAAGGGTCCTCGCATGGATTTCCCTCGTTTTGATGGAGACAACCCAGTGGGGTGGATTCGACAATGTGAGAAGTATTTTCAGATGGCTGCAGCTCCTGAAGAGTATAAGGTTCATTTGGCGCAATTATACTTTGTGGGACCTGCTGATGTGTGGCTGAGGCGCTCTGGCATCCACAAAAACCAGCTTTCATGGACTCAATTCGCTGAAGAAGTGATACAACGGTTTTCAGGACACAACACTTATGAATTAGCAGAGAAATTCAATGCTGTGAAACAAAACAACCTGACAATCAAACAATACACTGAATTTTTTGAAGAGCTCATGGCAGATGTCCGAGAAGAAAACCCTGATATCCAAGAGGATTGGTTTGTTCGTTGTTATGTGAATGGTATGCGAGATACAATTAAATCTCAGTTGCGCCCATTGCGTCCTCCTTCACTTACATCTGCCTACTGGGAAGCTCGTGAAATGGAACAGTGCCACCAAGCAAGGAAATCTTTTGTTCCTCAATTCCAAAAGTTCAGCAGCTCGAATACATACAAACCTACATCCAATTTCTCACCTGTGGTCAGTTCAGTTCCTGAAAATAATACTGCAAAACATCGAGTTAAAGGCCAATGTTGGCGTTGTGGAGAACCCAACTGGCAGCCAGGCCACAAGTGTAGACCTATACTAGTCCTCAATTTTCTGGCTCAAGCTTTGGACCAAGAACAGATAGAACAGCAGCAATTTCATGAGCAGCAACCAGAACAACAAGAAGAGCAACAAGACAACCCAACCCAACACAGTCCACTGTGATTTTTTTATTGATTAAATATTGAAAAACTGAACAAGAGAGTTGTACAAGCTCGTTAAGAAAGAAATCTTTACTAGTGTCACCAGTATTTACTAGTAAGACAGAACAATTTGTCGTTACTGTCTGCAAAAGATTTTAATGGTTATTTGACAGTGCTCAAAATTTGCATTGATGCTTGATTGTTTCTTAATTACATTAAACTTGTTGCATCTAAGACTCGTATTTATTAGTGATAAAAGGAAGCTTATTTTAGAAGTTAATAGCATTTGGAGGATGATACCCTTCTAATTCATTTAGGCTTGTTTTAGTGCTTTACTTTGATTACTGCTTGGAAATTGTATTAACCATTCCTTTTTTTCCCTGTTATGTCTTGGATTATCTGTTCAGGAACATTATCATCATTCAATTGGAAATATTGCAAGTCGAATGCCCTCTGATTGGCAGTTTCAAAGTCTATGAATCGAGGAGATCCGGGGGCTTTGTCGCTAGATCAATCGCCTTAGGCACTCAGTGGTCTTCCATTGCCTCGGGGATAGAGAGAAGTACTGCTAACAACTTGCCAAATGGAGGATCCCTATCTGCTAATGAAAGCATGCAACTTTCTTCTATTGCTCGCATATCGGAGGATCAGAAAATGGGGTACTCGGAGATGCCGGACTTGATCATCGTTAAGGCTTATGTCTCATATATAAACACTGAGAAGTTCTGCTACCCAGCTTGCCCACTTCTGAATGCAACGGACAGAAGGCAATGCAATAGGGTGGTGGCCAGAGAAGTTGACGGGATGTGGTATTGTGCGAGATGCAACAAAAAAGTTGAACATTGTGATTACAGGTATTCGGCTCGCATTCAGATACAGGATGCCACCGGCATGGCCTATGCTCATGTGTTTGAGCAGTCTGGCAACAATATATTCTGCCGCATGGCGAAGGAGCTCTACTCGGTTAAATGAAAAACACAAGACCACGCATAATTTGCAGGTGTTGTGCAGGGGGTTCTTCTCAATGAATATGTGTTCAAGCTGAAGGTGAAGCTGGGAACCTTCTACTATGGGCGAAACCCGTGCGTGTTTCGACACGAGGATAACAGCCCACCAACTGTGGCGTGCACCATTGTTAAAGCTGAGAAGGTGAATGCCCCATGGATGGCCAATTTATGCACATTGAGCGGTTCCGCTGGCAGCACAGCACAGAATGAGGGTGCACGCCGAAAATCGGCACGCAAGGTCACATTCAAGTTATAAGCATTAGTTCCACATGCTGGGACACGGTTTCACGGTTTCACGGGTTCAAGCAGACCGACCCATTTAGATTAAGCAAGCCGACATTTAGATTAGGCAGATCGGCCTATTTAGATTAGATAGGACGACACATTAAGTTGGCATGTGGGCGCCCGGGCGCCCCATTTTTTTGTCCCACTGGGCCCTTTTTTATCACCGTATATTTGGTAGGCTCGTTCGTTTTCCTGTTTATACCCATTTAGGAAGTCCAACTGAGGGACCACAACTAAGCTAAATTGTTTACCAACGGCCCAAGTATATCCCGCAGGTGGATTATCTAAATTAGTTTTGAAAATATCAATTAATTATTACATAATATCAATCAAATTAAAACATCAAACACACCACCGTTTCGACGGATAGTTCTCTGCCAGAATCTTAAAACAGGTACTCTAATGTAATTTTAATTTACTAGATCTTAATCTTAAGAGGTCAAACAAGATTTCGTCATTCTCTTTTTGGCTTGATCAATTCACGTAGTATTTATCAATGGATTTGATCGAATCTTTTGTGCTCTTCTTCTTCTTCTTCTTCTTAAAAAAAAGCTACAGATCAAAGAGCGGCTATAATATTTCTCTCTACTCTCAACAGAGCATCAAGATATGTATCACCTGCAGAGATTAATTCGGTGGACCGGTAAGAAGGTAGACTCGTTCAACATTATTCGGTGGACTCAGAGAAAGCCATCCTAGTTTTTTACTGCAGTCTGAAAATAGTGCGTAAAATTTATAATAATGAACTAGAGACCATATAGTTACATAGATCCGAAAATAAGTTTCTTCAGGAAAAATGTTTTCTTTTAGAATACTTCTTTAAGAAACATGTAAATGTTGACATGTGATCAGAGAAGCAACTTAAATTAGGATGTACGGAACCACAACATGAAAGATGTCTGGTTTCGAAACAGAATGTGGTATTGTTTTAAATCATGTGCCATCAAATATATAAGCATTTGAAGAAACACCACTACAATACAAATCCATATAGCACGCATGTAGCATGTATGAATCCTTGCCTGATTTCTCAACTTCTCAATTAGGAAAGCCTTTCCAGAGGTTAGCGAGGAACTTGCTAAACTGTACACGAGGATGTAATATGTTATTTGTGGATGAGTTACCAGAATGTCGTTCTATGGCATGAACAAGAATAAGGTAGTATGCTTCGGTGCTTCCTAGATGTTCTTATTATCTGACATGATCCATGACTGACTTGGCAGTAAATCGAGAAATTTTAAATGTGATATGTTAATATAAAATTGAATTGGAGGATGATATTTTCATCTTAGCCTGAGACATGATGACTTGCCATCAGGCAAGGAGGGTTTGCAGTCTGGCAGGTCATAATGTGGACATGCCCAGCCAACAATGGCCAACACATGTTCTACATGTGATTTTTAACCTTTGTAGACCACTCTCCTATTGGAAAGGAATAGTCAAACTTGAATCATCATTTTTTTCAAACCATGCAACATGCGAGATTTCTGCAGGGGCTGGATGGAAGCAAGATGTACTATGTTACTCTATTTTATGGCACTAGAGTGATACTTTAGGTCAATTAGTTATGCTTTAAATAAAATTCTCAGTCAGATGCTGGTGGTATAGTCGACTCAAGTCTGGCCTTAATTATTGTAAAGGATCAACTGAGATTTTGTAATTGTTGTCATAGTGTTCATGTGGTTCTAAGATGTATTGGCATGTTTCTTTTTGTAGAGTTTAATTATCTGCAATGTAGGTGCATTATGTTTCACAGGAGATGTTGGGGAAATCAATCAGGGGCACTCAGTAAATCATGGTTTTGGTACCAAATCATCAATGGTATATTACTTCCCATTTATATACTTGCTGGGTTGATATATAGAGTCCGCATATTTGATGGTAATCGGTTGTTAATATTAGAGTCTTTAATACATGAACTAAACAAACTACTATCCTTAATATATTCATTTGTGATTTTGATCATCTACCAATATTTTACACACCTGGTTGATTATTTTCTTATCACTGCTGCATCTTATTCTGTTGAGAGTTATGCATGTCTTAGTGTTGGTCATCTTGAGCAGAGTCCACATACTGAATACAAGACGAAGTTTCGTAGCTATATTTATATGTCAGCTTTGAGAAAGACTGATGCACTATTTTCAATAAATTTGAGGCAAGATCGGTGATATTGTGGCGTTAACTAACATTTTCCTGACAATACCTTCCTGCTGATTTCTTTTCCTGTATGACAAGTACAAGGTCCAGAGAAGTTATTTCATGTGCCACAACATGCTTATAACCGCATAGGTTGCTTCCTTCCCACCATTGCAGCATCTGTCCTGTTTTCCAATATAGGAGATGATTATCACAGTTGTGCTAATTGAATCGAGACATAATGGTATAATCTAGCTATGTTGGTAGGGCAACATAAACACCTGTTGGCAATACTGTCTTAATCCATGATTGTCATCCATCGCTTCTAAAAGATTCTAATGTTACAAACTGGCAATATATTGATCCCTCCTCTAGCTAGAACTAATTCAGAAGCATCACTCCAGCTTGTTCTAAATTCTCTTACTGAAATTTTGTAGTGCTATTAATGCACCCTGCGTTAGATGACAACATGGATGTAAGTTTTTTTACGTCAAAGGGGAACACATAGAAACTGTATTATTTTATCATTGTGGTGTGCTGAAAAGGGGAGCTATAGCTTGCAGTTGATCTATATATTTTATACCAGACCAGCCATAGCATCATAATATTTTATCATTTGCAAAATTCATGTAGAGAAGCATTTTCACATCTCTAGCAACGAGAAATTTATACAGTTTAGTAAGTCTAGATAACTTCCTCTTCTATCATTGCTTCTAAGAATACCATTTTTTTCATGAGAATAATTTTTCTTTCAGGCTTCAACAATCCAGTTAGCACGCTTTATTGTTACTGATTTTATTTTTGTATGCAAAACTCTTTAAATAAATTTTTATTTTCAGTGATTTGCCTTCTCATTTTGAAGATGGTTCGAAAGACAATTTGACAGGTAACTTGTGATTTTATTTTGATGAATGGTTTACCAAAGGAATTGACCTGAACATACCTGAATATATCTTTTAGAAAAATTCATTAGTAACCAAAGTTATTATTACTTTTAAAAAGATAGGGAAAGAATTCGGTTCTAATTCCATGCTTTGCACAAATCATTTACTGAAATTGCATATGTCTGAATATTCAGATGCAGAACACATGTGCTTCGGCAGACAAACTGAATTTATAATACTCAGAAAACGCGCGTGCACTTTTACTAGTTTAGATTAAGCAAGCAGACATTTAGATTAGGCAGCTCGGCCCATTTAGATTAGATAGGACGACACATTAAGTTGGCATGTGGGCGCCGGGCACCCCTTTTTTTTTGTCCCACTGGGCCCTTTTTTATCGCCGTATATTTGGTAGGCTCGTTCGTTTTCCTGTTTATACCCATTTAGGAAGTCCAACTGAGGGACCACTACTAAGCTAAATTGTTTACCAACGGCCCAAGTATATCCCGCAGGTGGATTATCTAAATTAGTTTTGAAAATATCAATTAATTATTACATAGGACCTGCGTAGGCCATGAGACCACCCAAACACCTCCAACATACCTCCGAGCTCCGTGCCGTCGCTGGAGGAGGCGACGCCACGTCGACGAAACAGCTCGAGGACGGAATCCTCACTTGACGAAGACCACGCCGTCGCCACACCATCTTCGCGAGGGAACTCCCACAGATCCGTCGCCGTCGCAGAAAGCTCCGACGAGAAGGGGCCGGATCCGAGGAGAAAAAAGGGCTAGGCACGCCGGCGCCGCCCCAACCGAAACGCCGCCGCCAGCCACCACCATCCACACCCTATTCACAAACCGGACACCAGATCCGCAGATCCCCCCTCATCCACCGCCGCACCGGACGGAGGAGAGGAGGAGAGCCGACGGCGGCGCCGGAGAAACGGGGGGGGGGGGGGGGGGGGGGGAACGCCGGACGACTCTCAAAATCGCCTCTCTCGACTGTAGCACAGGAGAGGGGATATATAAGATACACTGCTAAAAAAAATACATTGCTAGCTCCTATTTAGCCCAATAAGGAAGAGGATAAAGCCCATTTGGCCAACTGCCAACAAGACTCCAGTTCACTTTCCCCATTTCCAATCGATTGGCCAGCAGCTAGCTAGGTCGCGCAACGCGCACTCGCACTCGCGTTCTGCAGAGCAGCTAGGTTTGGCGGTGCCCGAGCACGGATCTGGAGAGCGCCGCACCGCCGCGGTCGTTCCCGACCGAGTCATCGTGACCGGCGAGGGGACTACCGGACTGGGGAGTGGGGATACGCGCCGCGCCGCCGTTCCCGACGCCGACGGAGGACGGACGGACGAAGCCAATGAGCTACAGCTACCAAGACGCGCCGAGAAAGGTATTTGTGCTCCTTCCGTCCTTCATCTGGCTCCTTTTGTTTTTTAGATAAAATACATCTGACTCGTTCAATTGGATGGATGGAAGTGATTTGTTGTGGATTTTTAGATGTAATCTAAAACACCAAATTGTTAATTTACTGTACTTTTCTCTGACCTGTAGACACACTATGTTGGACTGCTGGACTGCTGGCTGTGTTCAATAGACAGATACTTGGAAATGAAGAGAAAATGTGATAATTTGAGCACTTTGTGGGACAGAGCCACGACGAAGAGAAAATGTGATAATTTGCTACTTTGTTAGCAGCTTGCAAAAAAAAAAAAGCTCTCTGTACACCCAGATTGTAAATCCTGGCTCCGCCCATGACTTGCAGTTATATAAAAAGAAAGCAACTCTTGTAAATGATGTGGCCCTCAATCTCTTGATCATGAAGCCAGGAGTATAAATAAAATTAAATTGTGAATTTGTGATACGCTAACGATTGCATGCATGTAGGAGTATGTAGAGTAACATGTCGAGCACTGAGACTCAATTATTAAACTTGTATATACTTGTATGTGGCCACGCAGGGGTTGAAGAACGCGAGGTCGCCTCAGTCTCTCTCCGGACAGATACGGATATGTCTAGGCCAAATGGGGTAGCAGATTTTTTTCCTTTGATGCAAATCGACATAACGCTGGTAGCAAATTTCTTCTTATGATGGTAGCAAATCTTTAGAAGGTTTGCAACCCTTTGTTTTTCTTTGATGCAAATCCACATCATGGTTGTAGCAAAATTCTTTGTATGATGTGATGTAATTCTTCTTTTTAGGGTCTGTCTACAGCTCAGTCAGCTGACGTCATCTGGAGTAAGCGTCATAATTATCAGCGTCCAATCCCGCTTTGGCCCATGCGTCTCATTTGCATAATTTGCATACGGACGGCCTGCACATGCACATGCACATGCACACATTTCAGCAGCTCGGCCGGTTTACATCCTTGTGTCAGAGTGGTTGGGTTGGGTGTAGTACGTTCTAGTATTTTTTTTAATCATTTGCTTGCTATTTGTCCACGGCTCCATCGGATAAATTTACTAACAACTCAAAATTTTAGTTGCAATGGAAATATCACATTTGTAAATTGTAACCTCATTCGTAACTCAAAAACTCAGTGACAACACTAATTGAAACTGGAAAACTCGGTTGCAATTAAAAAATCTCAGTTGCAACTCTAGTTGCAATTAAAAAATCTCAGTTGTAACTTCAGTTGCAATTGCGACGGCGGTTGAAACTTTGCAATTGCGACTGCAGTTGCAACTGGAAAAAATCTCAGTTGCGTCTGCAGTTGCAACTGGAAAAAATCTCAGTTGCGACTGCAGTTGCAACTGAAAAAATCTCACTTGTGACCACACTTGTAACTAGGGAATATTCCAGTTACAACCACACTTGCAACTAAAATAACATATCCTAGTTGCAACTCCACATGCAACTGAAGAAAATATCAGTTATAACCGTATCTGTAACTAAAAATAAATCACAGTTACAACCCCACTTGTAACTGGTAAAAATATCTCAGTTACAACCCCATTTGAAACTAAGATAATATTTTTTTAAAGACCCAAAAAAGATAAATAAAACAACTCTAAATAGATATACAAAAAAATATCTTGCAATAAAATCACACACAAAAAAGGCACAAAAATACAAAAGTCAATTCAATTCATTACAAAGAAAAACAACAAGGAAACACACAAATAGAAAAAGGCTTTGGCCCGCACAAGGCACAAAACAGGCTGACAAAAAGTAGCCCAAATAGATATGGCCCATTCCAGCCCGTTCAGCCCATCCTTACCTAGAAAAAAACGCCCAGATGCATGAATCTTGAAATATATCTGACGGTTGTGGATTTGACTGAGCACTAAGCTAATTCTCAGCTAGGTGAGAATTAGCAAAACCATTCTTTTTAAGATGCAAATCTCTGGAATCCTTGTAGCAGACATGACACCCTCGGTTGAACCTAGCAGTATAGACCACCAAACCAATGCACAATGAGGAGCTAGCTAGGAGAGACGGGACATCATTCGACTTGCGATTGTTGGACATCATCTCTACTATAATATTGCAGTTGGTGGTTGGTTCGTACGTCGTACTCCCATCGTCCGCCATCGTCCGCTCGCTCGCCCCTTCATTCGTCGTCCCCGCTCCCACGCTTAGCCTGTTACGTCTTGGCCCAGCCCAGCAAGAAAACGATCCAAACTTAGAGCAACTCCAGCCGTTGGCCCCCCCAGGCCGAATTGCCGGCGATTTTTTGGCCCTGCTGGGGGGGCGCCGGCGGAAAAAAACGGCCTGGGGGCAGCCCGATTCCCAGCCGTGTCGCCCCCCAGCCCGGCGTTTTCCGGCGTTTTTAATCGTTTTCCGGCGTTTTCCCCATAGACCCCCATTTTACTAGTAAAATCTATTATTTTTGAAGCAAATTTATCATTTGTATCCAATAATTCGATAGAAAAATTATTACAAATTGTTTAACAAATCATAAAATTTAAAACAAGTTTTTAAAATCAAATTACATAAAACCTAGACCTCGCCTTTGCGCCTCCACAGGTGCTCCACCAGATCTTGCTGCAATTGCTCATGAACTACTGGGTCTCGGATTTCCTGACGCGTTGCAAGGTAGGCAGTCCATGATTTCGGTACAGGCAGACGCTCGCTCTCCTCTGGATCCTCGCCCACGAGAGGACCCTGTCTGAAGTATGGCACCTTCTTCTCCTTCTCATCCACTGGATACTTCCGCTCGCTCTCGATGATCATGTTGTGCAAGATCACACAACAAGTCATCACCTCCCACATCTGATCTTTCGACCAAGACATAGCGGGATACCGGACAACAGCAAATCGAGCTTGGAGCCCACCAAATGCCCGCTCGACATCCTTCCTGCAAGCCTCCTGGCACTTGGCAAACCAAGCTTTAGCCGTCTTCGGCACAGGGTTTGAGATGGTCTTCACAAATGTTGACCATTTTGGATAGATACCATCTGCCAGGTAGTATCCCTTGTTGTAATGGTGCCCGTTGATCTCGAAGTTCACCGGGGGAGCAATACCTTCAACAAGTTTGGAGAAGACAGGCGAGCACTGCAGGACGTTGATGTCGTTGTTTGATCCTGGCATTCCAAAGAAGGAATGCCAAATCCAGGTATCATACGAAGCCACTGCCTCAAGTACGACACTGCAACCGCCTTTGTGCCCTTTGTACATCCCCTGCCAAGCAAATGGACAGTTTTTCCATTTCCAGTGCATGCAGTCGATGCTTCCTAGCATCCCAGGAAATCCTCTTGCTTCATTCTCGGCTAGGATCCGAGCAGTGTCTTCAGCAGTGGGTGATCGCAAATATTCAGGTCCAAATGCGCCAATTACGGCTCTGCAGAACCTGTAGAAGCACTCAAGGATGGTGGATTCGGCCATGCGCAGATAGTCATCCTGCGAATCAGCTGGAGCTCCATATGCAAGCAATCTCAATGCGACCGTGCACTTCTGGAGCGAGGAAAAACCAACCGTACCGGTGCAATCTTTCTTGCAAACGAAATAGTTGTCGAACTCTCGGACACCATGCAAAATCTTAAGGAAAAGGTGCCGATTCATTCTGAAACGGCGCCGAAATGTCTTCTCGCCGTGTACTGGATCGTCGGCGAAGTAGTCGGCATATAGCATGCAATACCCCTCGGCACGCTGACGTGCCTTGCTCTTGCGCCGACCTGGTGCCGAACCACCGCGCTTCGGCTGTGCATCGGCGTCGTACAGGCCAGCCAGACAGGCGAGCATCAGTAAGTGCTCTTCGTCGTCGGCGGCGGCAGATTCGGCTTCCTCGTCCAGCAGAGCGGCGAGCATCTCCTCATCGTCGGAGTCCATCGAGGCAAAGCGTCGAACACCTCGCGGGCAGGGTGGATGCGGATGTGCGCGAAAACTTGACCGCGACGGCGATTCTCGGGGTGGAGGCGGCTGGTGCGGGGAGGGATACTACAGAGGGTGTCGTCGCGGTAGTTGGCGGTGGTTTTGGTGGCGAGCTCGCGGCGGAATGGGAGGAGTCGGTGCCGGCGACGGGGAGAAGGAGAGGAGGAAAGGACGAACCCGTTCGTGGAAAGGTGCGTTCTCTCGCCGACAGTGGTGGCCCGCGCGGTTTTCCCCTTTCGCCGGCGCCCCCAGGCCGAACCCAGCGCACTGGGTTCGGCCTGGGACGCCGGATAAAATTTGGCCCAAATCCGGCGAAAAACGAGGCCTTGGGGGGGTCCTGGGGCGCGACTACGGGGAAAATGGACCGCCGGCGTCGAAAAGTTGTCCTGGGGGGCTTCGTGGGGGGACGGCTGGAGTTGCTCTTAGAACTCCTTCGCTTCTCTCCGTCTCCAGTGGTGATGCCCTAGGAGGGCCACCGCCGCCATCGTTGTCTCCTACACCGCCGCCTCAAGGACCGCGTGCCGCCGCCACCCAGACCGCCGCCTCCAGCACCTAGGGCTCCTATCATCGCGGATCGAAGTGTCAACGCTGCCGCCAAACCTGATGCGCCCCCGCCGCAACAACGGAGAAGCGCTAGGGTTCGCTCACTGCCGGCATGGCGTGCCGCCGGTAGCGTGCCTAGCGCGGCGTAGGATGGGGTAGAAGATCGGGTCAGACTTGATCCCGCTGCATCCCCCAGAGGACCGCGCCTCCTCCTCCTCTAGGACCCCATTGTATCTTGTCTAGGTCGCCACCGCCATCTCCCCTTCAAGGACTGCGCCGCCAACCCTAGGACCATTGGAAACGGTGGTGACCACGGTCGACTTCGGGAGTGGCACTTGCCGAAAAAAATCCTCGGGAGCGGCACTCCTACCAATGTCGATTTGTTCTGGTCGCGAGTGCTCCTGGTGTGGGGGGTCGTCGATCTGCTGGTGGAGGAGCTCGTGGAGCTGCAGCTTTCTTCGGATAAGCCTCTCTGATGCATTCGTCCATGGTGCTGTAAGTTTTTTATGACCAGAGTGAGGCGTGGCGAGTGACGATCTTAGAGATAATATGCGGCAAGCGTGCAATCTTTGGATATCTTTAAAGGAATTTCATAGGTAAGCGAGCCAGCCCCATTCTTAAAACTTGAGGGCTCGTTTGATTCATAGGATTTGTAAAGGATTTGTGTAGGATTGAAATCCTACGGGAATTTTTCCTTGGATGACGTTTGATTCATAGGATCAATTCCTATAGGAAAAAATCACATAGGAATCTTGTAGTGTAAAGTTTGTAGGAAAATAACATGAGGTCCAACCTCATGGAAAAATTCCTTCACTCAATCAAACAAACTTGATCTTCCTATAGGATTCAATTAGCCATGCCATTCCAATCCCATAGGATTCCTATTCCTACACTTTTCCTATCCTATGAATCAAACAAGCCCTGATGCTGCCTAGGAGCCCCGTGATAGTGGGTATAGCTAGAGTTTTCCGCCCTTGAAATCGTTTCCATATTTCTGGGTGAGTATTGAGTAGTGTGTTCTCTCAAGTGCGAGCTATTTCTTGGCTGGCGCTGCAATCACTGGAGGAACTGTGACTGTCCAAGGTTGCGGCACCACCAATTTGCAGGTAGAATTCTAATATCCGTCCCATTTTATCCCCGAACTGGACCGTTTCTACCATTTCGTTAAGCATACTTTCAATACAGTAGAACATAATCTAAGATATACTGTTGTCAACCCAACATGCTGTAAGTGGACATTCATATATGAATCTATATAACTGCATGTAAGTGGCTTTTCGTATGTTGTCATTCTCTATGATGATGCTTCCCAGACTTCCAGCTGCATTATACGCACAGATGTGAACTCTGGCACACACGCCAATGGAGTCAAGGAAAACCTGCTCTGCTGCTGTACTCGACAAATCTAGCTTCTGACAGGTACATCTGATGATGCCTCATGTGAACAGGTCCAAACAATATATTCATAGTTCAAAATCGAGTTGCTAGAAAATTATGCTTCTGTCCCAGCATTTACGATCAAATAGCACTGAGGTTGTTAAGCAATTGTTACTGGAGTACCGTCCTAGCCTTGCTTTGGTGTCTAAAAAACTACTATGTGACTGTTTATAGTGTTGGTGGATATTTATCAAATGATTTACTGTACTTATTCAGGATACAACATTTCCTATAATAGAGTACTATTACAAAGGGATATACACTTCTAAAATCTGGAATGGACCATGCAACAAAAACAATAGAGAAAAGTATATGTCCAATTATTGCTTTATTTATTCTCGCCCTCAAATTGTAATCCTTTCTATCTCTTTGTACTTTGCATGTGTATGATGCAGCTCAAAAAATGAGTCATGTGACCATTATGTCATGTGAGGATCTGATGGCTATTTGAGCAAGAAGATACCCAATGTTTGGGTTCTTTAAGAAGGCGATCAGGTGAGGATATTAATATGAGATCCTTTGGTTCTTCCTGTAAAGCTGACACTCCTTTGGATGTGAAAATGAGATCCCTGATTGTGTTTTTCCTGTGGTGATAACAACTCCTGGAGGGGAATAGTTCTCATGTTAGGATATTAATAATTGAAGAATGGATGGTAACTGGTACAATTTGGGTATTCTAAATATGATATGTCTCTATTCATGGGCAAAAACTCACTTATATAATATTTTATTTCTGGAGTACCTAATGTCTGAAGTACCTTGTGTACCAAGTCACTACAATCATCTTTTGCATGTGTCTAAGTTATCAAAGTTTGTTAGATGCTTAAAATTTCCAAACCCGTTGTTTCTGATTGCTCTCAGATTGCAGTTCACTATTCTCCTACTATATGAATAGGCAACTTTCCTGACGTGTGTGAGCTGAAGATCTTCTGTTAAAAAGCTTCCGACTCTAGGTATTTATGATCAGGCCGATAGCTATTTGCAGATGTTCAGGCATTATGTTTTGATGTGCTATTTTGTAATAACAACTTCTATCTCTCATGTGCATGGTGCCAGATATGTTTCATCGACATCAGGTGTTCGCAGGCCTTTATTTCAGGAAATCGGGCACCAGGGTCTGGCTGGATAGGTGCTTAACCATCTCTGTGATACTAGCCATTTATTTTGTCATCGAAGCATTTCTAGCTTAGCACTTGAATCAGTTTGCGTTTTAACTTAAACGGTCTTATGTTATCGACACCTTCTGTGTTTTCTCTTACACATTTTGTTCTTACTATATCATTGGCTGCTCTAATTAAAAAAAGTTCATCCTCACAGTGTTCTTTCATACCTTGTGTAGATGTGCTCATAGTACGGTACTTCTTTTGCAAACAAATAGTTGGGTTGTTGATTTCTATGCATGTTTGTCAAATAATAGCTTTTGATGGGTAGGTAGAGATTGTTGCTATATCAGAGACATTGAGTATTGACTGCATAATAGTCCCTGTTTTATAACACAGTGTACTGGTGCTTTCATCGCAGTTTCACGATATACCAGTGCAACAGCATACCCTCTTTTAGTTATGATTTGTGGCACTGGTTGGTAGGTATCCCACTTGTTTATCGCTTTCTAATTATTATTATCTTAATATTGGAATTATAACTTTGTAGGGAGGCCTATGTATCTTCATTTGTCCATCTACACATAGGCACTTGTTAGGTTGAGCAATTTGTTGGCCGAAAGCTTCAATTTAACAGAAGATCTTATTTGTCCTAGACTATTGCTTGCCACTAAAACTTGCTCCAAAATAATAAACCTATAATGCATCACATCTGTATAATGCAAATATGGCACTTGCTGCAAAATCATAAACCTGAAGTTTACATTGGGTAACATTGGTTTTGTAGGGTGTAGGCGTTGGTACTGTCGCCGAATAGAGAGCCGAATATATGACCATTATACCTTTATACGTTTTTCCTCCAAAGCTTAGCTGATAGTTCCTCCTGGGAGTTTTGTTTTCCATACATTTCTGTTCTCCAACATAGCTCTGTACAGCCTACAGAATCTAGATGTTGAATTACTTACAGAATAATAGGCCGGCCTATATATACGCTTTGGGTATTATTAATATGATATGTCTCTATTCATGGGAAAAACTCATTTATATAATCTGTTATTTCTAGAGCACCTAATGTCTGAACTACCTCATGTACCAACTGTCACTGCAATCTTCTTTTGCCTTCATGTGGAACTTTCATGTTTGTCCTAGCTTTGCTCTTATGGCCTTCTGTATAATGGCGAACTTAGGTTTTTTATATTTAAAATCCCTAATCCTCACGACATATAGCTGCAGGAAATTGGATCCTAACAGACAGCAAGGTTGAATTTAAAATTGTTAGTGCCAGAGAAGGAAGCGCAACAAATTATGAATGCTGGTAGGAGCGGTAGTTACTTTAGCCATTTTTAACATGTAGTGAGTTAAGCACCGTGCAACAAAGAAGGAGCAAAAGATTGTACAATATATTTCATTCAGCCTTTGTGCCGGTGGACTTTTACTTCTTAATATGTATGAAAAAAAGCCAATGTAAACATATTTTGTTATACCTATAGATTGATCCCTCTCAGGACTTCATGTCATTTTATTTAATAGTTAGCTTGCAGAGTTGTATGCAATTCACAACCCATGGTGCATTATGAATGTTTTTCTTCTTCCGAGATGGAGGCAGAAGACACCGTAACTTTTTGTTGGGAGATGTTTCAATATATATTAATCATTTAACAAATGCTCTTTTTTTATGTTCCATAGTAAAGCAAAGGCATACACAGATATTCACGAGTATTAACTGATAATAAAGAGAGACCGTTTTGCCATGCATGAATGAGCAACACATAGGCAAAAGTGATATGTGTTGGATGTTCATACACATTTATTTGAATATTTTGTTTTAAATGGGACGTGCGACGATGCAGCGGGGTAGAGAAGAAAGATGATACACTTCTTTTAATGTCGTTGTAAAAGATGAGGACTGAGATGAATGCCGAGCGCATTCGTGAATTAGAGGATGATCAATACGATTTTCACATCCGTAGCAACGCACGGGCATTCAACTAGTACTAGAATAATAACCAACTTGTAGATGGTGTGACCCTCAATCTCTTGATTTTGAAGCCAGGATTATAAGACTAGATTGGACATTGTTTGTGATACGTTAGCAACTGCATGCATGTGAGACTATGCAACAAATTGCAGCTGACTCCGCAGTCCGTGGATCTGCATCGAACACTAACACTGATACGCTTATTAATTGCAGTTGATTCTCCACAGGTTGCAGATCTCGATCCCGCGGCTATGCACCAATGAATGGACAAAGACAGGCTCACCCGCGTGAGAGGGCCGGTCAACTCCACGCCAACCTCTCACTATTTTTTTTTGTTTCTCTCATGTCTCCTAGCTACTTCACACGTCGTGCAAGTCCGTGCCGTCATGTTAATTTACTATCTAATCATATTATCAGGTAATCGTTTTAATATAATGTACAAACCTAAATTAACAATAGTCGTCCTACATTCGCTATTTTCATTTGTCCGGTTGCATCCAGATAAATATAGAAACAAAGAAGGTAGGGGTATCGAAATTTGCTTGCTCCATTCGAAATTTCTAGGTTGGCATATGAATAGAGCTGCGGGGCCAAATTGCGCCATATACATTACGACTTAGTTTCAAAAATATTACATGAACAATATTAGAGTTCTAAATTAGATTTGAAGTCATCAATAGGACAATATCAATCTGTTGGTGTTGTCGGTGACAACTTAAGAAGAGGCGTCAAGCACAAGAAATGCATATAAATGGATGTTCATCCCTCAATCATTATGAACAACAATTATAATACATATATATTGGATTATCATGCGAACAATTCACTAATAAAGTTTCACGTTCCCAATTGTCGGAGCAGATCCGAGGGCTTTTAAATGAGAAAATTTTGAAAGAATATTGTGATCACAATAAATTTGAAAGGAGAACTTCTTTTTCAAACATTTAGAAAACTATCTTTGGTCATAACTTCATGAGTTCACATGTATTTCTCACCACGTAATCAAATACTATTTGTGCAGTACATGGTTTCGGGTTCCACGTAATCAAAAACTATTTGTGCAGTACATGGTTTCGGGTTCTTTAAAGTGTATGTGGCATTAGAATCATAGTATTTATTATTTGAGGCCTGCTTCCATAGACCCCCAAATCTCACGATCGCATAACTGTACCAAGCTGTTTTTTTAGCCAATTCAGTTCGGCTCGGCTTGAGCCGAGTCTGGAAAGTCTTGGAGAGCGGAGGAAAAATGAAATTAATTGGTGAATGCCGAGATTTGAACCTGGGTCACACACATGCAACATAAGGATTTATACCGCTGAGCTAACTTAATCTCTGTGTTGAGTAATGCATCTTATAGAATATTATTTGCACGCGACTGCCTTGAGCACGCCCTCGCGCGAGTTTTGTATAGGGCGTGGGGCCTTGAGCAAAAGAACTCACAAAGATGTTGTTTGGTGGTGGAAAAGGAAGGAATAGAGCGCCACCACCACCGTCGGACGAACATATAAGTTGCCTCGTGCGCCGCCACACAAAGTCGAGGTAGGGGCATCGGTGCTTCCACTCGTGGCCACCGAGCTCTCCCCTGCGCCATGCGCCGTTGCTGTCAGATTCTCTCCCTCTCTCTTGGTGGCGACGAAGGCGGCAGCAACTCACCTATGCTTCCTGGAACTGAGGTTAATGTCAGATTGTTTTGTATAAAAATGGAAAATTAGTGTCTAAGCATGTAACTAATCTAGCATCAAACATTATAGCTAGGCCATATGTACCCTCGTGTATCACATCGCAGCACACCTGAAATTTCATCAAGCACTCTAATATCACTATGAATCGCATACAAAACCCCAACCCTAACACACACAGAACCACCAGCACAGAAATCCAATCTTCACCACCCACCAACCTAAGCAACTGAACACAAATTAGTGCACCAGCTACTTGTAGAATGGGGTGAGAGAGCACCTCTCCATGGTCCCTGGAGATTTATCAGCGCTCCATTCAGTGCTCCCTTGTTACAGACTACACCAGTGTATTACCAGAGTAACCACAGCCCAGCCTTGTATACAGAATGCATACTGCAGCAAATGATTCAAACCTACCACCAGCAAGTTGACATTACTCAAGATTCAGATGGAGATCATATAAACATATCAGCAATATATAATGTCAATCAGATTTTATTTTAGCAATTCTTGTAAACCTAGTCTCAGTTTTTTCTTTCTCTGTCAAATAATGTACATGAATACAATCTCCTATGCAACAGGCAACATAAAACTGCTCGTAAACTTGAACAGATCATAGTTCCAATCTATTGTACACTGGTACATTTATAAACTTGACAAATCAAGCTATTTGCTTGAGAATCTTTTCCAGCAGACATGAACAAATGGGAGCATGGAACAACAAACTTCAAATCACACTAGTTAAAGAACACGATTTTGGTATCACTCCTATGTTCATGGATGCAAAATATGCATGCCTATTTGCCGATCAGACATTGGTACAGTAGAACAGTGCACTACTGTAGCTTCAGTGCGCTACGGTATAGCCTTTTCACCGTTGTCACGCCCCGGGCCACCTTCGTTGGTACAGTAGCTACAGTGCACTACTGTAGCTTCAGTGCGCTACGGTATAGCCTTTTCACCGTTGTCACGACCAGGGCCATGGCCAGGGTGGCCCTGGGCCTAGATCCGCCTTGACATACCATAATCACTCGCCGCCGGCGAGTTGCGCATGATGTACCGGGGGAATCAAGAGCAATCACGAGCAACGCATCAGTTTATCACCATCAATGAGGAGGTAGGGACGCTCGCTGCCGCACCAGCTGTTGATGGTGGCATCAAAGATGGATGAACCGCCACATGGACCTGCTGACCTTTGATCGGACGCACGGGGCGCATGTGCTCGGCCGGCCGGCCGCATTGCTTCGGTCCGTGGTGCCGCTGGACGCATCATGGCTTAGCCGTCTCAAATTTCGCCGGCCTCCATGGACCGGATCGATGGCCAGCGTCGCATCGGGCGTGCTGCTCTCGCATCGACGAACTGGAGCCTCAGGTCGCCCGGCGCATCGCATCGGTCTCCTCTGCTCGTCTGGATCTTGTCTTTGTCGCCGTTGACCGCGTCGCTATTTTTTTATGGAAACACCGTATCGCTCGGCAAAACCTATACCCCGCGCAACGCGGAGCTAGCAAAGCTCCGCGCACCCCTAGTTACCCTTTGAAGTCCTGGTGGGCCGGCCCACCACGACGAGACAGAGGAAGAAGGAGCTGGCCGGGAGCGAAGAAGACGACGCGCCCGTACTCGCCGCCGACGGGGACGGCGCGGCTGGCCGCGACGTCGCCGGCCAGGCGAGGCCTGGACCTCACCAGAGACGGGGACGACGCGGCTGGCCGCGGCGTCGCCGGTGGAGGTGAGGCCGTAACTTATCTTGGGGGGTGGGGGGTTCGGGTGCTCGCCGGCGACGGGGTTAGGGTTAGGGTGCTGGAGCTCGCCGCCGGTGACCGGAGTTAGGGTTAGGGTTCGGGGTGCGGGGGGGTTTAGAGGGATGGCCGGCCGGCCGGGCGGCGGCGGACCGGCGGAGGCAGCGGCTCGAGCAGGGCGGGGCGCGGAGGCGGCGCGGTAGCGGCGCCGAGCGCGGGGAGCGGGAGCAGGCGGTTACGGGCCGGCGGCGGAGGCGGGGGCTCGACGGAGGAAGAAGATGCGGGTGGGAGAAGGAGAGGGTGCGCGGAGGTTTGCTAGCTCCGCGCACCGCGGAGCATAGGACCCCCCGTGTCGCTCGGCCCGTTGCCTTTCTGCTCAGTCCTTAGGTGGGCTTTAGCGGGTCGGCCGGCCCAATACACCACAGAGCACCAAATTGATGCGCAGAGAAGCATCTCTAGGGACGATTCGGCCCAGTGCGTGATCCGATGGTCATCGAACGGTCAGAAACGTGCAGCGAGGGAGATCGAACGGTCAGAATCGTCCAGAACGTGAGGATGGCCTGAGAGAGCTTCTCTTTGGTGCAGTTATAATATCCCTAATTATTACTATCGCAACACAAAAAATCTCGATAGTTCTTTTCTCGTTTGTCTGGAACCGAATACTTGTTGTTAGAATCCTGAGACAAACAATCTAGAAGTCTCAGCTTCTTTTCCTCCTTATTAATGCTGCTAAATTCCATATACAAACAATTCACATAGCTCTCGACTTGTTTGACCAAAACAAAATGAATGTTATTAGAATCTCGACACAGAAAATGGGTAGCTATCTACTCGTTTGACTTGTACTAAATTATGTTATAATTTCCAACTAAAATAATTCCCATAGCTCTCATCTTGTTTGACCTGAACTGAATCAATGTTGTAGAAATATTGACACAAAAATTCTTGATATCTCTTGTCTCGTTTGACATGACCTGAATTAATGATGCTAGAATCTCGGTATAGACAACCTAGATAGCTCTTGTCTCGTTTACGTCAACCGAATTAACATTGTTAGAATCGAGAAATATAAAATCTCTATAGTTCTAAGAGCAAGTACAATAAGCTTATGTCAGCCGGCTATAAGAGGTAAAATAATATATTTGTGATGACATGGAAGAGAGAGAAGAGGAGAGAGAAGAGAAGCGGGCTCTCATGCAAGAGCCAGCTACAGCACGTGCTCCTAGGTACCCTGTGAGAGTGTAAGGTGGGCCATACCATTATAAAGTAACATATTTTTATAGCTAACTACTATACATGTTGGCTATATAGTTGGCTGTAGATGACATGGCAATATCTTATAGCCGGCTACTGGCTCTACTATTAAACTTGCTCTAATATCGTCTCACTTGCACCGAATCAATTTTTTAGAATCTTGAAACAAAAAATGTCCTTAACTCTAGTTAGAATCAAATAAATCAATATAGTTAGAATACCAACATAGAATATCTCCATACACCTCGTCTTGTTTGACTTGAATCGAATTAATGTCATTAAAATCCCGGCGCAACAATCTAGATGGTTGTTTCACTACTTTGACTTCGTCCCAATCAATGCTGTTACAATCCAGAAACAAATAATCTCCATAACTCTTATCTCGTTTGCACTCAACCAAATTAATATTAGAATCCCGAAACAAACATAGTTAATGATCTTAGAATCCCAACACAAACTATCTATTAGATAGCTGGTGTCTCGTTTGCACTCAACCAAATTAATAAAGTTAGAATCCCAACATAATCTATCACGATACATCTCGTCTCGTTTGATTTGAACCGAATTAATGGTGTTAGAATCCTGGCACGAACAATCTCGATAGTTCTCATCTCGTTTCACATGGGCCGAATCAATGATTTGAGAATCTTGAAACAAACAATATGTATAACTCTTGTCGTGTTTCACCCGAATTGAGTTAATGATTTTAGAATCCTGACACAAACTATCCGGATAACTGCTGACATATTTTCCCTCATGTGAATAAAAGAAGTTAGAATCCCGATAAAAACTATCTTGATAACTTCCTTCTCGTTTGACTTGAACCGAATTAATGATGTTAGAATCCCAACGCAAACAATCTCGATGTGACACAGAGCATTGTGTAAATATAATTTCTATCCCGAGAACGTTCTCAAACTTTTCTTAGACTGGCCAACAACTCAATGTCGTCCGATTCAATGCATAGTTTAAAAAACCGGACCGGACCGCCGGTTCAACCGGAAAAAACCAGAACCGACACCTCTATCGGGCTATTAAGCGCACTGTACCGGACGGACAATCGAACCGGATAAAACCGGAGTAAACCCGGTTGGACGGCCGGTTTTTTGCGTCAAACCGGCCGTTTCCGGTCCAACCCGGTTCAACAGTCTCGGCCTTTGAAAAATATTATTGCGCTGGGCAGGGATCGAACTATGCACCCATGGACGGATCCAGTATGGGTCAAGGGTGTACAAATGTACACCCAAATTTTGTAGCAGAAAATTTCTTATATACGCTGTACAGTGGATATATACGACACTAGTAGTATCTTTTCACTAGTATATGTAGTAGTTTTTTTGTCCACGTCAACCTTAAACCATAAACTAGTGAAAGGCCCATAGTTTTCTACGGCCTAAGCCTAAGTTGCAAGCGACCCATTAGGCAGTAGCCATTATACATCTCTTTCAAGAAACATTCTACCTTAGCGCCAACAAAAAAAACTAGCAGGTCTGTGAGTTGATCTTGTGATATTTATTCCTTGTACAGCTAAAACAAAATTCTTCGTACGCTCAACCACGACATCATCCCATCAAGGAAAAAATAAACCACACATTGGACAGACAAAAACACACGGAGCGGTGTGACATCAAAGTAGTGTAATTGATAGAAATAAAAATTTCTTCTTCTTTGTAATAATCTCGGTCACCATTTAAGTTATATTTTCAAAAAAAAAATCTTAATATTGTCTCTACAATACATAGATTGTACTTTTATCCATGTTACCACTTAACCTTTATGTTTTGTGTTAGTTGAAATTTGAACACCCAAAGTTGAAATCCTGGATCCGTCCCTGTATGCACCTCACGTGGACCTACGCGCAGAGCAGACTCACTAACCAAGAGTCCAACGACTCCTTGACGTATAATATGGAGACATATTTGTATTTGTTTATTATCTACCTGGCATAAGAACCCAAAGCAGGATACCTATGGCATTTGCCTGTGTTAGCTCTTTGTCTCATTGGTACTCGTTGGTGACTTTGTTGTTTTTTTTCATTGATCAGGGCTATTGTGGGATATTTGATGATTTGCCACACTTTTTCACTAATATTTGATTATTTTCCACATGACCACCACCTGTCAGTGACATATGAAATGGTAAATAATCAAATTGCAAAAATAAAGCATGACAAATAATGAAATCCCCTGCCAAATTTCAAGTCGAAATAATTTTTACATACAATATTATTTATTTATTGCAGCATTTATAAGTAAAAATAGTATTATTTTGTATCTTAGAAAACCAGACAGTGAACCAGTGAATCAGTGGTCCGACCAGTAAAAACCTGAACCGACGCCCTAGCCGGTTCGATCACCGGTCCGGTTTTTTAAAATATGAATCAATGTGCAGTACGAACTGATGCGGTATATAATTTTTTTTCTTGCTCACGTGCGACCATCATGATTCTCTAAGCACACCACCCCAACTATCCATTGTCTAAAATATTCCACGACAATGCTAGTCCACATTAGGACTGGCCTTATACATGTAAAGGTTTCTTTAAAAAGGTCATTAGAACTGTATAAAGACAAATTTAGATCAAAACTAGGCGATCTGTAAGATTTAAACAAAGATGGGGACAACGCATAATGAACCAAAGTATTGATTTTAAAATTCTCATACCTACAATCGTAGGAGCACCTGCTTCGATTGACCTGGACGTAAATAATATTATTACTATCGCAACACAAACAATCTCGATAGCTCTTTTCTCTTTTCTTTGGAACCGAATATTTCTTGTTAGAATCCTGAGACAAAGAATCTAGAGAAGTCTCATCTTTTTTCCTCCTTATTAATGATGCTAAAGTCCAGATACGAACAATTCACATAGCTGTCGACTTGTTTGACCAAAATAAAATGAATGTTGTTATAATCCCGACACAGAAAATGGGTAGCTATATACTCGTTTGACCTGTACTAAATTAATCGTGTTATAATTTCCAACTAAAACAGTTTCCATAGCTCTCATCTTGTGTGACCTCAACTACATCTTAATGCTGTAGCAACCTCGACACAAAAATTCATAATATCTCTTGTCTCATTTGAGATGAACTAAATTAGTGATGCTAGAAATCTCGGTATAGACAACTTAGATAGCTCTTGTCTTGTTTACCTCAGCCGAATTAACATCGTTCGAATCGAGACACATAAAATGTCGATAGCTCTAATGTCGACAGTTATAATATCCCTAATATAGGTACGTATATAAAAAGAAAGCAACTGTTGTAAATGATGTGGCCCTCAATCTCTTGATCATGAAGCCAGGAGTATAAATAAAATTAGATTGTGAATTTGTGATACGCTAACGATTGCATGCATGTAGGAGTATGTAGAGTAACATGTCGAGCACTGAGACTGAATTATTAAACTTGTATATACTTGTATGTGGCCATGCAGGGGTTGAAGAACGCGAGGTCGCCTCAGTCTCTCTCCGGACAGATACGGATATGTCTAGGCCAAATGGGGTAGCAGATTTTTTTCCTTTGATGCAAATCGACATAACGCTGGTAGCAAATTTCTTCTTATGATGGTAGCAAATCTTTAGAAGGTTTGCAACCCTTTTTTTTTTCTTTGATGCAAATCCACATCATGGTTGTAGCAAAATTCTTTGTATGATGTGATGTAATTCTTCTTTTTAAGATGCAAATCTCTGGAATCCTTGTAGCAGACATGACGCCCTCGGTTGAACCTAGCAGTATAGACCACCAAACCAATGCACAATGAGGAGCTAGCTAGGAGAGACGGGACATCGTTCGACTTGCGATTGTTGGACATACTAGAATAATAACCAACTTGTAGATGGTGTGACCCTCAATCTATTGATTTTGAAGGCAGGATTATAAGACTAGATTGGACATTGTTTGTGATACGTTAGCAACTGCATGCATGTCAGACTATGCAACAAATTGCAGCTGACTCCGCAGTCCGTGGATCTGCATCGAACACTAACACTGATACGCTTATTAATTGCAGTTGATTCTCCATAGGTTGCAGATCTCGATCCCGCGGCTATGCACCAATGAATGGACAAAGACAGGCTCACCCGCGTGAGAGGGCCGGTCAACTCCACGCCAACCTCTCACTATTTTTTTTTGTTTCTCTCATGTCTCCTAGCTACTTCACACGTCATGCAAGTCTGTGCCGTCATGTTAATTTACTATCTAATCATATTATCAGGTAATCGTTTTAATATAATGTACAAACCTAAATTAACAATAGTCATCCTACATTCGCTATTTTCATTTGTCCGGTTGCATCCAGATAAATATAGAAACAAAGAAGGTAGGGGTATCGAAATTTGCCTGCTCCATTCGAAATTTCTAGGTTGGCATATGAATAGAGCTGCGGGGCCAAATTGCGCCATATACATTACGACTTAGTTTCAAAAATATTACATGAACAATATTAGAGTTCTAAATTAGATTTGAAGTCATCAGTAGGACAATATCAATCTGTTGGTGTTGTCGGTGACAACTTAAGAAGAGGCGTCAAGCACAAGAAATGCATATAAATGGATGTTCATCCCTCAATCATTATGAACAACAATTATAATACATATATATTGGATTATCATGCGAACAATTCACTAATAAAGTTTCACGTTCCCAATTGTCGGAGCAGATCCGAGGGCTTTTAAATGAGAAAATTTTGAAAGAATATTGTGATCACAATAAATTTGAAAGGAGAACTTCTTTTTCAAACATTTAGAAAACTATCTTTGGTCATAACTTCATGAGTTCACATGTATTTCTCACCACGTAATCAAATACTATTTGTGCAGTACATGGTTTCTGGTTCTTTAAAGTGTATGTGGCATTAGAATCATAGTATTTATTATTTGAGGCCTGCTTCCATAGACCCCCAAATCTCACGATCGCATAACTGTACCGAGCTGTTTTTTTTAGCCAATTCAGTTCGGCTCGGCTTGAGCCGAGTCTGGAAAGTCTTGGAGAGCGGAGGAAAAATGAAATTAATTGGTGAATGCCGAGATTTGAACCTGGGTCACACGCATGCAGCATAAGGATTTATACCGCTGAGCTAACTTAATCTCTGTGTTGAGTAATGCATCTTATAGAATATTATTTGCACGCGACTGCCTTGAGCACGCCCTCGCGCGAGTTTTGTATAGGGCGTGGGGCCTTGAGCAAAAGAACTCACAAAGATGTTGTTTGGTGGTGGAAAAGGAAGGAATAGAGCGCCACCACCACCGTCGGACGAACATATAAGTTGCCTCGTGCGCCGCCACACAAAGTCGAGGTATGGGCATCGGTGCTTCCACTCGTGGCCACCGAGCTCTCCCCTGCGCCATGCGCCGTTGCCGTCAGATTCTCTCCCTCTCTCTTGGTGGCGACGAAGGCGGCAGCAACTCACCTATGCTTCCTGGAACAGAGGTTAATGTCAGATTGTTTTGTATAAAAATGGAAAATTAGTGTCTAAGCATGTAACTAATCTAGCATCAAACATTATAGCTAGGCCATATGTACCCTCGTGTATCACATCGCAGCACACCTGAAATTTCATCAAGCACTCTAATATCACTATGAATCGCATACAAAACCCCAACCCTAACACACACAGAACCACCAGCACAGAAATCCAATCTTCACCACCCACCAACATAAGCAACTGAACACAAATTAGTGCACCAGCTACTTGTAGAATGGGGTGAGAGAGCACCTCTCCATGGTCCCTGGAGATTTATCAGCGCTCCATTGAGTGCTCCCTTGTTACAGACTACACCAGTGTATTACCAGAGTAACCACAGCCCAGCCTTGTATACAGAATGCATACTGCAGCAAATGATTCAAACCTACCACCAGCAAGTTGACATTACTCAAGATTCAAATGGAGATCATATAAACATATCAGCAATATATAATGTCAATCAGATTTTATTTTAGCAATTCTTGTAAACCTAGTCTCAGTTTTTTCTTTCTCTGTCAAATAATGTACATGAATACAATCTCCTATGCAACAGGCAACATAAAACTGCTCGTAAACTTGAACAGATCATAGTTCCAATCTATTGTACACTGGTACATTTATAAACTTGACAAATCAAGCTATTTGCTTGAGAATCTTTTGCAGCAGACATGAACAAATGGGAGCATGGAACAACAAACTTCAAATCACACTAGTTAAAGAACACGATTTTGGCATCACTCCTATGTTCATGGATGCAAAATATGCATGCCTATTTGCCGATCAGACATTATTTGGAAGTTTCAGATTACTACATTCTATAGACAATTTGTTGGTCATACTCATACTATGTGCTTGCAGGTTACATTTTAGTGAACAATTCACACTCCAGCTATAAGATAAACATGTATACAATTGTTTTGGTAGTTCCTGTTTTCTGAACAAGTCATGCACATAAAAACTTGCAAGATACTGTATCTGCATGGCAAATTCTGTACAAGTAGCATTGCTTTGATTCTAATTGTACTCCGCTAGCAGCCCGATTGCGTTTCCGTGATGTGGAACCTTCGGCTCTCTCTTCAGCAGGTCGGTTACGTTTTTGCGCGTGGAGGCTTCGGCCCCCTATACAACAGCCCTACTACGTTTCCTCATTTGGTTTTATTGTTCTATTTGACCTGGTACATACAACATGAAACATAACTGTCAGTATCATGGGATTCCATTGCATGTTGAATTTGTTCAGACTTACTAATGGAAATAATTATATTACTGTGAGCGATTTAAAATAATGGAGATAATATGAATCTAGTTCTACCAATAACAAACATTGCAAGAAAGAATACAATATGAAGGAAGTACATGAGGCAATCTAAGAAATAACATGTCCGGCATCCATTGTAAATATTGAGGAGAAGAATTCCAGAGCCAATAAAATTTCAACCAATCTCCAAGATTCAATCATTCAACGGAATGAAAACAGCATAACCAGGATGAACACCATCAGATGAGAATTGGGGATTTCGCAGGAGAGATCAGATAATCAACCTAGCAGTATACAATTCGACCTGCAACTTGTTCTCGAGTGGAAGTGGTATGGAGAATACTGAGGCAACAAAACTTATAGGGCAAGAGAGGCGGTATATTGACACAGTGGCGGACGCAGAACCAAACCACGCCCCGGGCCACCTTCGTTGGTACAGTAGCTACAGTGCACTACTGTAGCTTCAGTGCGCTACGGTATAGCCTTTTCACCGTTGTCACGACCAGGGCCATGGCCAGGGTGGCCCTGGGCCTAGATCCGCCCCTGTATTGACATACCATAATCACTCGCCGCCGGCGAGTTGCGCATGATGTACCGGGGGAATCAAGAGCAATCACGAGCAACGCATCAGTTTATCACCATCAATGCGGAGGTAGGGACGCTCGCTGCCGCACCAGCTGTTGATGGTGGCATCAAAGATGGATGAACCGCCACATGGACCTGCTGACCTTTGATCGGACGCACGGGGCGCATGTGCTCGGCCGGCCGGCCGCATTGCTTCGGTCCGTGGTGCCGCTGGACGCATCATGGCTTAGCCGTCTCAAATTTCGCCGGCCTCCATGGACCGGATCGATGGCCAGCGTCGCATCGGGCGTGCTGCTCTCGCATCGACGAACTGGAGCCTCAGGTCGCCCGGCGCATCGCATCGGTCTCCTCTGCTCGTCTGGATCTTGTCTTTGTCGCCGTTGACCGCGTCGCTATTTTTTTATGGAAACACCGTGTCGCTCGGCCCGTTGCCTTTCTGCTCAGTCCTTAGGTGGGCTTTAGCGGGTCGGCCGGCCCAATACACCACAGAGCACCAAATTGATGCGCAGAGAAGCATCTCTAGGGACGATTCGGCCCAGTGCGTGATCCGATGGTCATCGAATGGTCAGAAACGTGCAGCGAGGGAGATCGAACGGTCAGAATCGTCCAGAACGTGAGGATGGCCTGAGAGAGCTTCTCTTTGGTGCAGTTATAATATCCCTAATTATTACTATCGCAACACAAAAAATCTCGATAGTTCTTTTCTCGTTTGTCTGGAACCGAATACTTGTTGTTAGAATCCTGAGACAAACAATCTAGAAGTCTCAGCTTCTTTTCCTCCTTATTAATGCTGCTAAATTCCATATACAAACAATTCACATAGCTCTCGACTTGTTTGACCAAAACAAAATGAATGTTATTAGAATCTCGACACAGAAAATGGGTAGCTATCTACTCGTTTGACTTGTACTAAATTATGTTATAATTTCCAACTAAAATAATTCCCATAGCTCTCATCTTGTTTGACCTGAACTGAATCAATGTTGTAGAAATATCGACACAAAAATTCTTGATATCTCTTGTCTCGTTTGACATGACCTGATACGTTAGCAACTGCATGCATGTTTGACCAGGATTATAAGACTAGATTGGACATAGTTTGTGATACGTTAGCAACTGCATGCATGTGAGACTATGCAACAAATTGCAGCTGACTCCGCAGTCCGCGGATCTGCATCGGACACTAACACTGATACGCTTATTAATTGCAGTTGATTCTCCACAAGTTGCAGATCTCGATCTGTTGTATGACTTGGAGATGGACCTCAATCCCTATCCTACTCGGCTGGAAATGGTGAGGAGGAGGCAAAGTTTCTGAATCTTTCGAGCATCTTCTTCTCAGTTCCTTACTCTGCCTATATACAAGTTACTTTATAATATGACCCTCACTACACTCACATCTTTACACTTCAACCCCTACAACACTCCCCCTCAAGATGGGGCAAATATATCAATAAGCCCCATCTTGCTACAGATTTCAGAAAAAACTACAGTGCTCACTCCTTTAGTCAAAATATCAGCTAACTGATCTACAGACTTAACATAAGACACATGAAGCATCCCTCCATCCAACTTCTCTTTTATAAAATGTCTATCAATTTCGATGTGCTTGGTTCTGTCATGTTGTACCGGGTTATTGATTATGTTGATGGCAGCTTGGTTGTCACAGAATAATCGAATAGGACCCCTTTCAAACAATCTCAGCTCCTCTAGTATCATCTTTACCCACAATAATTCACATAGACCAGATGCCATGGATCTAAACTCTGCCTCAGCCGTGGATCTAGCCACCACATTCTGTTTTTTACTTCTCCAGCTAATCAAGTTTCCACCAACAAATACACAGTAACCTGAGGTAGATTTCCTGTCATCTAAACACCCAGCCCAATCAGCATATGTATAGCCTTCTATCCCCAAATGTCCTTGAGCAGAAAAAAGTATTCCTTTCCCTGGACAACTCTTAAGGTAACGCAAGATCCTATTCACCACATCCATATGACCTGACCGAGGATCATGCATATACCGGCTTACTATGCTAACTGCATAAGCTATATCTGGTCTAGTATGAGATAGGTAGATGAGACGCCCTACCAATCTCTGATACTGATGTTTGTCTATTGGTTCTCCAACACTTTCTGTTACACGGTGATTTTGTTCTATTGGAGTAGGAGCTGGTTTGCAGTTCAGCATGCCTACTTCTGCAAGTAATTCCAGTATATACTTGCGTTGTGAGAGATATATACCTTGTGCTCCATAAGCCACTTCTATCCCAAGGAAATAGTGCAAGCAGCCCAGATCTTTAACTTCAAAGGCCTTGGCCAACGCCTTCTTAAGCCAGGCGATCTCCAATTCATCATCACCTGTAATCACAATGTCATCGACATAAACCACAAGGATAGTAACTTTTTCGCCATGATGTTTAAAAAAGAGGGTATGATCCGCATTGCTCTGCCTATACCCAAAGGAGCATACTTCACTTCGAAATCTTCCAAACCAGGCCCTAGGTGACTGCTTCAGTCCATATAGTGATTTTTTTAGCTTACACACCTTCCCTACTGTTTCTTTAGTACCAAATCCATGAGGAATTTCCATGTACACTTCCTCATGTAAATCACCATGCAAGAAGGCATTTTTTACATCCATCTGAAATAGCTTCCATTGCTTATTAGCTGCTATAGAGATCAAGGTCCTGATTGTATTCATTTTCGCTACAGGAGCAAATGTTTCATCGTAGTCCACCCCATAGGTCTGACTATACCCCTTAGCCACTAACCTGGCTTTGTACCTCTCTACCTTACCCTCAGCATTCTGCTTCACTGTATATACCCATTTGCAGCCCACCACTTTTTTATTTGCTGGTAATGTAGTAAGCTCCCAAGTTCTATTCTTCTCTAACGCCAACATCTCCTCTACCATGGCTTGACTCCACTTAGGGTGTTGCTTTGCTTCTTGCCAGTTCTTGGGTATACTAATTGGGCTATCTAGCGACTCTATAAATGAACCATAGCTCGAGCCCACTGCTGAATAGGATATGTAGTTGGCTATGTCATAGGGAGCAAGCTTAGATGGCAATTTTCCGGCTGTGATGCGTGGTTGCTTACGGTGAGCAATTGGAATATTCAGATCATTATCAAGATGGAGAATATTACCATTATCCGGTGCATGGAATTGGTTTGAATCTTGAGCCTGAGATTGAGCCGAGCCTGGTGTGGACTCCTCCAATTCTTGATCTTCTGGATTTTCTTGTATTTCAACTTCTTCTCCTTGCTCTGAATTCTGGTTTGACTCAAGTTGGACTTCATGCTCACAGCTTTCCATAGTAGTGGCTGGAACAATCCCAATCACAACATCCCTTGATCCGTCTTGAATAATTTCTCCTGCACCTGCTCCCCTTGTCACATTACATGGAATTGGTGCGTCAGCACTGGTTTGTTCAGCAAATAGTTCAGTCAAATCATCAGGTTCTCCGTAATAAGGTTCATTCTCTCGAAATGTCACATCCATACTAATAAACATCTTCCTTTCAGAGGGACACCATCACTTGTACCCCTTCTGCTTCCCTGAATAGCCAACAAATATACACTTTACTGCTCTAGGATCAAGCTTTCCAATAGAGGATCTATGATCCCGCACAAAACACACACTGCCAAATACCTTTGGAGGTACTACATAATCCAACTTTCCTGTCAAGCACTCAATTGGTGACTTGTTTCCAAGAACCCTCGAAGGCATTCTATTTATCAAATAAGCTGCTGTCATTACTGCCTCTCCCCACAAGAATTTTGGAACATTCATTGTTAGCATTAAACATCGAGTTACCTCAAGTAGATGCCGATTTTTCCTTTCAGCCAGTCCATTTTGTTCCGATGTACCTGGACAAGTGGTCTGATGAATGATACCAAAATTAGATAAATATTCATCAAATCTTGAATTCACATACTCCGTTCCATTATCAGTGCGGAATATTTTCACACAAGCACTATACTGGGTCATAATCATCTTATGAAAATCTCTAAAGCATTCAAACACTTCATATTTACCTTTCAACACATACAACCAGGTGCATCTAGTACAACATTCAATGAAAGTAACAAAATACCGATACCCACTAATTGAGGTTACTCCACTAGGTGCCCACACATCCGAGTGTATGGTTTGTAGTGGAACAATGCTCCTATTATCAGAGATTACATAAACACTCCTTACACACTTGCCAAATTCACATGCATCACATACCAAATCTTCCTTTCTAACTTTATTGTACAGAGAAGGATAAATCTGACCCAGTTTGGCAAATGGCATGTGACCTAGTCGTCGATGCAAAAGTAAGAGCTCCTCAATTGGTTTACAAAATAAAGCTGCTGCTACCATAGGTGAAGTATCCTTGTCCAAGTAGTAAATGCCATTACGCATGCTCCCTTTCCCAAGCTTTCTTCCAGTCCCAAGTTCCTGAAATAAGCACCAGGTCGGGAAAAACAAGGCAGCACAGTTCAACTCGTTTGTAATGCAACTGATAGATAACAAATTCACTGGAAATGCTGGAACGTGTAAAACAGAAGACATGGATATATTTGACCCACATTTGATCGTTCCCGAGCCACTATAACCTGGGATGAGCCATCTGCTAGTTTCACACACTCTCCTTTAATATTAGGTAAATATTTTAAAAAACGATTTTCTCGAGCCAACCATGTGTCTAGATGCACCAGAGTCTATTAACCATGAAGTATCAACTGAATTAAGTTCAATCAAGCGGGAAGTATTACCACTAGTATCGGACAATGTTGTAGAAGCTTCACTTGATGGTTTAATTTCTTCACTCATCCCTTTGAACCGGTGCCACTTCTCCAGATCATCTAGAGTCATCTCAACTTTCACATGTTGAGCGGTTTCACTTTCTATAGCTGACATGTTTGCCCTTCCAATCATTCTTGGAACTCTACCACGGCCACCACCACGTCCATCTCCAAAGCGACCTCTGCCTCTGACGCGCCAGTCTGGGGCACGACCACGCCCCGTCCCAGTAAGGTCTGGGCAGGATGCTCTGAGGTGTCCTGGCTGACCACACTCAAAGCACTTCCGGTCAGTTTGACCTATTCCTTGTCTTAGTTGTCCTACATTTTCAGTTACAAAGAGAGCTGATCGCTTCGGCCCCATCCCCTGAATACTTGGCCCTGTTTCTTCAAGCTTCAGCCGTGTTTCTTCACTTATTATAGCAGAGATGGCCTGCTCCAGAGTAGGTAGTTTTTCACCACCATAAATAGCTGCACGTCTGTTCTCAAACCTTGGATTGAGACCATTTAAAAAATCCCGCACACGCCTCTTCTCTACCCATTTACTATGATCTTTGACACATTTGCTGCACTCTAATCCCACTGGATCATAGTAGTCTAGATCGCTCCACAGACGCTTTAACTCAGATACATACTCCACAACTGATTTATGTCCTTGGCTGAGATCCTGTAATTCCTTTTGAATTTTACATGCCAGCATCTCATTCCCTACTCCTGAGAATGTGCCCTTCAACAATCTCCAAATCTCACAAGCCTCCTTTATCCTTTCAACTTGTTTTGCAATCTGTGGGGAGATCGAACTCAACAGCCAAGCTCTCAATAGAGCATTAGTTGTCTTCCATCTCTGACCCTCCTTTGAATTATCATCAGGTGGCTTCTCCACCGTACCAAGCACGTAACCTTCCAGCCTCCTGGAGACCAGAATCGTCTCCGCGTGCTCAGCCCAACTCGCATAAGTCTCACATCCTCCTTTGATTCAGCTTCCTGCCTTGGCATCTCCACTCGGTTGTTCATCGCCTCAAACAACGCCTTGTACTTCTCATCCATGGCTTGCAAAACAGCCGCAAGCTCACCAGTTGTAACGGACGCTGAGGGGGTTGTAACTCCGGCCATCTTCTCCTACTCACCAACTGCTCGCCCACAATCACAACTCTTCACTACCGGAACAGAGAGTATCACCACTGTAGCTGAAGCAGAAATCCCGCTGTACCACCTCCGCTGCACTGCACTCCACGGGTCCTTGAACCGCCCACCAAGACCACCACGGCTCCCCCTTACTGCCTTGCCGACCACTGTGTCTTCCTCCTCCTGAATCAACACACCAAACAGCCTTCAGATCCGCCCAATCTGCCACCTCCACCGAGCTTCACCAGCGGCGGCCGCACGGATCAGGAGCATAAGCAGCCCATGGGCTCTGATACCATGTTGTATGACTTGGAGATGGACCTCAATCCCTATCCTACTCGGCTGGAAATGGTGAGGAGGAGGCAAAGTTTCTGAATCTTTCGAGCATATTCTTCTCAGTTCCTTACTCTGCCTATATACAGGTTACTTTATAATATGACCCTCACTACACTCACATCTTTACACTTCAACCCCTACAACACGATCCCGCGACTATGCACCAATGAATGGACAAAGACAGGCTCACCCGCGTGGGAGGGCCGGTCAACTCCACGCCATCCTCTCACTATTTTTTCTTTTGTTTCTCTCATGTCTCCTAGCTACCTCACATGTCGTGCAAGTCTGTGCCGTCATGTTAATTTACTATCTAATCATATTATCAGGTAATCGTTTTAATATAATGTACAAACCTAAATTAACAATAGTCGTCCTACATTCGCTATTTTCATTTGTCCGGTTGCATCCAGATAAATATAGAAACAAAGAAGGTAGGGGTATCGAAATTTGCTTGCTCCATTCGAAATTTCTAGGTTGGCATGTGAATAGAGCTGCGGGGCCAAATTGCGCCATATACATTACGACTTAGTTTCAAAAATATTACATGAACAATATTAGAGTTCTAAATTAGATTTGAAGTCATCAATAGGACAATATCAATCTGTTGGTGTTGTCGGTGACAACTTAAGAAGAGGTGTCAAGCACAAGAAATGCATATAAATGGATGTTCATCCCTCAATCATTATGAACAACAATTATAATACACTAGATGACCCGTTGCGCCCCTGGCGCAAAGGCCGAAAGCGAGACTATATTTTACTTAAACAACTTTCAGTGATAACACTAAGGAGATAATCGAAATATGAAAATACAAAAAGTGTATATGAAGATGTGCAAAAAAACTGATCAATGGATTTACTAAACCAACTTTCAATTTTATCTTCTTCTTACTCAGTTCCAAATGGCAGAGTATCTATATAAACACACAATTCTATAGAAAAGGAACAACCAGAAGAGAAAGGGGCAAAAAAAATTGCTATGTCATCAGAGGCCACCAAACACAATCCCAGCAATTAGATACAGTAGATAGACATGGTAGCTTGTTGCCTAATCATGAAAATATAGACCTTAGTCGCTACCTGAAGCAACACAGATATACCTCAAAACATGAATCTTAACTCATGTAGAGCAACGGAACTATATGCTGCTACAATATATCTTGCATAAAGCGCCAATGCATACGTATAAGATGGGTGTTGCTATGAACACAACCATTACTGAATATCTTGTTTTATCCAATTACAGAAACTTTTAATATGAATAGAACCACTATTAATATACACCCGTTGCGCCGCTGGCGCAAAAGCCGAAAGTGAGATTATATTTTAGCCATAAGTTTTATGTATTTTGCATATATGTTGTGCATGTTTAAGATTTCCGCAACTCATGACAGCACCATCGATACCACTCAAAACTATAAGGTTGCCTGTTAAGATTTCATTGTCTCCTCTCGTTGTGCCGACCATCAGGATTTTTTTCACAGACGCCCCTTTTTACAAGTCACATTGTCCTTTTTCCTTCTTATCTCATGTCCGATGTTGCCATGCTCTGTCCCCAACACCCGATCAATCCAATATGTCTCCACGATCTAATCTGACCTAATAACACGTATCAGGCTTGAAATTTGTATTGTTACACTATTAGAAAAACCCTTTGAGAAGTTCCAATCAAATCTTTTTGGTTGAGAACAAAACAACGTATGTGTGAAATAGATGCATTGAATAGACACTTAACCTTATTTGGTTAAGAGACACAAACGAAAGCAGGAGATACTTTTAGTGTTTGAATGACATTCCAATCAAATGGGAAAATAATAGTAAAAAGAAATGTGTAGTGTCAATCAAAGAAACAACCATACTTCGGAGGAAATTCAAATATGTCAAACATTATAATTTATTTTATCTTTTTGTCCAGATCAAATGCATAGTTCAAATAATATATGTAGTTTTGAAATCTTAAAAAAACAACAAATACCTCAATGAGGCAAAACTCAAGGTGCATTGATGAAATAATCCTGATAATGGCTACATTATTGTAATACGTGGAAGCAAAACTATGAGTCAAAAACAGAATATGATTCCCTAGTGGCACAATATATATGCATACTCTCGCTTTCATTACATCGATGTGATAGCACTGATGTACCGGCTGATGTCACCTTGTTAGATCATGGAAATATAACTACCAGACGGTCTCATTTATGTACAGAACAATTGACACTACCAGAGAAATGTCAAATACTGACTGCACAAATTACTACTGGAGTTTTAGGTACTACGATGATGGACAAATAAGCACATGCAGATAGTTAAACAATCACTTTTTAAAGAACATATCGTGATTTGAATTGTTTTCCATAAATGGACAGTACATTTGAGGATTTTTCTCTTCAGCATTCTATACCTACCGATCTTCAGTATATTGCATCCCTAAGTAATTGGTACAAACCGAGGAGCCAACCTGATAAATTATCCTGAGCAATATGTGGAGAAATGCACAAATCCTCGCTTCAACTATATCCCCATCCCTAGAGCTTGGTTTGAGGGCTTGAAGCAACACAAGTTCTCCATAGACCGCAAGGAGCTTCCCTTCCATGTCAATATAACATATTAAATCTGTAGATAAACCACTATCCATGATAAAAAATCCATACAGAGAAAAAAAAACAAAGTACAATCTGTAGTACACCAGCTGCATATCATAATTAACATAACACATTTTTCCATAGAGAAGAGGAAATCTAATACCCAAAGCTAGCTACATAAGTAATCAACTGCAGAAAAAAGACACTACCAGCAATGCAATTCACACGGAGGCAAACATATATATACCTGCACATAATATACTCTTTATTTTTCCCTCGCAGGTAAAACTATGCTCATTTCAATAACACATACATGCACATATTAGTAAATCTATCCACTGAAGATTAGGACCATCTTGAATAAGATGCACAAAAAAGACATCCAGATATATATACATTTGAATCAACAGCTGTATAAGCACAAAAAAGACATCGAGAAAAGCATTTGAATGTACTGGACTATCAAGACTGTAAGGACCAATACATTTGTAGATACAAAAGCATACAAGAAAAGCTAAGGCCCAATTTTTTTAGAGAAGAGCACACATTGCATATAGTTGTGTAAGCTGCTACTATTTTATAAACATATATTGCTTGGGATAATTTCCAAAGCTAATAAGCTATTGTGTCCTATCTGAAGTAACAACAGTACTAACACTGAGGCTCTGGTTCCCAGCCAACAAACTGCATCTACCAGCAATCCAACATAAGCTACTACTACACAACCTATAGCACCTGGGTGAATCTTAAGTGAAAACATTGACACGCAGCTTATTGTATCGGTCAATTTTAATACGCTCACTTGTTTTGGTAAGATTTCTGCATGCATATTTTGCCCCAAGAAAACTACTACCGGCAAGAGAGAATTTCACATGATCGTCGTAACCAAGAGAAGCTAAATGAATAAATGATTCAAAGCCCATACAGCTCATTTTCCTCCAGGATCACTATACCACCCTACATCTGAAGTTGAAATCTCGACAGGAAAGGGCGAACATGTTTCCGATGGTCTACAAATAATTAACAGAAAAGTAACAGGAATAAGTTTTCATCCGAGTTGTAACAATAAGAAATTTACTTTGTTTTTCATTCACGTCCGAGTTGTATTTTGAACTTGTTGTGCAAGAATCTGGGCACAGTGATAGTTTATATAAATACAGCGGCTTTCTCTCGGAAGAAAAAACAAGGGTATATATCATCAGCTTATTTAAGATAGCCCCAAATTTAGCAAATTCAAAATCTATGGACTAAAGGACATCAATGAAGTTTCAAAAGCTATATTGTGTGTGTCCCACAGAACATGACACAACCAATGTACTCTATTAGCTTAATGAATATACTAAAATCAAATTGTTAGAGAAAACATGCAAGCCTGTTTGATAAAGATTCCCACAAATGCTCCAATTTTCCCTTTAAAACCTTTCTCATATTTTTCCAGTTCAAGCAACCGTGTGCTGAAGAATCCATTTTTCACTAATGATGACATCATGGTTTTTGATTCGCCGAGTCAAGTCAAGTCGCCGAGGCTGCGGCTAGTGACTTACTGACTTGACTCAGTGACTTGCCCTGATTAGTCGCCCTGAGTCGCCAGGTGAACAGTCCCCTTTTTAGTTCATATATTACACAGCAACACCAAACTATAGCAGGATATATTGTCCACTTAGAGTAAAAAAAAGGCCATACCTGCCTGGCTAGGGGTTTTTGGGCCGAAGCCCATCCAAACTGGCCCATTAGAGAGTCTGCAGATTAGGTTATATACAAATCCCTCTCCTCTCCCGCATCTCTCCCTCTCCCAGCCGCCACCACTCCTCTCTCTCCCCCCCACCTCTCTAGTCTCCTCTCCTCGGACCTCTCTCCCTCCTCTCCCCCTCTCCCAGCGCCGCCGCTCCTCTCTCCCTCTCCCAGCACCGCAGCTGCCGCTCCTCCCCTCCCGGCGTCACCTCCAGCGCTGCCTTGTCCCCACGCGCCGCAGCTCCTCCCTTCCCTGGCTTCCTCCCCTCCATGGCTTCCTCTCCTCCCGCCCCTTCCCTTCTCTCTCAAGCGACTGGCGACCTAGTCTCCGGCGACTAATCATAGCGACTACTCGCAGAAAGTTGCCGGCGAGCCACCAAGTCGCGCGACTTGCTCCGTGAGTCAAGTCGCCTTGGCGAGTCAGCCACGCCAGAACGACTTGGCGACTAATCATCGACTAATCAGCGACTCAAAAACCATGGATGACATACAAAATGAAAATGTAGAAGTAACAAATAGTTCAATTTTACCAACCCACCTAATCACGTTCTACCGTGTGAATGCGATCAGCGCAGACACTGTCGCACAAAGAAAAAACATGCACCTGCACTGTACCCCTCGCCCGCCGCCACCGCTCCGCCATTCCTGTGGACCAATTATTCATCAACGGCAGCAAGGCCGGTGCAAACTTGCGGTGGTGGGCCTGTACACTTTCAACGATTATTGTCTGCGAAAATACAAACATGTAATGCTTTAAACTAAAAACAAGCATGAACCTACCATAACAAATCAGCGACTGTCCTGACTTACTCTTCATGTTGCATTGTTGCTGACTGAAGACCAATAGCCATTCAAATCCTAGATTCAGTTACCAAAAAGCAGCCAGAAAGATCAATCCTATGATAAATATTCCACCACCACACAAGCACAAGCATATATATGTACAACTTGGTAAAGGACATGTATTTATCGGAAGTTAACCTGAAACTATAGGCTATTCAAACAATGAAGTTTAACATCGACAATGAAGTGAATCCATCACCCACAATCAGGCTAATTTTACAGAACAGAGGACAGGCAACAACATCAAGAAACTGCAACAGCGACAACTAAGACATAACAACGAAGACATTCAGTCTCACGTTAGCAAAGAAGTGGATCCATCAACCACAGGAATTCTACCCGCCAGGTTAGCCGCTAGCTGCATCAGTTGCTTAGTTCCAGCTTGAAGAATCTCCTTATGTTCCATCCTTTTGAAGCCCTGTCCAATACATCACCCAACCTCAGCTAGGTTCCTAAGCACATATTTCTCAAAGGTTAATTTGTTACCAATTGTCCAAATAGCCCAACAAACAGCAGATATGCAAACCATATAGAACTGATCATCTCGAGGGAGGAACTCAAGTATGAAACATCAACAATGTATAGCATGGTTTGGATACCAAATAAATTATTGCATGATTTCTATGTGATCATAAAATAAGATAATTAAATGTTTATGCCTTAACTCTTTATTCAACAATGTATAGCATGGTTTGGATACCTTGGTCTGCTGCTGATATGCTATATTTCCCAGCCTTGTCCTCCTCTTCCCTATAACAGTAGAAAGATCCTAATTAATTGATTCAGTTCAACAAATGGTAAAGCATTGAGCATGGGAAGCAAAATGAATTGAATACATGGGAAGGAAGAGGAGCATTACCCACTTTAGAACATAAATGGGAAGGAAGAGGGGTATTACCCGCTTCAAAGCATAAACCTCTTCTCGCGAACAACATGGCTCACAAACTGTGGATAGTGATAGTGGAAAGAAAACACCGATATGTAAAATAGATAGCACCCACTAAATATTTATTCCTCATTTTCAAATCAAGGAAAATGTGATGGCCATAGCCTTTCAGATCAATCTGTCAGAAAAATCAGAATAAGAGGCATGGCAATTTTGCGGGTAGTGTAGACTGTAGAATAATATGTACCAAGCGGTGTCAGGTTATTGTAATTTATAGGAATAAGGCCAACTAAATTTTACTTTTTAGCATTGAAGTTTGTATATCACTTCTACAACTGAACCTAATACATAATGGATAGTACTTCTACAACTATATACCACTGCTGGCCTACGACATCAAATGCTGATGCTGCAGGCAAAAAATATATTGTCCTAACATACTTTGTTAACCCACTTCATTAGCTCAGATTGGTGGGGTTTCATCTGCATGTATCCAATCAATGAACTGGGCAGAACCTAACAGCCCATCACTGAATAATCATTTGAAAGTCTATAGGGCTGAAATCAATTGTAACGAAAAAAATATCTGTATGGCTAAAAGAATAAGAGTATAGTGCAGACTCTTTTAAGAACAAAACTTAATAATATATATTAGTACCTAGGAAAACAATCCTACCAAGAGAACCAAATGAAAAATTAGAACACTAAGCACATATGCTTCCAATCTGGACGATAATTTCACCAACCATCATGTATGTGAGAAGTACTGAAGTAATATCTTCCTGTCTTCCTATTAAAAGAAGACACTGTAATCATTATAAATGAAAGACAGTTCAAACAGAATTAGCCAAGAATTAAATGATATATGTTTAACTTCATGAGCTCCTCACAAATTCGTACCGAAAATAGGAAAATGAACAAAGACAGTGGGAGAGATTGGATGGTTCACCTATTCGAGAACACTTCTCCCAACCATGGAAGTCTGGGCCATACCAAGCCGCCGATGCAAGCACAACAACTCATACCGCAGCTGATGACGGGAGGAGTGCTGATGCTGGAGTGGCACATACTGCAATGCGCCGGATGTTATTCCAATGCCGGCAGCCATTGCACGTGAATCCCAGGTGGCATAAATAAACTGAGCACAAAGCATTCCGTCCTCCTAATACAAGAAAAAAATGGAAGTATTAGAAAGCAATTCAAGCCTCGAGTAGAACTTGCAAAGAACCTCCCATGATGAAACGCAAAACGTTAAAAAAAATTGTCATGGTCAGTAGAGAACAAATTTAGTGGTAGGATGCAACATAGCCTTTCTTTAGAAAGAGACAAGGCGAACAACCCTTCATGAACTGAATCCTAATTATGGACTGAGAAATCGAGTATGAGAAAGCATGCAAGACAATAGCCTTGGAACACAAAGAAATAATGGATTCATGGCATGGAAGAAAAAGGACATACCTATTGAAATATCAATTCCGTAAATGACCCAAAATACAGTGACACTCGGCAACATGCGTTAGCCCTCTCAGTATGGCAATCTGTTAGGTGGAAAGCACTATTATCCTAATCAAAAGAAAACACAAAATAAATTCTCCAAACAATTTAAACTCACAAAACAGGACTAAGCTGATTGCAAAATTACAAACAGCAAAGCCGAATCATTTCAAGTGAGCAGATATCATGAATTCCATAGGAAAATAAAGATGAGACTGGAGGAAGCAGGTATACCTAGGGATAGGTCGGAGATGACGAGCTAGTTGGCAAGGTCGCCCTACTCTGGCCAAGGACACCACACTTCCACGGGAGCTACCGCTACAAGCACACCACAAGGCCCACCATCTCCTCATTGTGCATCACTGGCGCAAGACATCTCGCAGCCATCTCCTGGCCACCCACCTGAGTGAGGGGAAGATATAAAGGAGCATCAAGTCCTCACCATTAATCTGCAACAATCATGGAGAGTTGTTTTTTATTAGCAAGCTAGCATGAAGAGTACAAATTAAACAACTACATGTAAAATTTCCATATCTCATCCACCAAACAATCTAAAGTGTAAATGTGTAATATCAAGCATATGGCACACAACCCAAGCATAACCAAATCATGGATTTAACAGAAATCAAAGAGGAGACAAAAAGGATTTGGTATACCTGTAGATGGATTCGAGACAAAGATGTCTAGCAGAGCAGCAGCGTAAACTCAGTGACAGAGAGCGATGTGGATGTAAGACGAGGCAGCCGGTGGGTCGATGGAGGCGTGGAATTGGGATCCGGCAACCCCACGACC